>JAODUO010000001.1:975000-980000 GCA_025642075.2 Ridgeia piscesae
ATACCTATTTCTGCCAGTTTTAGTCGATCTTGTATCATATACGTGTTGATCACCTTACGATCACACGTATATGTGACATGTTCCATTAGGCTGAGCCGATGTGATAGATTTTAAGTATTTTAATATTTGTCTGGATATCTGGGCCTTTTATCGCTCAACGGGTGACTCTACCAGGTGAACGAACAATAGGTAAAAGCAATAACACCAGCTTACCTTTAACCAATTTCACCGGTTCCGCCTGAACAATCATGGACAACGACTTTAGCCCGTTGGCTAACAGTTCATGTGATAACTGTTGCGGATCACCTGTATTAATGGTACATCTGCCGCCAGTAGACGTCACTTGTGACCCGGTGAGTGACAAGACAAGAAAAGCGCGCCGGAAAGCTGCGAAAGATAAGCACGCAGACAACTGGAAATACTGCGTGAAGAATTGCTTACACAACGGCAAGGACAACCATCAAATGGTCCAATGCCATATGTGCCAGGCGTGGGTGCACCCGGAGTGTGTGGGTGAAGACGATAAGGACATTATAGGCATTTGGTCCTGCACGTCCTGTCGTATGCTACCGACACTACTCGAGAAGACGTCCATGCTGGAATCGCTGGTCGTCAAACTCGAACGATCAAACCAGCAGCTTCTCTCCTTGATGGGTGAACAGAACCAAGACATACGACGTCTGCGAGAAGACATAGCGACAAGCAAGCGTCAAGACGGCGACGCCGACTCCAACGATGGGGGACCACAGGCAGTGACAGTACTTGTGGGGAACAGCCTGCTACGGGATGTACGCGTTGGTAAAACGTCCAGTGGCAATTCCATCAAGATTCGACCGAAATCAGGCGCCACTCTCGCCGATATCGAACAAATGATCGATGACGCGGCTAAAGCGGAAACTATCGACGAAATATTCATCGTTGGTGGTACTCACCAAACAACGAGTGACGTAAGTGCTGCTAACATAAAAGAAAACATCGCGCAACTACTGCGGAAGGCGAAAACCTTGACACCAACCATCACGGTGAGCAGCGTACTGCCGTCGAAGCGTCGAGCCAATCCAGATCGACGGGCGGACGTCAACATGAAAATGAAGGAAGCGTGCAACGAAGTCGACGTCAAATTCGTCGACAACGACGCAAATTTCACATTCCGGAACTGGGCTGCTGACGACGCAGCTTTCCAGAGAGACGGGCTGCATCTATCTGAGAGCGGAGTTGGCAGATTGCTGTTGAATCTGTCTCTCGCAGAACAGCCACCGAAACATAACAAATGCCAACATCAACAACAACATCGACACGTGTCAAACGCAACGAACCACGACCGATTGCCGAACGCCAGAGTGGCACCTGACGGTAAGTGGACAGTGGTCAAACGTCGTACTCGTTTGTCGACGGGCAAGTGTGCCAAATGCGGTGAGACGAACCACGTCACTGCCACCTGCAGACACCCTGACAAAGTGTTGTGTCGTCAGTGTGGGGAACGAGGACATAAAGAAAAGCATCACTCCCGTGATTAGGAAATGGGCCTAAACGATCTGGCCATGGAACTTTCCCTGAACACACAAACCGAGAATTGTGATTCAACGCGGTTTTGTGTTCCGAATCCAACAGCGGACAAAATACGTAAATGGGATCTACCTTCCCTAATTAATTTAAATGCCAGATCTTTGAACAGTGAAAAAGTGGACGAATTGCATGTAACTGTAGCAACACATGATGTTTCAATTGTATGTGTTAGTGAGACATGGTTTAAAGACTATATGGATTCAAGTAGCCTTACTATGCAAGGGTTTTGTTTGGAGAGAAAAGATAGGGGTCATGGACGAGCCGGTGGTGTAGTCTGCTACATTAGAAATGATTTAATGTATAAGAGATTGAATGATATGGAGGTTCATGATTTAGAAGTAATGTGGTTTAAGGTTATGCCAAAGAAAACGCCTAAAAAAGTATCATGTATATTGGTAGCATGTTTATATTATACTCCAAAGACGGAGTATTTGAAAATACGTGATCATTTAATCATCAACATTGACACTGTAATGCGAAAACACCCAGAATGTGGTGTGATCATAACTGGCGATTTCAACAAGTTGCGGGATAACTATGAAAACCCACTATAGATTTATCCAAGTAGTTAATGTTGTAACACGTGGACAGGCGATATTAGACAAAATATTGACGAATATGGAGGAGGCCTGTTACTATTTCCGAACTGGGGTCATCGGACTATAACATGGACCTGAACCTAAAGCGAAAAACTCAGTTGATACTGGATGCGTGACACGGTTAACATTATGGGGCCAAAAGAAAAAGCCACATTCAATATGGCTTTATCAGCCATCAAATGGGAACCCCTATTTAGGCTTGATTCATGTGCAGATCAGTATTCATATTATCAAACGGTTATTTGCAACCTGATGGAAATATGCTTTCCTACTAAAATTGTTACGAGGCATACGGCTGATAAGCCATGGGTCACAGATTGGTTCAGAGACTTAGTTCGTAAAAGACAGCGAGCTCACATGAGTGGTGATTTGAATCAAGCAAAAATATTGCGTAATAAGGTCAACAGAGCCGCTTCGAAACTTAAGTCTAATTTTTACCAAGCACAAATTGCAGCAATGCATGAATCGGGATCCCACGATTGGTGGAAGCATATGAAAACAATAATGGGACTTAAAACAAATGGCAAATCATGCATGCAAGGTCTAGCTAACAAAACAACGGATGGTGATTGTGGCTTACTGGCCAATACAATGAATGATTTCTTTGTGTCTATGAGTAACCATTTGCCTCGGTTAAATAAGAGTCACAAGGTGTTCGACGTTAACGAGGAACTGCCGGATCAGTATGTGATAAGCGTATGTACTACTTTTAAAGCCTTGGAGAGTGTTAAAGCCAACAAGGCTACTGGGCCTGACAACATCCCTGCATGGGTGTTAAGAAATTATGCAAATGTTCTCGACCCTGCAATAACTGCTATTTTTTAACAATTCACTAAGAGAACTCCCTATGGAATGGAAAATGGCCAATGTAATACCGTTGCCAAAAACAAGCCCCCCTGTGTCGATTGAAAAAGACATTAGACCAATTTCATTAACTCCAATAGCTGCCAAGGTGTTTGAATCAATAATAATGAAATGGGTGGATGAAACAATTGAAGGTGAAATTGATGCTACGCAATTTGGGGGAATTAGCGGAACGTCCACAACAGACGTTCTTGTCGAACTGGTTCATATGTGGTATAAGGCGACAGATAAATTGAATTCTTATGTCAGAGTTGTAATGCTAGACTTTAGCAAAGCGTTTGATCTTATTAATCATCATTTGTTGCTAGATAAGCTACAGTCGTATGGGTTGCCCGCA
This sequence comes from Ridgeia piscesae, assembly GCA_025642075.2. Classification (NCBI taxonomy): domain Eukaryota; kingdom Metazoa; phylum Annelida; class Polychaeta; order Sabellida; family Siboglinidae; genus Ridgeia; species Ridgeia piscesae. The sequence goes on from JAODUO010000001.1 coordinate 978,367, forward strand.
CATATTTTAAGATGGATGGCAACATTTCTATTAGACAGAGCTCAACGAGTAAAATAGGAAATGAATATTCCCATTCTGGTCATCCCAATGGGGGAGTACCGCAAGGGACATTGTCTGGACCTAAATGTTTCCTTGTTTACATAAATGATTTAAGAACGACTGTTCCATTATATAAGTATGTAGATGACAATACGTTATTTGAAATATGCGACAGAAATGATGTATCTGTTATAAAAGAGTCGGTTGATATTGCTGCTAGATGGACAGAACAGAATGACATGAAAATTAATTCGGAAAAATCAAAAGAAATAATCATTAGTTTTGCACAAGATGGCAATTTCAGAAGCACTATCCCGAATATAAAGATTGATGGGAGGGATATAGCACAAGTTTGCCATGCCAAACTATTAGGTGTGACTATTTCTCAGGATCTGACATGGAACAAACACGTGGATAATATTGTGAAAAAGGCTGGTAAACGCTTGTACATGTTATATCAGTTAAAGCGTGCAGGGATTACACAGAAAGATCTGGTCAGTGTATATGTTAGTGTGGTGAGACCAGTTCTAGAATATGCATGTCCTGTATGGCACACTAACTTGCCCCAATATTTGTCTGACAATATTGAAGTTATACAAAAAAGGGCACTAAAATGTATTTTTCCTGGATTGGGTTACGCGGAAATACTTAGACGTGTTAACCTGGATACGTTGAATGTAAGACGGGACAGCATTTGTCAAAAATATTTTGATAACATTAAAGTCGGCACACACAGATTAAATTATCTGCTGCCTGACAAAAGACATATCGAATATAATATTAGACAACAAAATGTGTACCCGTTACCAGTTACTAGAACGAATAGATTCCGTAACTCCTTTATACCGTGGGCTTTATACAACTGTCAGTAAAAAGGCTATTAATACGGTATGATTTGCGGTATCAAATGTATTTCTATTGTATTTGTATGATGTTTTGATGAGTTAATTGTAACCTATTGTAATGTCAATCCAACTCAGTTGAGTTGCTAATAAAACTTGTGTTATTATTATTGTGTTATTATTATTATTATTTGTTTTGGACGAGGGAGGATCGATCCTAGCAAATTTTTCATTATTGTAATTTTGTATAGTTACGAAGCCCCTAAGACTTAGCGCTGTCACGTTTGCAGAAATAAACGACGACCCGTCCCCACCTTTAAGTCGCCATCGTGAGACACATTGGGCGGCGCGCTGTTCACCTCGGCCGTGATGGCGGTGAAGACGACCATGTGGGAGAGGTGGACGACGAGCCACAGGATGTACACCCAGCGGTACGTGAACCACTTGCACGCGACGAGTGACTTGACGGGCTCCAGCTCGAGGAAGTCCGCGTCGCTGTCCTTCGTCTCCGTGCCGCTGTAGCGCGTCATCTGGTGGCTGTTGACAGGTTCATCTTTACGGTTTCGTCATTGTCACTTCACATTTTCGTCAACATTCAACACAAACTCCCAATGTACGGTAACCTATAATTACATGTGTGCCCCCAATTACTCCAGTTGCCTAAATGTTCTATGACCATGGAGCATTTATTCGACTAATATTAGAGCATATGGTTAACTCACATCAACGTTTTGCACGTCGTTTCGTTTCGTT
>JAODUO010000001.1:985000-1112500 GCA_025642075.2 Ridgeia piscesae
ACTGATCCTGAGGATCCTCTTCGTGCACCTCGCCGGGCCCCGCACGACCCGAGTGTGGACGCATCGTCCGTCCGGGAGAGTCTTCGACGACGTCTGCACGAAATTCCCCGCCGCGTCGTCATCGTCCGACGACACCGCGACGTCTTTGGCGACGCGGAACGCGCCCATCGACGCGTCGGCGCCATTTTGGGCGACCGCACTGTCCCCTGGCGGCGGCTGCGGCTGCGGCGGCTGCGGCGGCTGCGGCGGCGGACCTTCGCCGGTGAGGATGTCCATGAGGTTGAAGCCGAATCCCGCGAACAGGTCGTCGAGATTCTCGAGCTGCGACGCCGCATCGCCGAGGGCGAAGATGTTGTTGTCCGTCTCCCGGTTGTAGGTGTTGCTCAGCGTTCGTTTCTCCGGCTTCGTGGCCGTCTGTGACGTCAGCGAGCCACCTCGACTCTTCGTCGACGGGGCACGATCCAGAGCGCCACCTGGCTTCAACGTGCGCTCCATTTTTTTTTTTAAAGTTTAGCTGTACTCGCACAAAATGTATTATTTGATCGGTTTTGGAATGTTGTCGTTTATATCATGTTTCCGTTACAAATTGACTAATCATGGGTTAATGTTACGTTGTCATCTTAAAGCTACTGTTTATATTCCACTGCTGTTTGCTGCTGGCAGTTCTCATGTTTGACCTGCGAGATATCATTAGCATCATTTCAGATGAATGTGATCATTTGTGGATTGAACAATAAGTATTTTGTTTACTCCATTGAGGCATATTTGCGTAGACACTTAAGATACTCCCGGCATCAATTTGTGTAAGCCCATCAAAAATCCCTTATCCCGTTGAAATAATTCGCTTCGTTGTATTGGTCACTTATTTAGTTCCGTCGATTGCTTAGTTGTAATTTCTTTCACACGACTAACGACGACATTCAGAGTTTCGTTGGCTGCAGTTCTTTGAGTGGAGAAGAGCGCATATTGTTTAGGCTTTTGTTGAATTATGACGTGTATCTGAAACAAAATAAAAACACATGTAGTCATTGTGAAATATGGCTGTAACTGTTGAATGCACTTCTAACGAATCGATTGCTAAAGAGATTTAGATGCGTTGATTCGCGTCGCTGAACGACGCTGCAGGACACGTTATGTAGCTCATGCGTCAACAGATAGTCTGCTTAATTTCACTGTCTTACGGTTGGCTGGGATTCTTGTCATAGCTCTTAATTAACAAGCACACCAGGCCAGTGTTTAACGTTTATTGTGTTGTTCCGTTCACAGAGTCCAAACAAACTGCGACATATGAAATATAGAGCAATATCAATTATGCATATGTATAAATAGCACCTATTCGCAATAAACGTTTAGGGCCTGGGTACATATATATATATATATATATATATATATATATATATATATATATATATATATATATATATATATATATATATATATATATATATATATATATATATATATATATATTTTGTACACAGAACGACGACTCTACGTCCGCTATGATTAGGTGAAAGTCACATTTATCGCAAAATTAATCATGAAATGGGGCTGTTCTATAACGAGGTAATGCGGCGTGAACGTGCCGTAGTTGGAAGCCATTGGTTCGTTTAGTTATTCGGTTACGGATATTTTCTTCATTACACCGTATGAGTTATTCCGTAATGCCACCAGCTTGCACTCAACTAGATTACTTGTAAGAGCCGTATTCTCAGAAGTTCTCTCGAATTATGTCGATACAATTATTATGACGGTCATATTTCTTTGACTTTACAATTGTGGACGCGCGCGCCGATACGCGTTCTTGACCGGTGTATAATCTAATGGATCGTCAGACGGCGCCACTTCATATCTTAATTCTATCCAAGTAACATTCATAGCAAACCGACCAGAAACCGTCTAAGTTACAAATACGAAGAGTAGGTGTGAAATAGTTCACGCTTAAAATGGTAAGACAAAACTAGAAACAAACAGACGATCCGTGGGAAAGAACTAGCCAAAACCCGTGGCCAAGCAGAACATGATGAGATGATGGGGTATGATTGGACACACGCCGAGAAAGCCAATAACACACATCATAAGATAGTCGATGACTTGGAATCCTTAAGGAAAGAGAAGAAAAGGAAAGCCAAAAACAACTGGTGAAGCGATTCAGCTGCAAAATGGCAATTGCCTGCACACATTGAAGTACGACAGAAAGGAGTCACTAAACAGACAGATGGGTAGGTAGGAGTTGCGACCACGTGATTGAAGTAATCGGTGTCGGACAGACACGTGTTAAAGACACACTTCGACAAGTGAGATAACGTTAGTCGGGTTCTCATTGAAAAGATTCCAGGTTCGAATTCATACGAATAATTGTAAAGTGTTAAGCAATTTGAACTGTTCTGAAGGCCTTTGTTATAAGGACCTCGGTGACCAGTAGCTGTGGATCGGTGCACAGAGCGACTAGTCATGAATCTAACTCTCTTAGTGCTGTCTTGGTGGACCGATATAACCTACATAACACACAACAATATAGGAAAGAGCCTGTTCATTAACAAACACGCATTCGCATCTATAACACACGCACGACTGTGCATGCGCCCATTCAATTGAGTTCTTCATTTGTCACATAAATGAACTAGAAATTAAAGATGGCCGCCGTGAAGACGACCAGTAGAAGGTGTCAAGCGATAACATATCCGAAGTATCAGGGGTCCATTGCGTGAATGTCGAATAGACGTGTCTGGTACCACGAATAGGTTGCAAACGGACGGATAAAAGAAATGCTACTACTAACAGTGTAATTTATTCCGACGTCGGCGCAGATAGGAGCAGATGCTGTTTTGGCGCTCACAGTAATCACTGCTGCGGTCACGTCACCAAACAATACTAGCAATAACTGTATGTGACTTCAGTCACAATCGGTTTGCAGTCACTTGGTCCATATGGGGTTAGACTTGTGATGTATAAACGTTACACTCAACAACGTAACAATAAAAGGCAACAACAACATGGTACCGTACTGTGCTTCTTCTTCTAACCCGTTAGCGTCGTAGCCACTCGTTGTGGTGACACGGTGGATGCCTTCACTACCCTGATGCGCCAGCGCTGTCGGTGTTCCACCACGCGCAGCAATCGGGCAGTGGGCTGTTTCGTCCAGTCCTTAATATTGTCCAACCAGGACTCCATTGGTGTGCCTCTGTGTAGTTTACCTTCTACTGTGCCTTGCAGGTTGATCTTGGCCAGTCCTGACTGGAGATGTGGCAAGTTTCCGTCGCCTGGCCGTGGCAAGGAGTGTTTCCTGCCAGCGCAGTTGGTGACTTGTCTGCCGAACTCTTTCGTCCTGCGCTCTGTGGGTGAGATTCGCGTGAGTCTTTTGTAGCACGTGTGCTCGAATGCCTGGCTTCTTCACTGTACTATAATATTAGAAAAGGATTGAGAGAAAATGGTCAAATAGCGTCGACTGTAAGCTGAAGTTGTTTACTTACAAGCCGACATTTCACTGCAAAAGATTTGTAGACCGTACACACGTGAGATATAAAATGACGCACTCTACCCAACTGTGCCAGAACCATTAACTTTGGCATGTCCCATTTATATTTTTATCTTACACCTACAAAAAATGAAATATTAGAACCTGGTTTTGATCTTTCAGATTCGTGAGAAGGAAATCGGGTTGCGGCTAGGTTGAGCAACCGATCTGTCAGTGTCCATTTTGCGGCGGTAATTTCCCGTCATGCAATTACAGGCGCGCGTTTCCTGTCAGAAGTTATGAGGGGCTGGCGCGCTGTCGGGTTTAGATTTATCTCCAGCCATTAACTAGTTTTTGCACAGACTTGTGTGTCCACGACGCATGAAGATAGTGTTCGAGCGACGTAAAACGTCACGATGCGGCTGCGAAGCGGCAACGCTCTCGTTTATATTCGCCATCAAACATGGTCGTGAGCTGTTTGCGAACGGGTGCTTGCTGCATGATACGGTGTTGATGGATTGGATCCGTCACGCGTGTGCGGTTTTCAGGCATTTACAACGAGTAACAGTTTGTTGGCTAGTAGATTGCCCGTGAGTGGGTACAGTTGGTTATATCACAACCGATTTGTCGCCATAAAAGAACTTGTGTACAAAGCACTTGCCGAAAAATAAATAGCTCGGGAGCTAATTCGAAACTATTATTTATGTCAAGCGACATTAAGCTGTTTCTGAAATGTTTAGGCCCGATTGTGTTTGTTTGTAAGTAATTAAATTAATGGAAATCATATAAAGGGTACAATTATATTTCAGAACGTCCTCACCGACGCCACATAGGCCCTTCTCCACCCAAAAAGAGGGGTGCAAGAGGTATTTTCGTGATCCGTGATTTGCTAAATTATTTTCTCATGAAAAATGATTGAGGTATAACTTTCTTCGTGAAATTTGTGGAATGTGATAACCACAAATTTTCTTCGTGAAACAAGACATGTTATTTTTCAGTGTGAAATGTGAAAACCCAAACATTTTCTGTGTGAACTGTGATCCCCGTCACCTGGAAAAAGCTTCTCATTAGATTGGCTATGTCCAAACGAAAGCAACATGCTAACAAACTGACCAACGTACTGAAACTAGTTAAGCCGGAAAAAACACAGCTTTACAAGGAGACTGTCCGATATCAAAGGTCAAGGTCAAACAATGTCGTAATAAAATTTACAAAATCTATTCGAAGCGTAATTTTATTTTGTAAATTGGGATACTTCACTAACAAATGTACTGTACAGGCTTAATTAATAATAGTACTAAAATTTTTTTTACCACGATGCGCTCATTTAGACTCAAGTAGTAATTAACATATTCACATCATATAAGTAGGCCATCTCTTATGATGTTTAATGAAACATGGCATTGTTGTGGTGTATATTATAGTAAGAATTGGGCTTTAAAATGTTAATGCCGTTTGCCTTGACGACAATACCACTTTTGTATATAGTGACTGGAATAACGTGTTGGATTAACCCGGAATATAACTGCGAATACGAAGGAAAACATACGAGGCTCTTAGAACGACCAATACTGCAATCTGCGTAAGTTAACGAGTTATTTATTGTTTAGTAACGACTGTTTGTAACGGTGAATTTGCCTCCTAACTTTAGGCTCGAGCCAACGATAATTAATTGACCTCATAGTAGGCCTACCATTACAGTCAACAGCGGAACAAGAATCTAAAAATGGTACAAAGCTTTATTTATTTGTATGGCAATCCTATTATAATTGTTTTATATTACAACAGTACAACTCCCTGTTCACTGCGTTGACAACAATTGTCACATGGCTACATACAATATCTGGCTTTGGTGTGTGAAACGTAATATGATACAACTAAAATAACCCTCCACATACCCAGACTTTGCTCTAGACCAAACTAAATTGTGTCCGGAACAAGGGAACGTGGAGATGTATAGGCTCTCTTTTTGTTGAAAAGAATGACAGTCCCTCATGACGACGAAGAAGGCCTGTGCCCTGATGACATACGGGTATAAAAGGCCACCTTTGTCACTATCAAACACATAGTGTGTTTGGAGAATGGGCGAATATAGTTTGGTGAGGGGCGCGCGATAGTGTAGTGGTTAGCACGTTCGCTTGACGCGTTGTCGACTCGAATGCAATTCCCAGATCTGGCAGGGACGTCGATTCGGGTTAAAAAGTGGGGGATAATTATAGTATATATACATATGTATATGTATATATATATATATATATATATATATATATATATATATATATTGTATATATATATATATATATATATATATAGTATATAATATTGTAATTTTACATATATATATATTTAATAGTATATTTTATACATATATATATATATATATATATATATATATATATATATATATATATATATATATATATATATATATATATATATATATATATATATCTGTGTATGTATATATACTTGAAATACTTATAAATGCTTTTAGTTGGTAAAAAAAGCATTTGTTACTGGATTGGTGGTAATTATAAAATAAACAAAGACCTTTATGGTATGCAATTTAAAATAGTTATGTTGGCTACATATATTTGAATACTCAATAGGGGCCATGGCCCGCCCCAATCACTGACAATTTTGAGGGTTAGACTTTGGACCCACAACTGCTTGCCTGATTCATAGCGTGACAAAGGGCAGAGGTTACCGAGGTGCCTATGTAGGACTTCAAAATCCCAAAGTCCTTTTCTTCCATCCAGTGTAAATTTGGTGCGTAAAAGAACCACCATTTTTGTGAGCGACAAATACTTTGGCAGTGACCAACCTGAGTACCAGCGATGGCTGGACGATAATGTTCTTAAAAGGCTGAGTAGTTGAATGAGACGTCATAGGATCATGACATTGTAACCAGAGTTTATATAGACTGGTCAGTTAGCAGAACGCTGCCGAGTGCTATAAACGACTGGGATGTAGACTAGGATGATTGGCGGACTTAGTCTGGAGAGTGACCTCGATCGCAATCCGCAGTGAGAACTTGACTACGTGAATAAGTATACTGGGTCGTAAACCCTCCGAGTAGCTCTCTGGGCGGCGTGACGTCATGTACTGTCGGTTCATCGGTGAGACCGGTTCATCAACACTGGACGATCGGGAACGGATGTGTATGTGTGTTTTCTAGATAGATCGAGTTTTGCTAGTCGGCCGTATAGTACACGTTTAGCTTTGTTTACTCTAGCTAAACAATCAACGATACCGTTGTGAAGTTAACTTGTTACGTCGACCAACGATGGCGACGATTGCACAGTTGTTTATACAACCTGATTCATGAGCGTTATTAGTTTACATGCGATATGTGCTACATACATATATATTACATTCTTAACGCCTTGATGCTAGCGTGGAGCACGGGATATTTTCTTTCTTTCGTGCCAACGCCCAACACCCAGTCAGTAGGCCTGTTCAAAAGGTTTACGTTTTATTCCCTCTCAACTCAACACCATAATAATCGGCATGACACTTCCTACAGTGGACGAAGTTTACGAAACATGTGTGATGAAGAAGACAATCAACACGTTAAAGGACAATCCGCTGCATGAATTTTACTATGTTGCGCAATATGGTAGTAGATACATACCCGAAAGAGCACGCACGAACCGTTATCGAAACACATTTCTTCCACCTTCTGTTAGGCGCTAAACACGAACTCGGGGAGTGGAAGTGATCGGGGAGGGGGGGGGGAACACAATAGCGAGCAGTACTACTATTATTAACATTGTTAATGCTAATGTCGTTGTGTTATGTGAATGTCTATCAAGAGAATTTCCTGTTTTATTGTATTGTATTGTATTGTATATCGACTTCTCTGGGAAGGTTCTAGGCTAGTTCCAATTAATACGCGAAGAATAAATATCAACAATTGTCTACAGCCAGACTCTCATTAACGCAGCCGAACACTGTAGCTACTCAGTGTGAACGAACTTGTCCAAGGTTCGACACAGCAGCACAGGATATGAATGCGAGTTCTCTCGATTGAAACTTCGATGTCTTAACCACTGTGCCACTGCACTCCGTAATCACTGTAGCCCCGTCGTGGAAGACGTCGGGTGGATGACTCGTAGAGTTGGGTCTATGTCGTCACTGCTGAGAGCAGATTCAAAGTGTCGCACCATGGTTTACCTTCGATGTCGTACTTTTGTCGGTCCTACAAACCACACGGAGAAGGTCTTTGTGGATGCGGCCAATTTACTGAAGGTGACCGCGTCACAGGAGCAGGGAATATTGATGTAGATGTAGGCGACAACCATATCCCGTGGTACACGACAAGGAAGCGTTCTCTCGCCGTATCTGTTTAACATTTTTATTAATCAACTTTTACTAGACTTGAATAACTGTGACGCAGGCGTCAGAATAGGTGATGCACTGTACGATTGTATGGGATACACCGACGATATTACCTTATTCGCAACAAATGTTCAAGATCTACAGAACCTAATTGATCTATGTGTTGCATATAGTAAAAGGTGGAGATTAAAATTTGGGGTTTAAAAATCGAAATGCATGATTGTTGGAAAGTGTTCGTTATACCAAGACCCAAAGTGGAGGCTTGGTGACAAATGTCTATGTAATGAAGAATCGCTTAATATACTAGGTAACGTGTTTAATCGTGGTGGTAATAAAAGTCTTGGATTAAGTAAACTATCACACAACATAGCCTTTTCAGATAGGCTTTTTCAGATAGGCTAGTAATGTACATTATTTTAACAGACAATATAATTTCATTTAACTTTTTTTTATTTTTTTATTTTATAACAATGTTTATGTAAAGTATATTTTAATATATATGTTTTAAATTTATTACGTAGGTTTCCAATGATTATTTTAATTTTTAACAAGATATGCTAACATTGTACATTAATATGGTATTGTATGGAATTATTGATTTTAGTATGAATGTACATGTACAATCCAACTGTAAAGTTGCCACATAATAAATTTATGTTATCTTATATGTCTACTTAAAGCACTAAATATTGAAAAGATCGAAAATATTGTAAATAAAAATGTGTTATCCTTGTATAATAGAATATTTAGAGTTGAAAGTCCAGCGCGTCGACTGATGCAGCACTTATTGTCTCGTTTTATATTTTATGGTGAAACGGTAACTGGAACCCTGCTGGATAGGGGGTATCTATGGGCGAGTCACCAACGGAGGCTGAATAAATTAATAATAATAATAATATCGCTGATCTTCTTGAGTTTGTCCGACTTCCGCTACGGGGGTGTACTGGCTAGTCGTGTCGGTGTGGGCATGCATGGCGGTTACGTTGGGCAGACTAACCATCTCCTTGGACTTGTTGGGACTGTCTCCGTCTTCTTTTCTCTCCCCATCGTTCGCTCTCTCTCTCTCCCGTGTTCCTTCCCAAACTCTGACCTCTCAATCTTTCTGCTGCAATGCAGACGCGTGCTCTTCTTTCCTTCCTATCTCGCTTCCTCCCTCTTCGCTTCCTCCCTCCCTTCCCCACATATTCCTGCCTTTCTCTTCATCCCTTCCCTCCTCCTTCCCTCTCCTCGTTCCTCCGTCTTTTTATCTCTGCCTCCCTCATTCCCTCCCTCCTTCTCCCCCTCTACCCACCTCTCTCCCTCTTTCTCCTTTTCACCCTTCACCCCTCTCTCCTTCCCTCTCTCATTTTCACCCCATCTCCCTCAATCCTTCTCTCCTTCCCTCCCTAACTCATTCCCCCCCTCTCTACTCTACGGCGATGTTACCTAACATGTATTTGTTTCATAGCTGCAAGGATTAAAGCAACTTTGACATCAAAATTGGAATGGATGTTTCTGGTTTGACACTTATATCAAAGCAACGCAAAAACTCTTATTTATAGTTTGGCATTCGACGTCCCACTTGTATGACATTGCTCACGGCCACGGGTATTTTCATTTGTGTGGAATCCCTCCTGTTTTATATTAATGTGATAAACTAGTGAAGCGATGGACAGCTGAGTGAACAATTTGCAGTCTTTGCTGGAGTTGTTCATTTGAATGTCTGGCACAACCAAATCCCCGCTCATTGGAATGCTTGTTTGTTTGAAATAACCCACCTATACTGTACGATATACCACTGCATATCTGAAATCCTTCCATAACGAATATTTGTGATTGACGCAGACCTACGTGATTGTTATCATGTGCAACAAGCACCATACACCACCCGACATAAACGGAGACACAATGGTGTCACGATTTTCTCACGCAATATATTAACCAATTTCTAAACCATCTTTGCTCTAATGCACAAGCCATGTGAACTACTCAGCTAAAGTCAATCAGGTTCAATTATATGCGAGATTGTATAGAGGCAGCCGTTATAGACCGGTCGTAAACTTTCATAACGGCCAATGTCGTGAATATAGTTATAACCTTGACACACACTCGAGTCTGTACAGGCAGATGTCCGGTACAGGTTTTAGTGTACATCGCACGAATACCAGCGGGTACTAATGTACTTAAATAAGGTTCTATCGAAAGCCATAAATTCATTGATGCGTATTTATTAACGTCTGACTTCCGTGCATGTTGTTGTGTGTGTGTGTGTGTGTGTGTGTGTGTGTGTGGTGTGTGTGTGTGCGTGTGCGTGTGCGTGTGCGTGTGCGTGTGCGTGTGCGTGTGCGTGTGCGTGTGCGTGTGCGTGTGCGTGTGCGTGTGCGTGTGCGTGTGCGTGTGCGTGTGCGTGTGCGTGTGCGTGTGCGTGTGCGTGTGCGTGCGCGTGCGCGGGGCGTGCGCGTGCGCGTGCGCGTGCGCGTGCGCGTGCGCGTGCGCGTGCGCGTGCGCGTGCGCGTGCGTGTGTATGTGTCTGCATGCGTGTGTATGAGTGTGCGTGCATGCGTGCGTGTGTGCATACATTGCATATCCTTGTGGCACACGGATGTAAGCCATACAGCCACCATGCGATATCTCAGGTCCTAACAGAACAATTATTATAATAATTTGAAACGTTCCTTTTTATTTCTATAAATTAGTGTACTTTCAAAATAAAACAAAGCTGACTCTTATGAATCATTATTACATGTAAATCACTTATCTGGTAGTGCAATTGTTACTACGTTTCAGGCAGGTAACGTATCTATCTGAAGCGTCGCCACGTCAGTGTTTGCCGAGTGGTAAGATAGGCGCCTCGGCAATCAGGTTTATCCCTGCCATGTCGCAAACACAGTTATTAAAGCACCGTGTGTGCACAAGCGATATTACTTGCTGACACTCCGCACTACGCAGCCATTAAACACGGCACTGTCGACGCTAAATCCTGTTTAATGTCCGCTGTCTGATGTCGCTCCGACTGACATCCATTCAAAACGGCCATCAATAAACCTCTATCGCTGTTCAAACACCGGCTTCACGTCGTTTTTCAGTGGACACTTGGCCGCAACACAAATGTCAAGAGTTAGTTTGGCTAAGCTAGTCCTATGATTTAACTTGACTGCATCAACTGGAGTGTTGTTGTAAATAAAAAACAGGTTAAATGACTGACTGATTGATTGATTGATTGATTGATTGATTGATTGATTGACTGACTGACTGACTGACTGACTGACTGACTGACTGACTGACTGACTGACTGACTGACTGACTGACTGACTGACTGACTGACTGACTGACTGACTGACTGACTGACTGAATGGCTGGTTGGTTGGTTGGTTGGTTGGTTGGCTGTATGCTGACTGACTGACTGACTGACTGACTGACTGACTGACTGACTGACTGACTGACTGACTGACTGACTGACTGACTGACTGACTGACTGACTGACTGACTGACTGACTGACTGACTGACTGACTGACTGACTGACTGACTGACTGACTGACTGAATGGCTGGTTGGTTGGTTGGTTGGTTGGCTGTATGGCTGACTGGCTGACTGACTGACTGACTGACTAACTAACTGACTGACTGACTAACTGCTTAACTAACTGACTGACTGACTAACTGATTAGCTAACTGACTGACTAATTAGTTATCTAACTAATTAACTCACTGTTTTTCTTACTGAATTTCACAAAATATTTATTTATAATCATAGTGATATATATATTTGCCTTCTCTACATCACATTCCAAACGAAGCATGGACATTTATGGAACTAGAACTATTCATTATTATGAAGTGTGTGGTAGTTATATGTGTTTGTTGCGGTACTTTTAAAGGGCACGTAAAATACTTTAATAGTTAGTATTGATAACTTCGACTCCGAATCTGGGCCAGCGCGACTCCAAAGAAGTTTTAAAATGTTTGATGTTGTATATTTGTCGAAAGAAGTAAACTAATTAACCTAGATAGAACGAATGTTATTTTGACGTGTCAATTATGCACTGAGCATCTGTGTGAATAGCCTCGTCCCATCGCGGACGCGTCATTATATGTGTTAGTGTAATTAGTGTTCGTCTAGTTGTGCTCCATCAACCGACTGCTAGTTAGGCTATGGGTGACAAACATCTATTTGACCTACTGTCTACTTCACACACCTTTTTTTAACTGCACACGACAGCGGGCCCAGATTCGGAGTCGAATCTCGGCCCGGTCGAATCTCGGCCCGCGACACCGGGGTCTCGCTCTCTCTTACCACCGTTTCGAAGCCTGGGCAATTTCATCCACCCCACGTTGTACCAGTTGAATATGCGCGTAACTGGCTGTGGAGAGTGGGGATCATTGCAACATCGGTCAATAATTCCCAGAGAACTTGAGATGACGTAATTAAAACCAACATGTTTTCCAGTGATTGAAGTGCAAAGCCCCAGTGGAAAACATTACAATCGTAGTGCTCCAGCGGTAATTGAAAACATTTACTTCCTGTCAGAAGTGTTCACTTTTATTCAGTGGGACACTGAATAAAAGTGAACATTTCTGACAGGAAGTAAATGTTTTCAATTACCGCTGGAGCACTACGATTGTAATGTTTTCGTTTGTGAGTGTGCAGGTGTTTCAACAGCACCGATATAACCCCATCAACTGTCACAAAGAAATGTTTGGTTAATGTATAAACATGAAAAGAATTCTACCGCAAAACGGCGGAAATTTTTTGGGTTGTACTAATTTTGTGTACAGGTTCTATTCACAAAATTACTACAATCCAAAAGAGTTCCAGACTATAAAATTAACATACTTCAGCCGAAACGTTCCCCGAGCGAAATGTGAGCCCAAACATAACTTGCTTGGTGTGATATATTGGCTTCTGAAACGTTTTACGCTATGTTAACCCCGTTTACTCAGCTGTATAAATCAGTGCGTGGCAGCAGACAGTGACGAATACACATAGAGTCATAGACGATGTTCTCCGGGCGCTTCCCATAGAACTGACGTAGGTGTGTGGGGGAACCAGTGGGCAAGGTGGGCTATAAATGACCCTTTCAACGGTTCTATAGACTGGATATCGCCCGTATGTCTTACTATTAACTGAGTATTAAGTATTCACTGTACGTCTCTTCCCCGGGCGTCTACACCAGTTCGCGTAAACGAGGTCACACGGAGGGGGTATGCGCATGCCCCGTTGTGCACTCGCCGACTCTAATTTGAAATACGACGGACGCTGCCTGGTTTAGCGGCTGCGCAAACACATTCTCGAACCTGAGGTCTCGTCAAGTCAACGGCCGGGCGGTACCTGTCGAGCCCCGACAAAAACGAAAATGCGCGTAAAGAAACGGGCGTATAGAAGGTTATTAATGGACCGGGCCAAAATAGACTTGGGCTGAAACAGTCTCGGGTCCGAACTGCGTTCTAATTTCTATCATTTCGGTTCAAACGCTCACGTCCACCCGCTCAGTCACGGTCACGGTACCATATATGTTCATCTTGTTTAGGAATGATTTTATTTAGCGTTTACCGGTAATTTCCACTGCAATTTGACCATGGTTTTACAATAGACAATTTTTAGCAACACTGCACATAATCGGTGACACATGATTCATAACTTCATGAAGATATTTAAATGCTTATGTCATAATGCCTAACATGTAAGCTACATGTCGTTCGCTTTGGCACGGCAAACTCAATAAGCTCATGGTGTATAAAATGGCTACCTAACTTACCTATATCTTCGCTATACCTCGTTTTTGATATTATTCTTTCTCATCACGTTGCCATTGAATTCTCCGTATCTAACGGAACGCAGTGGCTCAGGTGCCAGACGTTGTCCTCCCAAATAAGAGAACCCGGTTCGAGTGCTGTGCCGCCGTGTCGAATCGTGGCCAAGTTCATTCACTCTACATTGTTTGTGTTCACTCTACATTGTTTGTGTTCACTCTTCATTGTTTATGTTCACTCGGCGGCATGAATGAGTACCTAAAGTCTTCTTGCATTAATTGAAACGTGGCTAAATTCTAGATTCTAAATTCTAGAGAAGTCGAGAAGGTATTCGATTGAAATAGTCTGTCAGGAAGTAACGTGTATAGCACTTAGAACACTCACAGTGACTGGCTATTATGTTATATAATAATTTACCTTTACTCACCTTGTGATAGCGCCACGTGTATTTTTTATTTTGAAATGATGCTTACAACAATTTGTTACGTAGTCTGAATGTAAATTTATAGGTTGCCAGTGCCATAAATGGTCTAGTAAAGTACCTTGCTGACATTTTAAGTGAAGGTCTCACGGGAAATTAGGATTATGTTCTAATTAAATGTTACCTTAATGGTCAATAGTCATAACTAAAACACCCGACGTCAATATATATAGTTGCTAACTTCCGCCATACCATCATGTCTCGTTTATCTGCACACGTTGCTTCCCAAGGGTTTTTGGTCGGATAAACGAAACGTGCGGATTAACGAGACACCTAATTATACATGGTGTCAAGACGGTTCCCACGCAAAACAAGCGGTTCGCGAAACAACCGGATTATTGAAGACCGGACAAACGAGATCTAACTGCTTTTTGTAACGAAAGTCAGACTAATTAAAAACAAACGTTTTGATTGATCTTTAATCCTGTAATAATGGCACACATATTGTACCAGGATCAACAACAAACCATGCATTATGTGTTTTTCAAACCACGGTCGCTGTAACCGAAGGCGGGAGTGGATTAAGTCGTAAATATTATAATGAACTAATTTACATATCGCTCAAACAATCGACACTGAATGATTGTTTACAGTCTTTTATAACTATCCTTGAAATACGATTGGTATTTAATGTATTACTTTTAATAGAGTTCCTACATGGATCACGGTTGTAAATCATCATAGACATTTGAACAAACTAAAACTAATAAGTATTAATTTTTTGTTGCTTCTATCCGTATGCTTATATCATGGATCTATGTTAAGTAAATAATCATTATATAAGACGATTTATGCAAGCACGGCCCGTGCGTTGCCCATCAAATGAAGGACATTTAAATATCCGGAAAGGAGATTTATTGGCCATGCAATATGACGGAGTGTTGATATGTATGAAATCCGTTTCACGGAGTTGACGTTTAGGAGTGATAATTCTTACGTTTATTCTTTCTGTCGTGGCTTTATATAGTTTCTTTCTGAATTCGGTAGACGTTTTCTGTTGACAATTCTTCGTGATGATCTTGACCAATGCATAAGCACCTCTGTCATTGACCGTGTGTGGCTTCCGTAGCGAGTATATAAATTACAATTATCCAGCTATACAAATAGCAACGATTACTGCCGTTATATTGCAAAACCAGTCTTACGACCCTCTTTTAGAACGTGACGTATCCGTTGCCACACCCGACTGTTTTTGTTCGATATTTTACAGACCCACGCGAGACTCGGACAAGGACTCGGGCAACGCAACTATCGTCATTGATTACTTCACGACAAAGGCGCACCGTTATTTATTCTACCGCATTAGTTTTGATACGTCAGTTTCTCGATAGGTTTGCCTATATTTGTAACTGCCTGCAAGAATTCTTCGTCGCGGTTTTCATTTCATTGTACCATGATTACTCTTTATTACGATTCTCGCAGCTTTACGGTTATTGGATTTCACGCACGTGAAGTCATAGCGGGAATGAACGGCAGCTCGGATGAAGCTCGCTGGCGAAATAACACGAGACGAGAAACCACGAGAAACGGATAAATAGTTGGACGTGAACATAATTTACGATGTTTTGAAATAACTAGTGAAGTAACGTGGACATTGGTGTACTATTCTCGGTGCGTAAAATAATGTTAGCACTGAAATGTTCTAAGCAGGTGTTTCGCAGTGGAGTCCCCAATGCGTGTTTTGGCAGAATGGTTTTTAAAGTGGCCGTGATTCACTAAACAGACACGTGTTCTGTAGCCGGGGATGACAATAGTAGCCGACCTCGTTCAAACTGATTGAACTTCGATTGTGGAATTCGCCGCCGATTCGTGTAAAATATAGTTAAACCCTATAACTGTATTTAAAAATATCCTGAAGATGCGTATGTCTTGACGACCCACAATGTAAATACAACGTGCGGGTTACCTATCCGTAATTATCAACAATGCGTTTATAGCAAGCGACATAGACACGTGCTATTCACAGCGACACTCAAATCAAAAGGATTACGGAATGTCTTTCGTTCTTGTCTACTTTCCGATTAAACCCAATACACCACTAAATAATATTATATTTGCAATAACAAAGTTTATGGGAATGAAGAAAGCGAACATGTGAGATGTGGTAGTTTTGATGTACTGATATACAGACGCGTTTCTTGAGGTATATAAAATATCTTGCGAGCTTAGCGAACTCACCCGATGATTTCATTGAAAGAAATACAATTTACCCTGCAAGCCGTGAACCGTTCCAAGACTCTTCACCCGAAGCACTCTCTCCACGGCTCTCGTAAATATGAGAACCGTGTCATGTCTTGCTTCAGAGAGAATTACGTTACACAATTTAGGATTTATGCCCAGGTTTTATGGGCAATGGTTGGGTCAAATACGTTCACGTCTTCTGTTTGGATTTATCTCAAACGGATTTCATACAGGTACATACATACACTCCCTCATTTTGCATAGCCAATAAATCTCCTTTCCGGATATTTAAATGTCCTTCATTTGATGGGCAACGAACTGACAGTGCTTGCATACATCGTCTTATATTATAATAATAATAATTAACATATATATATATATATATATATATATATATATATATATATATATTATATATATATAATTATTATATAAGACGATTTATGCAAGTATATATATATATATATATATATATATATATATATATATATATATACCACAAACACATGCATACAAACACGCGTCCACGCGCACGCGCACGCACGCGCAGCACGCGCACGCGCACGCACACGCGCACGCGCACACACGCACGCGCACGCGCACACGCACACGCACACGCACACGCACACGCACACGCACACGCACACGCACACGCACACGCACACGCACACGCACACGCACACGCACACGCACACGCACACGCACAAGCACAAGCACACGCACACGCACACGCACACGATATGAAAGGAAGTATGGCCCATGCGGTTTACGTCCACCGTCTCGCCCCTGCTGATCTCACCATGAATGATTAATTACGTGAGCGTGCGTGTGGCTCCCGTGTGTTAGATAAGTACTACACTCTCCTGCTGTATGACGGCTACTGCAGAGATTTCGCTCCAAGGTCAGCAGGCGACTCTAACATGATAGGGAACGGAAACATTATCTATGGAGATTTTAGATCATTTTCAAGACTCGGAAATCACTGGTATCAAGTGGGTTCGTGTTGCTAATATAAGTAGCATCGTTTTTTTAAGGAACTCTGCGTTTTTTTCTCAATTTTTCTAACTTAAAAGAAAAACATGTTAGTCGAAATCTAACGTCGGATTCGGTGGAGTGGAGAACGGGAGGTATGGAAAGGAACGTGGAGATGGGAAACCCAGAACTAATATCAGACTTGAGATCATCATCATAAGATAATCCAACATGTTACAGGAAGGATTGGCGAGTTTTAAAGGCCCGTTTGAAAGACACGTATTTCAAATTTCCTAAACATTCTTCAGGTACTGGATGAATCAGAATATTGAGGTCCCGGGCATATTTTTGGAAGTAATAATTTACGATCTCGACTGTGTCACCAAGTCAATGACTTTTTGTTTTTTGTTTGTTCCAGGTGACATCCAACTAAATACAAATAGCAACATTTCACACCTCTGAAATATCCGCTTTGACTAAGACAGTTATGGTCTGCGTCAGTTGTACAAGAGGCGTTCAGCTTAGGCACGAATCGCTGCCTATGTTCACAATTTGTTTTTTTCGCCATTATAAAACTCGTTACTGTCCCGGGGTCAAACAAGAAAGTCACTTGATTTACGAAATACTACCTTTCATTTCTCATTATCGAACCAGCATAAATTCCTGGAGTCAACAAAGTAATAGGCTTTGTAGAATTGGCAATTATGGCGGTGAATAATTTGTATTTAGCACCATTTATATTGATTAATTGAAGTTGATGCGTGATGTCAATTGACGCTTCCGCATCCGACATGTCTTGTTTTATCTCCGCCATTATGACGCGCCACTGGCTATTGCATGTATATGATGGCCGAAGTGTGGTGAATGCAGATTGAACATTGGGACGGTGGTAATTTAAATTAATCTCACCCAGGACAGCCACTAATTCGGTTACTGGATACGAGTGTTACATCTTAATGAATTATTGCCAATGCCGGCCGCAATGGTTAATTGGAATGGATGCATCGTTCCTTAATTATAAAACGTGTTCCTGTGCAGGCAGTTTCAGCTCTCCGATACATTGCGGAAAGTGTTCAGGCGAGCAGCAATCGTCTCTTGATATATATGTTATGAAAGTTCATGGTTTTTTTAACGTAGCAACAATTGGAATCCATTGATATTTCGTTACTCCTATCACGCACAAGAAATGTTCGCATCTTGCGTAGTTGCAGATCCTAGGCCCCGGTACTGTCAGTGGCGTATATGGGATACTGGTATCGCTTAGCCAAGAATCGAGTACCAAATCAAGTAAATCACCACGTCAGTTATGGGCTAAGCCTAGTTACACACGCACAGCTGCTGACAGTACGTGTGCATAACCAGTGACCATTATGCCAACCAGAAGGACATTAGGAACGGTTAATCGGCTTGTGACGTTCAGTAGAATGTTTGACTACTGCACCGCGAAGAACTATCGTGGGTGTCGCACTGCTACCACAGTATTGCTCTGCTATGACGTCAGGACTTGAGTAGATGTTAATTAATACCAGAGCTATTGGTAAGGGAGCTGGTGCACTCTTTAATTTAAACATGGAGGTGCTATTTTGAAAATTGACAGCGCCCTCTGCCCTGATAGAACCAGTGGCGTTGTATCTCGCTCCCAGATCTCGCTCAACCTTGGACGTCTCGTCGATTTACCGCCATGTTTCAACGAAAAACGACACCAGAAACAACATCTTATAAATGTCACATGAGTAAAGTGTTGTACACATGTTTGTTCTATGACATGCTGTGTTGTAGCAGTAATGTGAAATATTCATATATTTAACCATTGTCAACATTTCCAGCAAAAGGCACATTTTACCTTGACGCACGTCTCGCGCATAATTTTGATCGTGACGTAAGCAAACCCCGACGTCATCAATTACCAGCCTATCTGTGGTAGAAATTTGTATATCCTAGTGAATACTGATGTTCCTTTTTCAGTGATCGTAAGCTATTTTTTCGCAAAACTCATCGAAAGTAGTACGGTGTTAACAATTAGTTTTACGGTTTCGTAATAATGCACACAACGAAAGTTAAACAAATTGGTGCCATCCGTGTGAGGGCGCTGTCAATATTCAAAATGGCGCGAGTCCGAAGAGAACAAATTCTACGATCTATTAGCCCTGCTAATAAGTTTTTCTTCAATAAACATGGTAAATCTGAGATCAGTGATAATCCGTATGTAGGGTATTGAACGTGTAAGATATCGAACAGTTCAACCATTAGTTTATTATGCTGAATGTAAGAGCACAACAGATTCGATTATGCAATAAATATCTAATTATTTCGCAAACAAAACTCTCAACTTACCGACTCACGGCTTCTTCTGTGATGAGCTTTAGTTCAATTCGTGCAGTAATCTATACGTACATGAACCATCATGACGCTTTCTATTATAATTATAGTCACGCACGTCGGAGAAATACTGTATTTACTGACATGAATATTAAACTCGCCTGTTATGTTCACATTGTCTTTGTCATCTGAAACGTGACCATCAAACTGCGTTATTATAACTGACACAAGAGTCAATGAGAGAATTGCTCGGTAGCGATCGAAATAAATGGTTCAGTGTTTCTAGTGAGCAACACGTTTCTTATTTAGTTTCATTCACAGAAACGTCATAATTCCGTGTATCTGGACTCGACGAGGGAGGGTCTAAATAGATATCTCGTTTCTTCGAACTGTCGTGTGACATTAATCGTGTTGGTATTACAACACATGTAGAGATAAGATCACCAGCCAACTCATCTCGCAGTTCTCATAACTATTTGATTAACACCAGAGTGCAATCTGGTTTGTCTACAAATGGCACTATATTATTACCTCATCGTTCAAAATTCGTGCGCCCGAGCATCGATTTGCTGAAGAAACAACTGTAACATTGGCTGGACACGAAAAACCTCTTTCATTATCTTCACACTACGAGTGAATCAGGACCGGAAATAATCCAACACGATCTCTCCAGATATCGATGCGTGCAACAAGGTGAAATAAGTCGAAAGGGTCGTGAGTTGTAGCAGCATTCTCCTGGCTTATGGTTTCCACGTAGTCGGACTTATAAGGACTGCATAACGATTTGTATTGATACGTTATTGCAGCCGATCGATCGTTTCGTATAAGTAAATCACACGCATTATTCAAAATATTCGCTCTCAGAATACATCTAACTCAATGTTATGTACATTTAATTTTAGAAGTGTCGTAAAGTAAAATGTGAATTTGAACAACCACATTGCTTTTACATTGAACAGCGAAAACTACATACTCTCTTTGATTGAAGTTAGTTAGCAAGAAATTAAATTTCACAGGGAATTTGTCCGTTTTCACAGAAGATATTTTGATGTGAGATATCACAAACGACGCGACATCTTGTATGGGATTAGATTCATGCACGCACGCATACACACGCACCCCGCACCACACACTATTCCGAAGAGTGGACTGGGAGAGACTCCAGTTCTAATTCCTGACCCAAATAGACACAACCTCATAACGTAGTCACCCATCAAGCGAGTTATGCGTTTTGAGTGAATGTTTTATGGATTCGTTAGAATGGAGAACCACCGCCCAGCCAGGTATGCGCTACTCATAATGGCCGTGTTTATGCTGGTGCACGAGTGTAGAGTACGAGCTCCCGTGGTAGTCGCGTCAAGTGCGACTCCTGCAGTCCGCTCGTGTGGCGTACTACAGCGCTGAAGCGGTGACATAGCATCTGACCTATTTACAAGTTTGTGCAGAACTTAAATGTTTGAATAGAATGTAAGCGTGATGGTTACGTTATAAGATATCCTGATTGAACATAGCTAACGATTCACTGGCTGAATTCGTCCAGCACTGTTTGAATAGAGCAGTAGCATACAGCGCTGTATGGATTAGATCTGATAATCTCTCCATAGTCCGAGATCCGTTGGTTTTGGCGTTGCACAGATAACATAATCTTGCGTCAAAAGAAATGTACGCTATCAGTTCAGTCTTATGGGGACATGGGGACATTTCAAACATATTCCTAGGTTAAGTGTAATTATATCAATGGCCATAAAATAACTTGATTGTATTTGAGTGTAATTGAGGATACATTTTACATCATTCGTGACGAGTGTATGCCGTTTCCAAAACACATTCCAAAATTTCTACTTTCAAATGCTTGGTGCCTGATGACACGCCAAGTTTACACATACAACTGTTGTTACAAGACTGGATTTACCAGCACCCTACCAGTTCGAACACCCGGTGTACCCTGGCCAGTATGTGAACACGAGACCAAATAAATTACCCCGCCTGTTATGGACACACCTAATCACATGTACAGCTACTGACAGTATGTTAGTGTAACCAGTAACCATCATGGAAGCCAGGAGGACATCGGGAACATTTAGTCGACTTGTAACGT
Organism: Ridgeia piscesae; assembly: GCA_025642075.2. Classification (NCBI taxonomy): domain Eukaryota; kingdom Metazoa; phylum Annelida; class Polychaeta; order Sabellida; family Siboglinidae; genus Ridgeia; species Ridgeia piscesae. The sequence continues at coordinate 1,006,579 of JAODUO010000001.1, forward strand.
TTAGTAGAGCGTTGACTATTGAACCGTGACTAACTATTTTGAGTGCTGCACTTCTAACACCAAGTTATACTATTACGGCGTCATGACTTGGGCAGATTTAACTAATAATATATATGTGGTGCGTCCGACATTAGTGATACCCAGTAAGGGGCATGGCTGTTACCTGATCAACGTCCTTACAGGATTACACAATTCCTGCAGTCAGTTTCCTATTGAGAACGCTTTTAGTAATCAACTAGTAAACAAACTGTAGGCCGGATTGATTGTAAACTACCGATTCAACCATTCCTTAAGTAGTGGCGCAGCAATCTTGCATTTTCTTTGTTTCTCTGTAACTACGCCTCAAGTCTCGCCGTCCCCCACCGTTGCTAGGCGGCGACGTCGTTTTGTTCTTTATCTTGCTGTTCTTCGTGGACAAAGTAGATACACCAAAGGTCTCTGTGAGACCATGCATTGTGCTATATTCGTCAGCTTCACATGTACTTCACCTTAATGTCCTCTTCACGGAATCCGAGAAGGTAATTACCTAGGGTCGGCTTTAGTCTGCGTGTCAGGCCAACTTCATCAGTGCACTAGGCGTCTAGCGACGTCATCGTACACGTGAGTGAGATCGAAGTTGCCCTCGTCTGGATTTATTTATTTTAGCCTAGATGGTTTTATATGTAGTATTCTTCGGTTAACCTCCCTGGCTACTATTTTCGCTCTCTCCAATCTAAGGGGTCGTGTTCTGTTGTCGTGTCGTACTTGAGGGCGGATGTGTTGGTGGTAGACATTTCCTCGTGTGTTATCAACTTCCTTTCTATGTTCTTCGAGTCTTGTTTTTAACCATCTTCCCGCATGTCTCTACATACGTACACACGTAGCACCACAGTTACCGTATTGGATATGTTACAAACGACTTTAGGCCATTGGTCTTTGGTGGTGCGAAATCACAGGCTGATCCAGTGATTGTCTACTTTTGCTTTGAACTGTGGAACAATATCTGCTTCTACCACGTCCACGTACTGTGGGAGCCTGTACCAATTTTCTGCTACCCTCAAAAAACAAAAGCCCAGTCACCGTTAAATCTTGGTTGACCGAGATTTCATTCCTCTGGATGAGAATAATTGCATACAGACTACACTGCCTCACGAGACGTTGAAAGCACCACCGGTCCTTGCAACTACAGACTAGTTTAATTAATTCAACAACTGTGAAATATCTTCCATAATTAATCACAGGCATCATGATTATGATAATCGGCTTCCGTTTTTAATAAAACTACACCTTTATTCAATATAAGTATGTATTAACAAGAACATCAATATTGCAAATGCTTAGTGGCTGCAAAACGTACACCGGTATTCAATTCTACCAAATTGCCTCAGAAACTGATGTTATTACGATTGTCGTAAGCTATGAAAGCAGTTGATATCAGCTTGCGTGGCAGTTTATCAATTACGTATCGTTTCAACTGTCATAGTAGCATATGACTTTCGCTGTAGACAATTTTATTACCGCGCAAATCACCGTTTGGCGCTTCATAGCACAGCTCTCCATTTCGAGTAAAATAATTTTGTCATTTTGTCAATAACTGCTGTTGTTGTGAATGCGTGGCTATTGTTGTCCACGAAGTAGGTATGTGCTTAATTATATTGACAACAGATGTCTACAGCAGATATATTCCCTGCTCCGACATTGACCAATACATTCACAATTTATTTTATTATTCGTCAATAGCTATATTGAGGTAGCTTAATATATTGAAGGTAGATGTCTGATGATATTTCAGAATGATATACGCGATGGGTGGATTGAGTAAAGAAAGATCTGGAGGGGTTTGGAGAGGACTGCAGTAGGGTAGAGAAAGACATACGTATATATGTACATACGTGCGTACGGACATACGTACATACGTACATACGTACATACTACATACGTACATACGTACATACGTACATACGTACATACGTACATACGTACATACGTACATACGTACATATGTACATTCGTACAAACGTATATAGGTACATACGTACATACGTGCATACATACATACATACATACATACATACATACATACATACATGCACATCATCATCATACATACATACATACATAGCATACATACATACATACATACATACATACATACATACATACATACATACATACATACATACATACATACATACATACATACATACATACATACATACATACATACATACATACATACATACATACATACATACATACATACATACATACATACATACATAACACACACACACACACACACACACACACACACACACACACACACACACACACACACACACACACACACACACACACACACACACACACACACACACACACACACATACATACATACGTTTGACCAATAGGTTTTCACTGAGTAAACAAAAAGTGACCACTGTGGTGACCACTGAGTACCACTGTCTATGGTACGAATTTAGTTAATAAAAGATTAAATTTAGTTACACTTTTCTCTATATTTCCGTTTGTTGCAACTGCCATTAAAGAAATTTAAATGTAGGTCTAAACTACGGCCGATATTAAGCTGCAGCCAATTAATTGAATAGGCCAGTTACCTTTATTTATTTTTAATTAAATGGTATCTTAATTTGCATACAATAATTTATCTTGATGGCATACAGTCGGTTCCCAGAAAATTCAATATCGGCTGTTGTGTAATCCACCGTGTTGATATGTAGGCCTAACAACAGTTATTATTTCAAATGAAGCTAGACATAATATTATTAATTATTAATGACATTGATGTTATCGGGTTGTACTGATGTGGTTCGCTCTTGAGACAAGTGTATTTTTCAGAACTGTTTGTCTTCTTGGAGGATACTGTGTATCGATTTGTTACCATTGTGCCACCATATGGTACGGAGTGTAGGTCTGACGCATAACCTCTGTTTCCTGCTGTTATGGAATGAAATACTTGTTGTTTGATTAATTTATAACCTACGTACATCGATAAGTTATCGTTCGTGTGCGTTAAGAATTATAGCTGGCCAACTGCAGCTGCCTCTATGCAATACACTTCTTGACGTAAGCGTTCTCTCCGTACTGTTGTTACACACGCTCATATCCGGAGTTTATCAAAGCTTGGACTAAATGTTTAGCGTGCCATCATACTTATGGTAAAATTATGTTATTTTGTAGCTGACCGCCCAAATGTGTGTTTATAAACTACAGTTCTATATAATTTTATTGTAATCTTTTTTAATTAAATATAAAAATTATTGAAAGGCAAAGTCGCTATTTATTGTTTCATGCGTACGTTAGCCGTGAATAACAGTGGACGACTGTGTTTTATTGACGCACATTGTAGCAGTCAATGTGTTATTTCTTTGAGAAAAACATTACAGTAAAATAGTCATACTCAATAAATCGCGAAGGGCGTAGTTTTTGGGTGCGTTTATAAGTAAATTAAAAATGAACTAACGATACTTGTTGTGCAATAAATCACAACTTGATCACACCCTCTTGCCACCAATGGCTGTACACGTGAAGACCCGGCGTATGTCACAGATAATACTTCTACTTTGTGCACATGTTAACGCTACAGCGAAGCTGGCTATCTTTTGTTTTAATCATCACCTCAGATGCTTTCATTTCGGACGATATATTCGTATTGAAAACAGGAATGCACACAAGCACATATTGTATATATATATATATATATATATATATATATATATATATATATATATATATATATATATATATAATAAAACAATTAAAACATGTGTTGTTCGCAGTGATAATATTTGTTAAAACCAATTGGTTTCTTGTAGTTTATGTTGCAATTTTGTGGGTGGAACCGTCGGCAATGATACTTGTCGTGTCCTGTGTTGACCTGTGGCCATGACTTGTCGTGAGACTGGATAGAGGACGCTGGAGGTGATTGTTGTCTCTGTGTGTTTGTCTCATAACGCTTATGGTAGAGCATGCTTCACGAATTGCGGATCTACGGTGATGGATATTGCGTCTGGTATCATGGACAAATATCATATTGCTTGCTAAAAATAAACGTTCTTGCATGTATAGACGCCATTGCCATTGGAACAGGTTTTTGACTGACAGTGATATATTACCGCAGGTTTTTATGTGGAATAAGGTGAACTGAAGTTTATACTTCCGATGGTTGAGTGTTCACAGTGTCAATTCGTCATTATTTCTGACACGCCACTTTCTCTTAGTGTGTCATAACTGTAGCTAACGTGTGTCGTCCTTTATACACCCTTTCGAGTTTGTTAATGAGAATATTTCTGATAATTAATTAACGAATTAATGGAATTGTCCAAGCTTTGAAACAGCAACAAGAGAACTCGAAATCGGACACTCCTGGACCAAAACCAGAGGGACAGATCAGATTGGTTTTAGATGGCGTCTCCCATCTCACAGCGATTTTGTTTTTAAATCTGTGTATTGCTGGCTGTATATCTTCAGTTGTATATTTCACTATATATATATATATATATATATATATATATATATATATATATATATACATATATATATATATATAAATATATTAAAAAGTAATATATGAGTATTATCATGTACAATTATGTCAAAAGTGAATGTATGTATGTATGTATGTATGTATGTATGTATGTATGTATGTATGTATGTATGTATGTATGTATGTATGTATGTATGTATGTATGTATGTATGTATGTATGTATGTATTATGTATTATTATGTATGTATGTATGTATGTATGTGTATGTATGTATGTATGTATGTATGTATGTATGTATGTATGTATTGTATGTATGTACTGTACGTGTAGGTGTACGTGTAGGCGTGTACGTGTACGTGTACGTGTACGTGTACGTGTGTACATATGTACATACGTAATTATGTATTTATGCATGTATAAAATTATGCACGTATGTACGTATGTATATATATCTTCAGTTGTATATTTCACTTTTTGAATATAACGAATGTATGTACCCTTATGTTTAATCCCTGGTTCACGACACAATATTCGGTCGCCTGATAATTTTGAATAAATCGCCAAGTGATTTCCCAGTGATTTCCGAACTCCCTTCTAGTGTCCCGCTGACACGCGACACGGATCAAATTATACAGTATGAAATTGATATGTCGTATTTGAGGGCGTGGGTCGCTTAAAGCGACATGATCAGTTCGTGGCTTTTTATTTTTATTGTAAAATCATGTTAATTAGTATAAGTTATAACTATTGTAGCGTCCTGACCGCCAATAAATATTTTATCGAAACAGAACCGACTTCGTAATGTTTAACGTCGAATGTTTATAAGAATCCCGACGCTGTCACTCAAATCGCCGCGAGTGACACCCACCCTTTGACCTTTACCAACTGGGAGTCGTGCACCTGGCTGGGTGTGGCGTTAGTGGCGTCAACTTGTGTTCACGTGATACTGCATCGCGTGATCATGCATTTCCTTCTGGGCTTTTAGCCACGCCTACAACGGTTTCGAAAAAGCCTCGTGGTCGATGTGTACACAGAATTAAGCGCCCTTACTGCGTCTATTGTCAACCCCTAAATGGTACATGAAAACATATTTTGACTGTCTTTACGCTATAATATGTATAATTTATAACATGATTTCGCAATAAAAATAAAAATCCGCGAATGGACCATATCGCTTCAACAAGTCCCACCACCGGAATTCGGGTCGCGACCAGAAAAGATTAAGATCCGTTGGCCTAACCACTACGCTACCGCTAAGTGTTTTACTGCTCGTGTGTTCGGGTGCAACACAACAAAATAGTGTAGCGTGATTCTCGACAGCAGTTCATCTATCCACCGCGTGATCAGTTGCTGAGCAAAACCCCTCCAAGCCTTGACAAATGGATGCCGAACACGTGGCTTGTTCATGCATTTCGTTTAATATATTTTGTTGAAATTATGATTTCGGAAGATCTTCGTTGTAGCAAGAAATACGTTTTTAAAGTGACAAATTTATGCAGTAGGCCGTGATGTTTCATGCATGAAAATTCATGCTGTAATAGTAATGAATATAGCCATTATCAGCACTGAAGACAAATCTTGACGACGGTCACGCACATAATTGTCATTGTGGCGTAAGACCGCGACATATTGAAACATTAATAATCATTCACGTTCGCTGCGAATCATACATCCTGGTTGATTACGACGACTCATTAGAATGTCTCTTTTCCCGCAAAAACCCGTGGCGATGACTGTCAGATGACGTAATAGTATAGCTACGTAACAACCATGGTTCGTAAGTGTTACGTTTGGCCATTAAACTTGAACCGAGTGAGATATTCGGCAGTCTGGCTAGGACGTGATATATTCCCAGACACATTGATGTTGATGAGCCACCGTCACGTGGTGTACGTCGGGCGTGTGTCGCAGACTGACGAACTCACCACGCGTGTGTCAGAGGCTTGGCGACAATTAATGACACTCGGTGACTTGCAAAAACGATGAGCCTAATGATGAAGGTGGGTTTGTTGGAATACCAAAGTAGACTATCCATGCAGAATCTGGTCGTGTATACGACAATACTATGTCAAGTAATCACTACACATTATCATACATTTAAACATCCGTGTGAGTTCAATGGCTAACGGTGTGTGCTCGTGCAGTTTGACCATTAACATCTAATGTGATGATGATGATGATGAAACGTGAATTTATGTTTTTATATCGCGCACTATCCAGACAATAGGACTGTTTAAAGCACGTTACTATTCACCCCTTGGTAGACATTATCCATTCGAATACATATGGTAAGCCACGCTTCAATTGCTGCGCGAAGTGTTCCGTACAAAACTATCTACCACAGTCTATTAATCGAGCGAAATGGAGCAATGTGGAGTGACATGATTGAAAGAATTTAGCAATTGTTCTAAACGACAATAAGAGGGTTCGAAATTAGAATCTCAGAAGCTTTGCTCAGACATTGTAGTCTGTGTCGTCTTTATGCATGAATACACATTGGTGAAGTTGTATTTAGACATTGCTATTCAATAAAAGAAATCTGGTCGGTCAAGATATTGCGATTCATATAGTTTCACATTTTACTGTATGATGACAACGAATGTTGGGATTGGTAATGATGGTAAATTAAACGTTATACATAAATACGGAACAGACACTGATATTAACGTCTCTGCTCTCGTATCAATCTAGAACATTCCACAATATGTGCTTCTGTTTAGTTATGATATTTTCTCTCCGTGTGTTCTTCGGTATGTAGACTGAACTACATTAACTGTGCAAACGAACACATAATTATAACCACAATTATGTGTTTCTTTGCATAGTTTCAAGACATATGTATACGCTTATTTCTCCAGACTAATTAATCCGTTAAAACACACCGACTTTGGCCCTAGTTTTTGTGACTATGCATGACACACTCCAGATCAACTGGACCGTATTTGTTATAAACACATCGCACTGCATTTTCCAAAAACCTTCGCTTTTAATACTTGAAAATACAACTGCCAGATGACCCATTGACCCCATTTTCGTCTCAATCCGCCAACGTTTTCTACAGATCAACTGTTCATCAGATACGGACACGAGGTCGTGTTTTGACTTGTAATATCACCACTAGCTTCGTTTTCAAGTTTTTTGATTGTACTCTGTTGTCGTTTTCATCGATTAACTGAATATCTGTTATCATTATTAGCTTCAAAGGTTACACAGCCAACATTACTGTTACGTGGACTATAATGCCACAACTTAATGCCAGATGTTGAGTTTAAGACTAAGACTCTTTACACAACATACCCGATCTGAAGGCATTTGCGACAACACGTCATGCGCCTGGCACGCACCGCACAACAACGGTGAATTCATGATTCACAAATGCAGTCAGTATAATTGTACCGAAATTGTGTGCATGCGTTTCCATGACATTATTTGATCAAACACCGTAACGTTATTCTAAGTAACGCGAAATCTTGTAAAATCAACTCGATTCCAATACGTTCCGATTGTGTCATAAATCGAAACAAATCGTGATCCTTGCACGCACGCACGTACGCATGCACGCACGCACGTACAAACAAACACACAACCAAATAAACACGCACACATACACGACATGTCCAATGTTAGGAACATTGTGTTGCACGTTACATCACGTACTGTAATTATTTCTTCCAATCTAGCATACCGAATATATTATTTTTGACACATCTGTGGCAATTATCGGTTTTCTCTTACGAGGTTGCAGACACAGAGTGACGAATGAAAATGAGACAAAGCGAACATAAAACAAATAATGGATTTACTGTGATTTCACTCGCGACTTAGCTCGTCTGGTGATTTAGGATGCTTCGTATGATGTTTCTGGATTAGCCATCGACGTTATCCACACGACATAGTGTCATCCTCTGGCAATGTTCCTGTCTCATTCCCTCGTCTATCTTGTCCATGAGCGAGGCTGACATAGTCACATCCGTGTCTACATAGTCAGTGCTATCAGTTACGTTGTCGGAGTAGATACTCTACAATAATTGTATTAAACATGCCAGTATCACGTAATGTCGTCTTGTGTCAGTAATGAAACTGGTTTTACGTAAACTGGCTTAACGCAGAATAATTATAATTTATAAAGACGTCGCCAACATATTATATTAGGTCAATAGCCTAGCGGATATTCCTTATGCGGTTAAAATCGTTTATAGCTTATCAAGTATAGACTATCGCTACCGTTAACGTTAAATTAAAGTAACGTTAAATTATTTATTGACCTGTCTTACTTGGCATAGTCGCGGGATTGATGTTTGTGGAGGCCACTATAACTGACCTCCATCCTCCGTAACGGTTCCCATTCGTCCGTAACAGTCCTCCCTCGCCGTAACAGTCATCTTTCCTCCCTACTTACTGCAGTACGGCTCAATACCACTTTAGCACTCACCATCACTCAGCTTAACCCCACTTCAGTTCATTTAGTACTCACACCATATAACAATTTGTATATCTGAGTATACACCTTGCATAGGCACACACTAGTTCGTCAGTTGTCGTGTATCCACGTTGAAAGAACCACAACAGGCTTTCATCACCTGCATTTGCCTGATCAAAAAATCACCGGGTCATGGCCCGAAACTATTCTGTGCTGTGGATGTCCCCATAAAATATTTTGTGAAGCTCGTGTGTAACTGGCTCGTCTGCCCTACCATAAGTCCAGCACAGCTCGGGAACACGTCACTGTATCATCACTTCACGTAACACAATTTGAAGAACGTTTGTTGTCATCACAATTAAGAATGGTATATATATTTTTAATTAGTTTGACTAATTGTGAAACCTGCTTTGCATAGACCAGCTGATAACGAGTTATACTGTATGACTTTCAATTTAGCACAGCCTCACCTAACAGACACGTGGTATGTCACTTATTGACAATCTGTGTCTAACTGTTATTGTGATACATGTATCCAACAGCACAATAGGCAACTGGTCATTGATACAGCTGCTATTTACACACAATGTTCAATAAACATGTCTGACAGACAACAATATATAGAGACAATACAGGTCAAGATATATTCCTGTGTGAATTGAGGAACGGTAAAGTTAAGTAGGGACCTGCTACGTACCTTTTCCAGAACGAACATCTGTAAATGCTCGTTAGACTGTCTGGTGTCCAGCTGTTCCTGCAGTGATTCTGACGGTAAGCGGTGCAGCAGTGTTCGTGGTAGTTTCCTAGAGACAGGGCACTTCCAGTCGGCATCAGTCGTATTTACAGAGCATTACCTCCGCCAACTGTTTCATTGCTTCCCTCTGTTACTCTATGCCGATTTCGGGGCCGAATGAACTGCGTTATGCGAGGACCGGGGCCGCCAATCAGATGTGTTTTCGCGGCGTTTTGAGGCATTTGCGCAAGCGTGCATGTGCTTCAAAGCAAGCATGCTTGGGTCTTTGGATAAGCTTGCATAGCCAGCACGTACACACGTTGTACCAAATGAACTTGAAGGCATGTATGTACCCAAACATTATTTGGGTAGACCTTTAGGTGGAGTTAAGCACGATATCAGTTTTTACATGGCGTGTTCTTTGTATTATCGGTGCCAACGAAATCTGTTATAACACGATAGTTACGGTACAATTGAAGCATCTAATATATTAAAGGACACGGGCATTGACAATTTAAATATCGTTGTTTTTGCATAAAATCGTACTTTGATGCGTGGTTAACGACCCCAGGCCATTTTGGCAGTTCCCGCCCATTTATGTGATAGCGGCTCGCTGAGACGTCTTGGCATGACGTCAGTCTCAGCTCTGGTCTTCCTTGCGTTTGCGCCTAGTGACTGACGTCACTCCAGGCTCTCGCGCAACTTACGTAGGGAAATTCCCTCCGCAATGCATTGTGGATATTTTGTACTCGTCAAAATGTTGTTGTGCCGCCATTATTCCATGTTAAAAGGCCTGCGTTTTTGGGTCTCTCGCAATATCTGGCTATATCATAAACTGGCTATATAACAAGAAGGAAGTGATTAAAACGTCTCGGCACATAATCAAAGTGTATGAATCCGTCATCAAAGAGCGTCGCAACTTACAAGAAGCTTTATTTACTTTTAATTTTTTTTTCAGTATGATGTTTTAATTCCTGTTACACAGATTATGTTATTTGTTTGTAAACAGACTGTTAGAACAGTTGTCTGCATCAAGAATGTTTGAAAGTAGACAGGCGGAACTAAATGATCATATCGACGCTTTTGGCCTTACTTAGCCCTGGCTTAGCCAGGGCTAAGAAAGGCCATAAACCGTGTGTCCTAACTGCCGCTGATGATTTACTAATATAAAATATGTTGATGTCATTGTCACCCCAGAGCAATACCTTCAGGCGAGTGTTGCTAATGGTAGACATGTTTAGACTTGTATGACATGTTGCTGTTATGCTAACACACATAACACGATACATTACTGGTGAATACGCTCTTTGCAAAACGCCGCTTTTGGTATTGCGTTGTTTTCTATCCTCTTGGCTGTTTCAACCAAGTCAATGTAATTAAACAATGTCATTTCTCATTGTAGAGTTCAAACGGCGTCGAAAATAGCACACAGTGAATCATAGGAGACAGCCGATATATACAAGTTGGTATCGACGGAAAAAGGTGACTATGCCTATGACACGTATTTTACAGGAACACATGCTCAGTTGAATTGGGAAAAAACAGCCAAACAAGTCAAACCTCAACAGAGAAGAATAATTATAGCAGCCGCAAACCTTAGCTCTGACAAAATATTATTAATGTGGAAAGACATGACATATGCTCTACTTATAGATAGTTTGTTTAGTTCGGAGAATTGTGTATAGAAATCTTCAGCCAAATGATGCTAACAGTCGTTTATACAGTGCTTATTAAAACGATTTTAATGCATAATACATGTAATTATATAATGAACTATATAGTTTACACTTCTGCTTAACTACATACAGCAGTTGATTTATATGTATATGCAATATATACGCTCTTAACTACATCCTGAGTGAACAGACCTTGAGGTTGAATGTATCTTAAACAACCCGTAGAAACTTTCATAGGGATTCGCCACGAAAACGACCGTAAATTTTTTATTCAAAGATATCATCTAATCGTGTTGTCAAAGTGAATAAAGAAGATAATAATAATAATAATAATAATAATAATAATAATAATAATAATAATAATAATAATAATAATAATAATAATAATAATAATAATAATAATAATAATAATAATAATAATAATAATAATAATAATAATAATAATAATGACTTCTTTTGCGGCAATATCCTCGAAGATCAAGCTCAGTGGCGCGACAAAACTAAGGGATTAAGCAAACTCGTAATCGTAAAAACAATGCGTGAGTCGTCAATGGATGGATGAAGAAGCTAGGAGGCTAAGGAGGATAGGCACCATTAAAGAGATAGGTTTTTAGACGTCGGCGAAATGAAACTATTATTACCTTCTGATTTAACACTGGCAGGAAACGAATTCCACAACCGTTGGTGCGGCAACAGAGAAAGCTCGGGTCCCCGCTTTCGTTTTCACCTGAGGGACATAAAGAGGGTAACTACTGGTTCAGCGTAGCTGTCTGGAATTTCTTGCTGGAGTTAGCATTGAATTTAGATATGCTGGTTGTGTAAATGAGAGTGCTTGATAGGCTATTGTACAAATCTTGAAAATGATGGGATAGTGCACAGGGAGCAATGCAATGATTTTAGAAGCGGCACTGAGCGAGAAAAACGAGGAGAACGTGTGACTACCCTTGCTAAGCAATTTTGAACACGCTGAAGTTTTGCTATATCCTTGTTTGCGGTATTGTAAAGGAGGGAATTGCAGTAGTCAAGCCTGCCACTTACTAGAGCTGTTGCGATGGTTTTAGCAAAGGAAAGTGATATAAACCGGCGAATACGGCGAAGATCACTGATGTGGTAAAAACAGCAACGTCATGTTTTCGATATATGTTGTTTGAAATTAAAGTTTTCATCAAACGTTACTCCGAGATTTAAAACTGATGCGACTGGTGTGATACTCTGACTCAGGATATGTATCGGGAAAAAACCATCGAGTTTAGCACGCTGCGTTGAGGTAACAATGATGAAAAATTCGGTCTTATCTGCGTTTAGCTTTAATTTACTGTTTTTTCATCCAAAGGCAGACATCTTGGAGACAGGTAAACTGCCTTTAAATGGCCGTCGTCTTAAATAAATAACGTAACTGCGTTCGCTACTGATTAAGAATTAGTTTCTTTTATGTCCGGCACACTGATTGTCTTCTCCATGTCTGTGAGTAAGATGATTATCAGTTCTAGAGTAATTGTAGTTGTTCTCTAATTTCTCCATTATAATCTTCATAGCATAAGTACGACACGACACTGCTAGACGGTGCACAGCGGAGAACAACAACAATGATTTACAAAGAGACAGATTGTTAATAAACTGGTTTGTGCTTTGGCTGTTTTGCTCATGGACTATATTCGGGGAATCGCAACTTGTCCCTCTTAGAGATGTTATGCAAGATAGTTTGACATAATGTTTCTCGACTTCATCCATTCCCTCCAAACTAACGACGAATCGTGAAGATTCGATGACTCTGTCTCGTGTCTTCTGTGTCTGCCTTGTTCGTGTACCCGTCTCTAGATAACAGACAGGTCTGACGGCGTCATTATACGTGACCATTATACGTGACAAAATCACCGGAGTGGGAATTACACTGTTCTTCGAGAGAATTAATTGTTATAGAATGGTTTTCAAGCACTATTGAATCGTCATCATGACGCGCAAAAGCATGTGCGATTTGTTATTCTGTCGTAAGATATCAATCTCGCATCAAGCACGTGACCGAAATACCGCAGAACGTCGACAGCTGAATATTTCGCCAGTTATTCCCGGTGTAACGACAATGCTTTTTGACGATTGAACAATACGCATTTTAAAATTAAACTGACACTGCATAGTAGTTAAACTATTAATACATTACACATCTGGACATAAAAGAACCGGATTGGCGATGAGCAAACGAATGGATTGGGCAGTTTTAACACATATCCAAACATTATAACGACCTGTTATGTAGACCTTCGCTTCTCGTCATACTGATACTCCATTAGTACGCACGGCGTCCCTGTTGAATGATGTCATCATACATCGTGGTTTCCAAAGCGGTAGCAGGACGCAGCGCGACGGGCCGAAACTCCGTGATCCGAGCCAACAATTAAATAAGGACTGCCGACGATTTGTCGTTATTGCTGCAGTAAATGGTACTATTCGTGTTTCGCCATTTAGCAGGAATCAAGGTCGGCGTCACATTTATGACGTTTTCCATGTTGATCCTAACATCGGTTGATTAATCGATTGGCGTTTCTGACCGACGTGTTAGCGACCTACCCATGTGCTGGTGATGTAGATCAATCATACCAGGCCGACACACTGAGCACGTGGTGGACGCAAATGGTCCCCCTGATCCCCTGACATAAGCATGCATTAGTCGGCCATAAGTGCAATTTCCCGGTTACTGTCTTAGACGCAAACTATACATTGCGTTTCCCTTTGAACCAGTGTTTTCTTAAGGTATACATTTCCAGAATATGAGTTACGGAGTTACGTTTTTGTCGTTTATTCAAACATAGGCAACATAATTTATATCATGCATAATTCAATACAAGAAACCCATTTATATATCCAAGTTTGAAAATTTATTTTAAATATACCGTAGGCGTGTGGTAATCATATCATGATAATATAATCCTCTAAATGATATGTTTCTATAATTGGGCGATGGTTGTTCAAGCGTTTCAGCGCCCGTTTAACTGAACCCACGGCTACTGTTCCAAATGCGAACCAGCGAAAGCGCACACCTATCAACGTGCTTACAACGTGGCTAATCTCGCCTGCAGTGCGTGGTATTCAAACGAAAGGCTGAGTTAGCATTGCGTGACATCACCAAAACCAGGACACAGTGACCGATCAATCAACGATGCATGTGCTGATAGCCAGTCCTGGGGGAGTTTCCACGACAACTTGCCTTTGTTTCTCCAGACAATTTTATACATTATAGTACTTCGCAATAAAGAGTCAATGATGTCTTTGTTACTGCAATTTCCTGCACCGGCGGACAGTGCGAAGCACTGCTATTGCAACGCGACGTTTATCGCACCAGTGCAGGCGCTCGTCGTTAAATATTAACGTTCTCAGTTTCATTGATTTCAAACGGTAGAATTTCAGAGCAACCAGACATAAGGCAAACCACCTGCGTTTGGTACACATTTAATCACACCACGTGCGAAGAACCGAATAACTCAATGGCCAACAAATAGTTGCCGTATATACGGGATCCTGAAAACACCACTGACAATGACGAATCGTTGTCAAGTGATTTTAATCCAACAAACTTCGCTAGTGAAAAGGAGAATACAATTGTACACACGTGTTGATTGGTCGTAGTAATGTAAAAATATAAATATCCAGATGTAATGAAATGTAGCTTCACACAGATCCTTCTACAGTCGAAGAAAACTATTTGTTGGTCACGGTAAGCATTAAGTGATTCGGATCTTCGCACGGGATGTGATGAAGGTAACTTTTTTTTTTTACAAATGTCGGCCCTAAATACCCAAATTCGATACCTCGATCCAAAAAGCAATTTTCAACCTATCTTCAAAATTGTCCTAAACTAAATTCAAATAGTCTTTTTATGAATCCAACTGATGAAAACGAGATCCAACAAATATTAATGTCCCTTCCATCCAAGAAAAGTTCTGGTTATGATAATTTGAGTCAGCTTGATGTAAAGATATTTGGGGAGCAAATAGTTTTACCTTTGGCTATATTAATAAACTAGTCAATAGTTGAGGGAATAGTTCTACAGCAATTGAAAATTGCGAAAATTATACCTGTTTTTAAGTCCAACGCCAAAGATGACATTTCAAGTTATAGACCTGTTTCAATATTACCTACAATTTCAAAAATATTGGAATACATTGTGTATAGAAGACTTATACAAATAAATACTGAATAACCACCAATATGGTTTTCGTGAAAAACACTCAACAATAAATGCCCTAACTGTGCTTACTTATGATATTATAAAAGTATTAGAAAAACAGATTCGGTTCTTAGTGTTTTCTTGGATCTGAGTAAAGCTTTTGATACCATTGATCACGAAATATTATTACATAAACTTAATTACTGTGGAATAAGAGGTACTCCACTCAGATGGTTTAAGAGTTATCTCTCTAATCGGAGACAATAATAATACTCTTTCGATGCAACAGGATATAACATACGGGGTTCCACAGGGGTCCATACTCGGTCCACTGTTTATTATTATTATTATTATTATATATATATATATATATATATATATATATATATATATATATATATATATATATATATATATATATATGACCTGATTTTTTTTGTAAATAAATGCAAAACCATATTATTTGCTGAAAACAAATAAATAATATTATATATTTATGTAGATAGGAACAAAGAACTTAACATATTAGCTGACGGGTTTTCTGCAAATAAGCTATCCCTAAATGTTTTCAAGTCTAAATGCATGTTATTCTGTATATCCCATCCCCCAGAATGAATAATTGTCTATAACAATGTCTAACATAGTAACACAGCGTATAAAATATGTGTAAAGTTTCTTGGTTTTCTTATAGATGAAATAGTTGACTGGCAAGAACACATAAATTGATGGGAAAATAAACTAACCAGTGCTCTATATGCAATCAATAGAGTTAACAAATTTTTTCCCGTTTCAGCCGTTAAAACAATCTATTACACTCTAATTTACCGCTACTTGACATATGGAATCATTTTGTTGGATCCACATATAAATCCCATTTTACAAAATTATTCATTGTACAAAAGAAAATCATTCGTTCCATACTGAAAAGAAATTATATGTCGTCACTTATTAAAATTGCATGATATATACGAACTTGAAGTTGGAATTTTTTTATTTCATTTTGTCCATGGCAGTCTACCACATTTGTTATGCGATATGTTCACAGTTGTCCACAATATACACATCTATCAGACCAAACAAATATCACAAATACGTCCTTTCATTAGTTCTACTACCAGATCCTCAAACAGTTTGCTATGTAAAGGTTCGGTGATTTGGAAAGCAATTCCAACCTGCATTCAGCAGTCACATAGCCCAAAACGTTTTGTGTTATCATTAAAATTAATTGTGGTAAGAGGGTATGAAGACCTGGCTCAACTTTAATTCCATTTTGAAGCACATGCAGCCTATCCTTACTTACTTTAAATCACATATATTACGAAATATTTATTCACATGTATAACTGGTTCAGCTTGTAATTGCGGTTGGTGTAACCTTACGTCTGCACCATTTTTAATAGGTCAACCTATTACTTTACATTACTGTTGTGACAACAAATCGGGTCTCAATTTGAAATGTAATTCTTATTCAACACGCTAAATTACTATTACATAGTTTATACAATTATTGCTGGGGGTTAAGTAAAATGCAGCCAATTGCAATATGTGCGGTGTATAATAAACAGATCATGATAGACATACATTTGCACCAAAAAACTAGCTCTTCAAACAGTCCTCTTCCTCTGTAAACCTCAGTGTGTACGGACATTCTGATCCGCAAATTTTCTCTGCGAGATAGGCCGAGCGATGTACGCGACTGGTCGCCTCCAGTGACCGTGTTCATCTGTCCACGTGCTGGACGTGGTTGATGTCGGACTGTCTGGACCAATCTACAAGCAGTAGGGACTTCCGAAATGATCTGTAGTTGCAAATCACTTCGTGAACTCGCCAAGAGAAGAGTCTGGCTAAATACCTAGTTTTAGTGCTCGCTGCCGTCAGATGGCATCAGTGTATTGCATTAGTTGTGTATCTCTCTCTCTCTCTCTCTCTTTCCTCTCTCTCTCTCTCTCTCTCTCTCTCTCTCTCTCTCTCTCTCTCTCTCTCTCTCTCTCTCTCTCTCTCTCTCTCTCTCTCTCTCTCTCTCTCTCTCTCTCTCTCTCTCTCTCTCTCCTCTCTCTCTCTCTCTCTCTCTCTCTCTCTCTCCTCTCTCCTCTCTCTCTCTCTCTCTCCACTCTCTCTCTCTTTCTTTTCATATATATATATATATATATATATATATATATATATATATATATATATATATATATATATCATTGGATATGCATATGACTCTCTACATCATTTGAATAATTGCATATGAATAAACATAAAATATTATAAAGTATGCATGTTTGTGATAATGAAATGAAGTTACAAAATATATATGCAAACTAAAAAGTAGAAATAAAAAATGAGATGCGCCACCTAGTGAATAAGCGAAAGATATGGTAGACAAACTAAGACCGAACATTTTCATTTTTGTGTTTATTGTGGGACTTGTTTCAATATAGTCTAAATTTAAGTTTGACCTTTTTAAAGTATAGCACCATCTAAGAAAAAAGTATTCTTACTTAATTTGTTATTTCATAGCTGGCCTCAGAGCCAAGCATTGTTTCTACATAAATCTGGCGTAAAGCCGTCCTACTGGTAACGTTGACAGAACCTTACTAACCCCGACAGTAGTGAAGGGCGAATAGGTGCTGCCACCTTACGGGGTCTGGGTAGTCCAGGCTACTGTATCACTAGATTTGCTCGTTACGTATGTGGACCCAATATCCTAGGCAGAATTTTATTTTATATTACACACACACACACACACACACACACACACACACACACACACACAACACACACACACCACACACACACACACACACACACACACACACACACACACACACACACACACACACACACACACACACACACACACACACACACACACACATTCACATTCTTCACACACTCTTTCTAGGTCACCACGTCACCGCCAAACCACTCCTCATATATCTGATATGTATACGTGTACCCGTATACACACACTACATAACAAAATAAAATCACTATCATTACGTAAACCAATAAGCTTCACAAAACAAACTCGCGTAAAACAACGCAGTGTCATCGCCGGCGGTGGCGACTGCGCGTAGCTTACCGTAATATCGGTAATGTGTCGAGGGGTCTTTTGTTAGCAGTGTCGGGTTTAAGGTTAGGGTTTCGGGTAAGTTTAGGATTAGTTGAAGTTAGCTTGGGCTTATTTAGGGCTACGGTTACTTTAGGTTTAGCATAAAACCTGAATTTGTAAAGACCTTTTATTTAGCGACGCCTGCGATAAATTACCGATGTTACGGTAAGCGCCGAGCTCCGCGTAGCACCAGTGGATCATGTCGATTTTTGCGCGAGTTTGTTTTCTTAATTTTATTCTTTGTAGGAATGTAAATTATTTTATTTCGTAACCTAGTGTGTGTACATAAGATATGTGAGGATAATTTTGGCGGCTGTCAGAAGCCGTTTCATGGTTAGGTCAGAAAGTAAGCAAACAGATCGATGCGTATGGCACGATGCCGATGCCGCGTCACGGCAAGACATTTCGACGCGGTTCCGAATTCGAAGTCACAGAATATTCGTATTCGATTCGATATTCGATTCGTATTGGAAATTTCGAGGATATTCGATTCGATATTCGATTTGAATGAAATTCCAGATTCGTCCCATCCTTGGTGAGCAATATGGTGGCCGGCTAAAGGTTAATGACATGTAGGGGCTTATCAGTGGGGGCCTTTGGGTTTAGCACATGGCGTAACTTCTCGACAACCGCTTCGTTGGACAAAAGTTCGACAAACCTGACCAGCAGGGCGTCTTCTTTTGGTCCTAGTTCTGTGGTGTCCGAAGCGCTGTCTCCTCTCCGTTTAGGCATGATGAGGTGTAATCACTTTAAACAAATTCATCGTAAAATAGTAAATTTACTCCCTAGTTCGAAAGATGTCATCCCTGGGCAGCCATTTTGAAAAATCAAGTGATATCAATTCATAGTCTGTTAGAACACACACACATACACATTTATTCACTTCAATACGGTGGCGGAAAATCATTACAAAACATCAGAGGTTCTGGGAACTCAACAATTCACATGAGCATGACGAGCCAATTGTTTCGGTATCCGTAACTGCATTTATATCAATTGTATATATATATATATATATATATATATATATATATATATATATATATATATATATATATATATATATATATAATCCGTAGTCGAAGACAGCATTTTCCAAGGCAGTGATCAAAATGCGACATTGCGCTGTTATCAATAAAGACCTGAATAATTATTCATCCTCCATCAGAATTAGTTTAAAATATATTCATCATGCTAACTCCGATTATGAAAATGTGTCGTATTGTTCAATGTCGTCACGTCACGTGACAAACAGTGGCGCCTCACCGCGGAGCTTGAGCGACTGTCTATATCTCCGTAATTGTTTTAACTCAAGCCATTTTTATATTCTTCTTATATGTTAGTTTCGTCTTATTCATCAACGTAAATTTAATTTATGAATTTTGAAATGTAATTTTGCTTACCTGAACGAGCTATTTTTACGACAAACGTATCAGTTTTCACAATTATAGTACATTTATCTTAAACACGTCTACAGTGGCACGATCTGGCGAGGTGATCATCAATCAGTTACCGGAGAAAGGCACTTTATAAGTACGGCGTGTGGCAAGCTGATCATAAATACCAACTATCGTTGTTTTGCCGGCAGAAAGTGGCGCGAAGAAGGGGGTGACTAGGTGGGGATATTCTTATATTGCTCCAACGTTAGGGCATTGGTAATACAGATATGCTCTTGTGTGCTACCTTCAAAAGGTGTTCGTTTAACTAGGACTGTACGGGCACCAGTTCGGTGAGTTGTGATTATCCCACACTCTTAAAGATCAATGTCACCATGTGTCAAATCTAGTAGACCATTTCTGATTTGGACACACTGTGTGTTTGCCGAGTACCAGTTTAGAACATGCACATTTAAATCGTAGTAAGTTCCGGTTCAGAAAATTAATATATGAACACCTTAATAATCATACGTACAACTTAGGCCTGCAATAAGACAAACGAAGGCCACGGTCAGTATGGCGACCAGCTTCTTTGACTGCAAACACACCCTGAACACGTCCGTCGATATCTTTCCCAGATTATCCAACAGGGGTGTGTTGCCCTCGTATAAAACAATAGCAGCGAATACTGTGACGAAGCAAGCGACGAATTGCACGTTGATACGGAAGTGGTCAGGAAAGAAGACTGCGCATGCTACGGACGTAGCCATGTTTGATAGGGCCTGGGTGTACAGTTTGACGATATTGTCGAGTTTCTTGATGATGACGGCGACGGAGAACCCACTGAGAGCACTCAGGAGGATGCAGGTTGTTATCAACGCATACACGACGGTGACATCGGTACCTGCAAATAGAGTAGGTTCTGGATTGGAGCCACTTCCCAAGCGTCATTTACACACAGGCACGCACATTCACGCCGGCACTCACAGTCTCTTTCTGTCTGTCTCTCTGTCTGTCTGCTAGCCGTTCTCACATACGTATGCACTATCTCATATGCACGCGCACACAGACACATGCAAACGCATGCACACACACGCGTACACACACACACGCACGAACGCACGCGCACGCACGCACGCACGCACGCACGCACACACACACACAAACACACACACTTGCGTATATCGCTATTAAATTTTGAAACTCGCCTTTTCCTGATCTGCGATGAGTTGGTTCTGGTTTGCTCAATGCCACCTGTAGCATATAGAGAGCGCCGGAACACAGCGTTCCAAACATGTAGCTCTGGGTCTGCATCTCGTAGAAACTGCGGCTGTCGTTCTTGAACAAATACTAGAAACATAACACGTTTTTTTTTGTAATGGGAGTTTTTTGTAATGGAATTCAATTCATGCACTAGTTTCACAAGTCAGAGAACAACTTTACAAAAATAGAAGCATTTCTTTTTTGAATGCGTCTCCGCTTAGATGAGAAGAAATTTGATTTAGGCGAAATTTTTTGAATAGACTCTTCCTACGTCATAACCCGACGGTGCGACAGCGGAATTTTGCTACACCTCCTATTCAACCGACCGAACATGGAATTATTTTGTTCGCCAGCAAGTGGTATTTTGGGCAAGCCTCGAGGGGTGCTATTAGACTGTTTTGCCCTCCCCAAACCACCAGACCATTCTCTGGTTCGGTCCCTGTACCGCCCATTTTCCACAAAGGCAAACTGTTCCCTTACCTCTACCGTCACCGTTCCAACGACGGATAGGGCCGAAGTAACGACGCTGAGAGCGAGCGCGATGAACACGTCAGTGCTGCCGTGGCCGCCGAAGACGTCCGTCTCCATCAAGGTGGTACATGTGAGCGCCACCACAAGAACGACGAGGGCAAACCACCGGGTCACCGAGATGTCCTTCTTGAAAACAAACCTATACGTCAGCGCCATAAACAGCATCCTCATCTGCCCGAATATGTTATAGATAGGCGGCGTGACATAATGCAGCGCCAAGAAGTAGGCGTTGTTGTTGATGGCGTAGATGATTGACGGCACCGCGTACCAACAGGACACCCTTATGTTGAACACTTTCCCCTGCCAGGCAAGAATCACAAGAAATATCGAGCATTTCAACAGCTCCGTCAGGGTCACGATAGCCGTTTGTGGCATCAAATATTTACCGTTGTTGTAATATTTCATACCATAGCTGCACACTTGTTTCCACACGTCAAACGCAATGAAGACAACGCTGCATATTACTACGATAGCGCAGCCATTACTTTCACGTGCCAGTGTCTTGTTTTTCGATGTCGCAGTAACTTTAATAGTACCAAACTCTAAATCGATGGTTTCTAAATGCATGTCCTTTTTCCCTGACGTAATTTCCGTGGTGTCCGACTTGAGCACCATCTCGCCAGATTTCAAATCCATGTTTCAAACCTCTTGTCAGAGTTCGTGCGTTCAAATCGATAATATTTCCAGAACTTGAACCGACGTTTTAGGCATCAAGGAAATGTTGTCATACTTTTCAGCAACATATCTGCAATACAAAAGGTTGAATGAATTAAGATTGCTTGCAACACTACATGCTAGTTGGCTTATCGCCGCGAACAGCTGCCTGGCTACGATGAAACTTTGAGCAACACTGAAAAAGAAATTTAACGGTGATATATGAATAATCAGTTTTAATGGGGAAACTACATAACTAATCATCCAGGTGGCGCCGTTAACCAGGTGGGTCCGCGTGCTGTCAACCGCCAGCGTTGAGTTACCTGGTACTGCATTCATTCATAATTAGTGGAGTCGCTTAAGTCCAAATGTTAATGCAATCGTGACTCACTGGATCAAAGTACCAAATTTCACACAGTTGTACCTTAGGACCATATATAACACTTTTTAGAGTGGGTTGCCCGATTTTAAAGGCCATGGTCAAAGATCAATAATGCTATAATCATAGTGTCCAATATCTCCATATTTTAATGCTATTTTTAAATGTTTTCGAAAACTTATTTATTTACTGACACATACCATAGGGACATATACAACTTTTGAGATGAAGCTGCGCGGATTTAAATGTCAAGGTCAAGGTCAGACGACGGTCAAAGACAAAATATTTCATAATTCAAATGTTATCATCTACTAACACTATAGCAATGCTTGTACTTTGGAAAGTTACAGTAGACGCTTATGGCTGCAAAACTATATTTTATATTGTGTACCTTACACAATTTGCATAAATTCAAAATGGCTGCCAGTATGCTCAAAACTAATTATTATAATTTCAATGTGTACATGTAGCTGCACGCGTGTACTATAACATGGGGTACCGATACTGGATTGAAAGACAACTACACAGACAACTTGGATTTACATCGTTTAGGACACGTACCGATCTGACAGCTTGAAAGGTACAACCCGAGACAAACGAAGGAAAGGCACACGCAGAAAACTGTCCCGTGATGCCAAATTTTTGCGGGCTTCTTACAAGATGTCACAAACAAGGAAGAATTTTTAAATCTTCTGCCGGAAGATGTAGTCAAACATGTAAGTAAACATATGTGCATTACCCGTGTTTCACATGTAAAGTCGAATCGTGCTGACATATCGATGTCGGCGAATGACAACGAAGAGTCAGACGGCAGAATATGTCTACATGTAGATGATGCGCTGAAGGTGGGGCAACTACTTTTCTCGTCAGAACCGTAGACACAGATGAGGTTGTCATTTTGGTTGGAATCTTTCACAATCTTGCCAAATACCATCCAGGAATGCAGTTATGGGTCGCCTTTGGTACAGGGAAGCACTTCCTCTACTACCGCATTAACTAAACCTGCCAAGAACGTGGGGGGAAAGCTCGTGATTTGCTCTTTTTTCACGCCTTCTCGAGTTCTGATGCAACATGCCAGTTCAGCGGTAAAGGCAAAACGTCAGCATGGAAAACATGGAACATATACCCGGCAGCCACTGCTGGGTTCACCAGCGCATCTCAGGACAGCTCGACAAAATACAGAAAAGGGCCATGTGCATTAAATTTCGTGGAATGTCTTATAACGACGCCATCGCCATTGCAAGACGACCAACGCTGGCAGACCGAAGAACTCTGTTCGCGGCCATGCAGCAACCCAATCACAAGCTGCACCATCTCCCGCCTCCCCCAGGACACCTAATTGTGCAATCCGTAATGCTCGTGCTTACAGTATTCCTCGCTGTAGAACCGAACGTTCCAAGAACTCTTTTGTGTCATAACGGACTGTATAATTGGCAGTAACTTGCATCACATGAGCATCAGGACCACAAACAAAAACGCTGTCTTGCGATTTGCGGATATGTCCCCAAACCTAAGGCTACACCATTAATTAGTATTTTGTATAATGCAGATTTATTTGTTTTAAGTTTAAATTGATAAATTATTGCTAATGTTTCCATATTTCGACTTCGCAATGCGATACTTTATCAATGCAGCAATTAATACAGATGCTATTGTTGTTCCATTGAATATTCATCATGACCAAGGGTAATTGGGTATGCAACGTTATCATCGCAATCCTGCATACTTTCTCAGACTGACCATGGCAGTCCTGTCAATGTGGATGACACTTCGGATGTCTAACTGTCGCCGTCTTCAGATGATTCTGTCTGCAACAGTCAGAAGGGAAACACTGAAGAGAGTACACGTGATGCAGAACATGTGGTAGCGGATGACAGCGATATCACTGATGATGACTCAAGCGGTTCTGTCACTAATGGGAAACGGAGAGTTTGTTGTTTGCGAGAACAAAACTCATCTTCCTTTTTCTGCACCTGCAAAACGTCCCGGCTGGCATAACATGCCTGCTGCCTCTTGGAAGAATCCCCTTCACCACAGTGTGCAGTGATGATATGCAGCTAATTGATACATTCTGCCATTTAATTTGTAGTAAGCAATCATTATCTTATAATTGTTAGTAACTGGCAAAACTGTGTAATTACTCAATAACACATCATGAAATCAGCACATTGGTTCATTTGTTTGAGAAATGCTGTAATAAAATTATTATTACAGCATTTCACAAACAATGCTGTAATAAAATTATTACAGCAATTCACAAACAAATGATTTTTATATAAAATTGTTACAGCATTTCACAAACATATGAATTTTATGATTTTAGGCTACATTTCACGATGTGCTCTTGATAACACTCACCCACACACATACAATACACTGTACACATTACAACTCCACTTCTATATTTCATGTCAATGACACTGCACAATGTCCTGATTACACATCTGTTTTTATGCAGTGATAGTAATACTATTAAATTGCATGGTAACGTGCAGTATATCTAAATAACATTATTTATATAAATTAAACAAATTGCATGAGCACTTTAAAATAATTGTATTAAAAGGATGCACACATCAGGTATAACATCTTGTCAAGAATAAAAAGTAAGTTTGTAACAAAGATTTACGTTACGAAGTCGAGGATAGAATATTTTTTTATTAATATGTGTGGCCATACGAGTATAATTGCTCTATTTAAGTTTGCATTGGTAAAATATGATTCGATACCTGTTGAACTACGTATTACTTACCTACTAGCTATTGGTCGAACCAACGAGTCTGCACGCATATCGCACATCGACACTCCCAGTACTACCGTGCGAAGTTGTCGTGGACGTAGTGGTCAATCATGGAGGCATCACTGACACCACGCCAGCTATCTCCCGACAACTAACGATTCGATGTGCCTCGACTTTGGGACGCAGTGTCCACACAAACACCATCATGCCACATTCACATTGTTCGGGCAGATAACGTCTTCGTCTTTGATCACAAAGTCAGAATCCCCTGTCAAGTGTCCGACTCCCACAAAACGGTGAACCTCTCTTCCCGTCTCGGCGCGGTTGTACGTCTCGCAACGCGGCTCGCATGCTGGGAGAAGCCCGAATGGCACAGGCACTTGGCTTTACATGTGCCAACCACTTTCTGATTGCTCACTTGTCCTAGATGCTTCCTCTGTCGGATCCATTGTCTACTGTGATTTAGCCAAGACCACTAGCCACTAGCGTCTTCTCTAACGCAAAACACCTCCGACATCTTTGTCAACAAAAGAAAAATAGTCCGGTCTGACCTTTTGTTTGGAAGCCACGCCCCCTCAAGAATGTGTTTTTAGTTTGTCTGATAAGTGAATATGCTTCTGTGACATTAACTATATATATATATATATATATATATATATATATATATATATATATATATATATATATATGGAATGCTACAGCTGCGTTTCAGGTCCCCTTTAAATCACCAAGCCCCCATATGGATAAGTTACACAGGCTGTTGTAACTGTACAATTGTGCATTCTTTGGCCATTTGGAATCAACTCTGGTATAATTTACTCTGTCTACGTATACAGTTTGACTACAGAGGTTAATCATGTATGATACTCTCGCCATGCATTTTGTTACCAATTGCAATGCCTACAAGATGGCGTACCGTGTCCATTATACTGCCTGGAAACCGCACGTAGGGGAAGGGCGGGTAAAGTGGGCCCCTTAAGCGCCGATCGACCTTCATTTGACATTTATGTACATGAAGGGTAAATTTTTGCTACACTACCTAGCTATGTATATTGACTAAATACATGCACAGTCTAGTTACTCTGTCTAAATAAATATAATACGTTAGACGACTTTAAAAAACACCCATTTTATTATTTTGTAAAACGTGAAGGCCAAAGTGGGCCCCCCACAACGCTATGCGATGCCAGTTAATCGTTGTCGCAAATCTCGCACATAAACCCGCCACGCTCATACCCGGCACATGCATGGTGCGTCCACTGACCTCGCTCCCCGCAATACATCCAGCTTTCGCATTTTCTGTTGTTGGAATACAAAAATCCGAACAACACAGAAGAGGCGAAATGTCACTGTCTTCTTGTGTGTCTTTTTGACATGTTATCAGTTTGTGTGTCCTTTCTTCTTTGAACCGGTTGGTTGTAGGTACGTTACCAGTCTTGCCATGGCCTCGATGTCTTTCTTGTAAAGGCTGCCTGTAATGATCCATGTCGTCCGTCTGTAGCTTGTCGCACTGTAGCCCCATGGGGCCCACTTTGGCCTCTGCAATAGATTATCAGTCGGACGCAATTTTGAGATTAATGCGTTTATCCACTAAAATAATAGCCCATTTAACTAACTATGGTCTATTGCTCCATGGACCACATTTACAGTTATATATGTTGACAATTTATGAAAAGGTGGTGTTTGTAACTGCATATCAATTATTTAAAGAAAAGTGCCTAAAACACAAATTTGCTACTCACCGTTTTGCATTCGCGCCAAAGAAACCAATGCGACGTTAAATGATGTCCCCGGAAGGGTCTGTAAATACTACTATCGTTGTTTTAACTGCATTGCATACCAGGAATGCTGTGACAGAGGGGCCCCCTTTGGCCGAGGGGCCCACTTTATCCGCCCTTCCCCTACTCGACTGGTTGTCCCTGCCTTTCACACGCAATATATGACACCCCAAAACAGGCACAACTATAAAACATAGGTAAACGTGAAAGCCACGTCACAGTTTATTGACGTCATAATCACAACTATGCGCGTGATATCCCCACACTAAATTTATCATATACGCGGCCGTTTTATTGAGGAAACTATTTCGGTGTCACAAACATGGACGTCCGGAGGGGGGCAAGGGTTGCACACAGGTCAACTGTGTGCAATTTAAATTAGAATCAGCCTACATTTGCTCACAAAGCAATTACTAAAATATCACAACAATCTTGATCTTCGCAAAGCCGTCGAAATATATTAAAAAAAAGTTATCAATAAACTTAAAACAAAAAATCTGCATTACACATAATACAAATTAATGATGCAGCCTTAGGTTTGGAGACCGCAAAAATCGCAAGACATCGTCTTTGTTTGTGGTCCTGATGCTCCTGTGATGCGCTAACCGCAAACACCCCGTGACCTGTGACGTCGGCTTATTTATGTCGACTCAATGGCATTAAATTGTTTAAAAAAAACTTACTTTTGTGTAACGGAAGTGATGTAGAATGACATTCCGAGCACATACACATTGAAAAAAGGTGGTAAAACGTTTTGAAAAGGCCCTAATAATTTAGGCCAGTGGAACATTACCGAGCGTGGGATTTCGTTCCACAGGTTCGAAATTTACGACTTGTAGCTTTCGGACATTTAAGAATTTATGCGCAAAATTATTTGGTGCAGCGTTGACGCTAGGGACCTGCAAATCCGTTAGGGGCGCGTCGATAGGTCGGCTGCAATTTGTGTCCACTAGGATTTCTGCTAATGAGGGGAAGCCCAGAAACTCCTTTTAAGAACGTCGCATTAATCGTATGATGGTGAAACTACATTTTTTAGACCCAGTATGACAGAGAATGCCACCGTGTAAATTGTAATATTTTAAGTGAGTTATTTAATTTTGATGAGTGAATATGCGATATGTGCGGATAATTATATCTTCGTAGCACGTTGATGACGGTTTCAGAAATTTGGCTAGTAGCTAGATGAATATTTAATAAGAAGACCCTGAACATTTCATACAAATCGCATGTAGCGCATTGTAGCTAAGCCTTCGAATTTACCGACCATTTCTTTCAGGATTGCGCTGATGCAACGACGGCCATTTTTTCTAGTAATCTAATACATAATCTAACTGCATCTTTGAACACGATACTATTTAAAGACACTATTTGGGCGTGAATGTATATTTAAATATATAATCTTTCTAATGAGATTAATATTTTTTATTTTAAATTTGTGTGCTAATTTGAGCATCTTATCAATAAATATTGGTATAGTGAGATTTCATATGCTAATCAATACGCTGCTTATGGTGACCGGTTCGTTTCAAATTTATTTATGGAAAAAACATCGCCAAGAGACATGTCAAGGTTGACAAACAGATCTGCTATAGAAATGTGTACTATATGTCACTCTGCTAATAAAGCATATGTAAATGTTATTGAAGTCTGTCGCAAAACGGTATTTGTACTGAGCCTGTTAACTTGTTTAAATACTTATATAAAATACGTTACTGAAAACTCTCACAAAAAATAATACATTATGTTAAGAGTACACTGGATTTCATCGAGGGTGCAGAACAATTTACTGGGTCTTAAATATAGTTGAATAGAAAACGTTGCTAAAAGTCCGACAAATAATCCAGAAAATAGACCAAATAATATAGATAATATTGAATATGAAATGCTATTTCAAGGTCATACGCATCTCAATGTCACACTACATTGAGGTAAAATAATAGTTTTAATCTATCTGACAAACTATAAGGTTATAGCAGTTTGCAAGTGCATTTCAGTTGAGTGATCCAGACCTGGTATGAACATATGCTACACAGCAGGCTGTTCATTTTCTGAAAGTAAAAATTGCCATACGTTTTGAATGCATAAAGATATTTAAATGCTGTAAACGGTATCTTGTTACCTATCATACATACAATCAATGTGCACAACCACAAACATGGTAACGTTTTTTGAAATTTCTCATAGAAGTTTCCATTTATTGTCCCCCTTGAGATCAACTTTGACACTCACCTGATCTTCAGCGTATAATTTTGAACAGACAGTTTAACCTCAGAAATGAATTCTACGCATCCAAATTCTCCCCAAAAGAGGTATTATACATAATGTTAAGGAACGTAGGAGGGAGGGAGGGAGGGAGGGAGGGAGGGAGGGAGGGAGGGAGGGGAGGAGGGAGGGAGGAGGGAGGGAGGGAGGGGGAGGGAGGGAGGGAGGGAGGGAGGAGGGAGGAGGGAGGGAGGGAGGGAGGGAGGGAGGGAGGGAGGGAGGGAGGGAGGGAGGGAGGGAGGGAGGAGGGGGGAGGGAGGGAGGGAGGGAGGAGAGGGAGGGAGGGAGGGAGGGAGGGAGGGAGGGAGGGAGGGAGGGAGGAGAGGGAGGGAGGGAGGGAGGGAGGAGGGAGGGAGGGAGGGAGGGAGGGAGGGAGGAGGAGGGAGGGAGGGAGGGAGGGAGGGAGGGAGGGAGGGAGGGAGGAGGGAGGGAGGGAGGGAGGGAGGGAGGGAGGGAGGCCGACCACTGGGGACATTTGTAAGTTTTTAACCCAACAACCGGGGACACGGACACTCGACAACTGGGGTCGTAAATACTACATTTAATTAACAATTAAGTATATTTACACTATCAGTACACAAACATCGAGGCGAATGAAACAAAATCTTTAAAATGCATAAATATAATTTATCAGAACATATTTATGTTTACATTTATAACTTACCATCTCACAATACTGTCTAGTATCGTTAAAACTTGCAATCCCAAGTCGTAAGTTAAACACCACCCGACATACAAAACAAGCATGTGTGTGTGGTGTGTTGTCTGTTTGAAGGATCGATACTCGAGAGAACAGCATTGTCCTCTTAATTATGTAATACGTATGTATAACTAGTACAAAAACGACGTATTACCCTCCCTTGATTAATGCTTACACTGCGCTCATAAATAATACCACAAACGTCGCCAGCATGCTAATATAAAACATGATCTTTCATCTAGTGGCAGGCCATTTAAACAAAAACATTATACGGGACAACTGACGTCGTATCACCATAGAGATGGCCATGCAACGTGTTGAATAATACAAACTGAACGCTTCACTGGATTTGTTAGCATAATTGTTTTCGATATTAGAAAACACAATTGCGCTTACACTGAACTATTTATCATAGATATGGACGGGTGTTTACATTCAGCTGGCCAGCGACTGACGAAGCATGTCGTTGGCAGTATAAAGTCGAAGTATGCTACTATCAACGTAGGTGTGCCGCAAGGAACACTTCAGCCCCATTCGTTTTGTGCAATGTATAAATGACCTACCTACAACCAGTGATCGCGTCAAATAGTTGACGACTGCACAATGTTGAAATCGTGTTCACCTTCATGCGTCGACCGCTCGCCACATCCAGCGCCAGACGAAATGGAATAAGTGACTACCACCAACAAAATGGCACTGAACTATGGTAAGACGAAGGAAATGCGTATATGCTTCAAGATAAAACGCCATACATCCCGCCGATAACTATAAACGACAAGTGACGTGCAAGTGTAGCATACGAGCCTAACGAAAACTATACAAACCAGCTAGAAAACATACAGAAAGGGCTTTGCGCATTATATTTCGTGGCATGTGTTATAATGCCATAGCAAAGACTACCAACGTTGCCAGACCGGAGGGAGACGCTATGCAGAAGTTTGTTCACAAGCGTGCAGCCATCCATCCATAAACTGTACCACCTGTCTCCCCCAGGACACCTAATTACGCAATCCGTAATACACGTGTCTACGGTGTCCCTCGGTGCAGGACTGGTGGACTTTTAAGAACGATATGGTGTCACATGAACTAAAATAGGCAGTAACCGGACATTCCGATTCACATACGAATGCTATTTTCAATGGACTATGAATCTGTTTAGCTATTATTCAGTTGATCTATGTTATACTATTTAAATTAGTTATAATTTCATTTATTCAGTTTCTATATTCCATTTATATTTTTAATAATCTACTCTGCTAAATGTTTTATAATATTTTATCCGACACTTTAATTAGTCCCAAAAAAATTATTCAAATTATAGGCCATTTAGTTTTTATCCCACTTTATTTTAACGGTTTGATTTATAATTTTACCAGATATTCTAATTAGTAACAATTTCATATATAGTTTTATATATATATATATATATATATATATATATATATAGTTTTATATATATATAATTTTCTAATATACTTTAATGAATTGTTTTATCAGTTGTAATGCTCTAATTGTACTATTCAGTCGCTATGGCAGTTACAGAGAATAAAGTTTATTATTATTATGATCTATTTCATCCCATTATGTTAGAATGCCAACTTAAAGTACGCATATGTACTTTATTTTAACATGTGCTGCGTTGATACTAACATTAGGACTCATGTACTACGTTCATGGTGCAATTTTAGATTGTAACGTTAGGCCGTAATCGTAAAAAGAATCAAGAAACGTATACCACATACGTATAGCACGTGTCCTTAGACTTCCTGGATCCGCCATTGGGTGACTGAAGCTTAGATGTTAGCAATATGCATCAGATTATGGCACAGCTTCATTGCATTAGTCAAGCAAAGAAAATCAACGACGAAACAACTACCTATGGTAATAATCAACATTCGCTTGGTGGCTCGCCAAGTGAACGAATGTGCACTCAGCGTCCATATGATTGTCAGGCGTTATAGAATAACATATAAACGTTGATAATAGTGAGTTCATTTTTGTACCACAGACCCCCGAATGTGTCTAAGGCAAACTACTGAAGGTCCCCATGAATCCTCCTTGAGCTCATGCACCACAGTATTAAAGATGGCGTCAAAAACTGCGGCAATGTTCTGTTCCCGGGTCTCTGTCCCGAAGGTCCCCATGAATCCTCCTTGAGCTCATGCACCACAGTATTAAACATGGCGTCAAAAACTGCGGCAATGTTCTGTTCCCGAGTCTCTATCCCACTCTGACGGATAACTCGATCGTCAAGAATGATAATACTATCGTTTACTGGGACATTGCGAAGAAAGCTGCACTAGTCCGTGTAGAACTTGTTTTGCGCGGCAGGACTTGCCTGGACAGTTCGGGCATACACACAGGTTTTAGCATAGAGCTGGTCACGAAATGGCAGACGAATGGAGAAGATGAATTCAAGCTGACCGACTGGCGGGTTTGCAACTTGTTAGCGATGGAGTCTCTGGCCATGAAGCCGATGCCGGAAAAACATCTCTATTTGTTTGCCAGACCAACAGAGGGTGTATCCTGTGCCATGTCCTACCAGATTGTCTTCTTCTGACAAGCAAGTTTCACTGAGAGCTCCGATGTCAGTATACAGTCTAGAGAGCTCGTGTGTAATTAAAGTCTTTCCAGTCGAGTGGTTCTGCTGTTTTAAGGCCTTTACCACCTTTTTCTTCGTTGATAAAGCTGCCAGGTGTTGGTGTCGTCTGTGTCAACATGTTCACATGCTCAGTTGGACAGGTCTGTCAGAAAACAAGGTGCAAAGCGCTTTGAGAAATCCCGAGGACTAGATTGTGCACTACCTAAGAACTTACCTGTGTTACGACGTGCAAGCAGGAGGAACAAAACGGCGGAGTGAAACCAGCGTGGAAGGATCGATATTCGAGAGAACGGCATTGTTCTTTTAATGAGCTAATCTATATGTATAACTAATACTAAATTGACGTATTATCCTCGCTAAATGAAATCCATACCAGTTTACATTACATTGCAGTGTACAATACCGCAAATCCATTAGTTGCGTAAATAGATATGGTCTTCCATTCGTGGTGACAGATAATTTACAAAACATTATACGGAACAACTGACGTATCTCCATAAACATGGCCACGCAACCTGTTGAATAATGTTACGTGTTGAATAATATAATGCGAACGGATTTTTTAGCAGATGATTGATGAGATTGGTATGCACTTGCACATGTTTCTTCACTTAAATTGAACGACACAACAATGCAGGCACGTGCACCTTATTATATGATTTGCCGTGTTGATATTAGTACTACTACGTTCATGGTGCATACATTCGTCATTCTGAAGTGCACCAACAGCTGCATGTGCTTAGCAATTTGAGATAGTAGGCAAGAACCTTGGCTTCAGACTTCCTGTATTTGCGACCGGATACATACTATTTCTAATGTTATACTGGTTGACTTCTTGAATGAAAAATCTGCATTTCACTACAATCTAATTATAATATGAACTGGAATGCTGAAACAGCGCTTCTGAATGATGGTTAGACATTCACAGATTTAACAAATATCAAAATGTTTATTGCTTACATTGGATGAGCATTCGAAGACTGCAAAACCTTGCAATCTCTTACGAATTCAGTACACGTATTTTGTCCAACAAATATTGGATTAGTCCAGCAAAGAACATCACATGTGAAGATAATGTGACATGCAACGACCAAATAAATGCCTAAAAATATAAAAGTCAACATTTTATGCCAATTTACTTTGTAAATGTACTTTTTCTTCCACATAGATTTTGAAGGACATCCTCAACAGTCACCACAGTATCTTGTCTTCATTCAACTGGTTCACGAAACCCTGAATAGTTGTTACATAATGTTTTAAGTAAGATTCGTCAACTCAAATGTTGTTGATCAAAATAATTTTACTCTTTAATTAAATCGTTACACACAATGTCAAGTACAGTCATAAATATAACATACTGTATGATCATTTAATATAGGACGTAACCATTGTTATAATATTGTTTAAAGCATTAGAAATATATAACGTAATTATTACTATTTTAACATAACTTTTTTTCAACTTGTATTAATCTTTTTTATAATGATATGGAGATGATAAGATAATACCCATCATACGAGGCTGTTATTCTTAAACTCAGAGATTTGTTTAAAATTTTAATTGTTTAACCATTTTACAGAAATTAAAAGTAAATTAAAACAAGTTACATCCATGCAAAACATGCCGATATCATTACTCTTCAATATAATTTTTTTAAACATAACTTAGTAATCTGTCAACTTCACCGTTTATAGAATTTTGGTGTATTAGAATATATTATTATCACTAAACCATGAACAACGTCATTGTAAATGTTGGCAAAATTAGACAAAACCACAATATTTTATGTTATACATCAGTTAATCAATGAAAACAATTAATTTATTCTCTTTAATTAGAAATATGTCTAACTTTAAACCTAGCAAATAGATGACACACTGATGATTTGTAACTGGCATGACTTTGGATTTCTGAAACTACAAATAACATTTGAGAAAATGGTTGCCAAAGATTGCATAATGGTTTTTGACTTGATGTAATGATCTGTACCATCACGTAGCCTTGATGTGACGCCAACATCTTCACATCACGTAGACATTATGTCATCATGTGGACTATCACATAGACATGCTGACATAATCTGTACTGTCAGTAGACATGACGTCATCATCTGTACTATCACATGGACATGCTGTCGTCATCACTGAGCTCCCAAACCTGTGTGACAGAAACATGCATCACTTGTCAGTGTTACCACATATAGGCATCAGCCAGAAGAACACATTACAAAAACTGATATCAAAATCAATGGCGTTTGTTCCTCATCTACTTGTGATCATCTGGGGACTTCTGCAATACCCTTGACCTAATTATCTAGGGACATACGTGACACCTCTTCCTTGATCATCTGTGGACTAAAGTGATATCCCTTATTTGATCATCTGCAGAATTGTGTTACGCCCCTTTCTTGATCACCTGGAGACTTATGCGACACCCCTTACTTGATCGTCTGGGAACTTTTACAACACCCCTAATTTGATATTCTTCTTCCATTAAAAGACTACAGGTCAACTTACTGGCCATTATGGTCATTGGTTTTCAGGTTGTCCGTCTCTAGAATTAGCGAGTCCACTGCAGGTTACACATTTACCCACCAAATGGGATCTTTGACATAGACACCAGATAGACGGGACCACCGGCTTTTAGTGTATTTTCCAAGTGAAACAGGTAAATGCTGGGTGAATGAAACTGCCCAAGTTTTGAAACGGTGGCAGGTGGGATTGATCCACTGTCCCCTCGATTGACAGTCTGGTGCTCTACCGTGCAAGTCAACCACTCCCCTGGGGTTTGCCCCTTACTGGACGATCTGTGTAGTTATGCGCCGCCCTTTACCTGGTCATCGAGGGTCTGTGCATGAAGCTCCGTGAGCCCAGTGATATCCTCCAGGTAAGTCGGCTCATTGAAGGCTTGCAGGAGGAAGCTGAAGCCATCAGTTCTATATTTCTCCGTCACCTACAACACAGGTAGAGACAGAGAGAGAGATCACACGGCGCCATCTGCAGCTGTCAACCTCACTCAAGGTGAGGACAGCAAAGCAGACCAATTATATTAGCAAGCCGCAACGTATCAACTCTTTTAATTATGGCAACTGAACCTAAACTATTTTAATGTTTCTTGGATGTTGTATATCATAACTTGATATAACCACAAAATGCTCCAAAAACCAGAAAAGAAATTCCAAAATAATTATTCATATAATTATATTTCTGGTTATATTACATAACCTTCACTAAATCTTGTCAACTGACTTTATAAAAGATACAATATGTTTAACAAATGACAACATATTATATGTTCAGACTGTACTCTCAATTGACAATTATTATTTGTTTAAATCCACTTGTTTTCTGTCGACTTGGGCATACATTGTACATACTTCCCCTTTGTAACAAGTTCTGATAGAGTGGGATTGTTTTGTATTAGTAACACTGTATCGACCACTTGGATTCTGTTAGAACAAACTGGTTTTTCTTCTTAAAAGCTTCTTCCATACTAACAGTGAAGCAGCTCATTTCATTCAATGAAGCATTGTATGGCTTGCATTTTATGTGATACGTGTACTCACAATATTAGAGCAAGCGGTACATTTGTCAAAAGCTATGCAAGCTGGCATCACATATTGGAATCGTGACAGAAATCCTCTTATCTGAAAAGGAAAGAACATAAGGAACAATGAAAATTAAAGAAACAACTCTTTATTCAATACACATGAGTGATAAGAGTGTTTTAGTCAAATTAAACCAACACTAATCATGGCAGCCATGTTGAAGTGGCGATACACCTCTTCCCACAAGTTTTCATTGTGTTATTGCCAGCAATGGCCTTGCTAGAGTTTGACCTGTTACAATGTAAATGCCCGAATGCGTCTAGACATCGGTTTTCCCAAGTGCTTCAAACCACCTTCTAGCTTTGGCACCACGTGAAGGTGGTGTCATCTACTGGACACTTATGTAACTTGTCGCTCTGCATTCACGGATACATCTGCTATGCACTCGGGGTATTTTTCTATGGTTCTATATTGGAGATTAATGGGTAGGCATTGTTTTAAATGTCAACTGAAAAAGAGTTTGTAGAAATATATAGCATTCTATGCAAACTCACATTTTAACTGAAACAAAGATTAGAATATTTAGCAACAACAAACAAAGTAAAAGATCAATGCAAAAAATAGATGCCCCGGTATATTGGTGATGTTGTGTGGGAGATGCAAGGACACGGAACACACGTCACAAAATCATATAAGACAAACATCTTCGTGTAGCCAAAGCTAAAAGAAGCTAACAGGTACTTAATGTATTGGCAAATGTGCTTTCTCTGTGGCTGCACCAACAATTTGGAATCAACTCCCTATTACAATTAAATCTTCTGAAATTATAGCCACCTTTCGTAAAAAGCATACTTGTTTGAAATTGCTTTTCCACCATAAATTTTCACCGGTCCCATGTTCCAATGACGACTTCCCTGGATTGAACTGGTTTGAACTGGTTTGAACTGGTATGTGGTGAAGCCAAAGTTACCTGGTGAGGCACCATCCCTAATGGAGAGCTTTCTCTGGACGTTTGGTCATCGTCATCATCATCCACATTTGCATCAGCCGCTGCATGACCTCTGAAGACAGACACAGCAAGTTGACACTGTTGTCATCACTTGTGGATGAATCTACAGAGGGACTCAGAAACTGTCTTTTAAAGGCCATATCCTGTGATAAAATCTATTCTGCCCCTTAGTAATAAATGGTTGATGCTTTTACAAATGACAATATTGCCAAAATATTTAAATATCATATAAGAGTATACAATAAAAACAAAGTGTGTTATTTTACGGAAACTGCTGATGATGTCCAGTTTGGATTTGTTGCTCTAGCGTGATGTCAGTCATGGTTTTGGTATAATCTTGTGCAGCATACTTGCGCGGTGTCGTGTAAATAACGCTGAGAATGCTGGCGATCGCAGCAAATGCTGTGCAGCATTGCAACATTTGACATTATGATTCCCGAAATAGACTTTTCTCAGCTGGCACCGCGACAGCTCCCGTTTAATGGCAATTTAAAAAAATGTTTCATCCAACATGTTATTTTGGGGGTTGTCATTATATTGCATAATATTTTTACACTTATTCGAATGTTTATGAGGGGCAAAATATGGCCTTTAAACATACAGAGCCTGAATGCTATTGTGATAATGCCATCATATATAGGCCTGGAAGTTGAAGCAGCCATGCAATCATTTGTCACAAGGCCATGAAAACTGAACAAAAGTAAAACTATGGCTCACAGCCAAAATGTGGTGTTCCCAAAAGAATCTCCTAAAGTCATGGGCAACTGGTCTTGCACACAAGTTTGCCTAATATGATGTCTGAATATCTACCACTTCAATGTTTCAGTGCTTGAATACTTTAGAAAATTATATAAATGAGAGTTGATATTTTGACTTTCGGGGTCATTATAAGTCAAATCATTATAAGTAACAAATGACAACATAATAAATCAGATCATCATGATTAATATAAAAATGTAAGTACAGTGAGTATATAATATATGAAATGGAAATAAAGGTTTATGTCCAAAAATATATGTATTTATCTTACAGACTTAAAACTATTACATTAGATAAATAAAAACGTATGAACTGACACCCTACATTTCTGAGACATGGACACAGACTTACTGGTGGGGATGTAGAAGGAGAGAAACGAGCAGTTCGACCGCGAGTGCGCTGGCCAACATGGACATCCCTGGCCTAGCGACAGTGCACTGTTGGTCGAGGGTACGATCACGAAGCGACTACAACATTGCCCATTCTCAAGGTTCAAAACTAACCAAAAAACTGTAATTGTCATTGGAAAAATGTACCAGTCCAACCGGTAAGTCAGTTGTAACATAGCGAGGTGGCTAGTTCTTAGGACTGGTCCGTGCACTTTATACGTCATCCTGGTGAATTCTCTGGGAAGCATTCAGCCATGCTGCAATTACTAAAAGAAGACCAGTGATTCACATTTATCCGCAATTGCCAGATACTCATTTATACACTTGTGTGAACTGGCATGACATGGATATGAATTAAATTAATCAGCAGTGTAAGCAAAACTCTAAAATGGAGTTAACTAGAGTTAACTACAGTAATACAACTGTAGTTGCAAAACATAACTACAGTGTAAAATATGTTATCTGCTATCATAATTCACTGTTCATTGCATATGGAACATAACCAACAAAATAAAACACCAAAACACAGACACTTTCTGTGAGAAAGCTGCCCTTACATTGCCCGGTGCCACTACATCGTTGCAGAAGTAGCATCCAAGCTCACTTCCATGAATGGACCTATGCAAGCTGGAAGTTGCCTTTGGCTCAGAGGTCAAAGGCATTTCTGTACTGGCTTCACTCGATGGCTCCATCTTGACCCCGTGGCGTACGACCAGAAAGGTGTCGAAGCCCAATGCAGCATTGATGACTATCTGTACGCAGAAAGAAACATACAGTTTTAATCACAATATTATTTG
This sequence comes from Ridgeia piscesae, assembly GCA_025642075.2. Classification (NCBI taxonomy): domain Eukaryota; kingdom Metazoa; phylum Annelida; class Polychaeta; order Sabellida; family Siboglinidae; genus Ridgeia; species Ridgeia piscesae. The sequence continues at coordinate 1,045,945 of JAODUO010000001.1, forward strand.
TTATTTTAGCACTGGTTATAAAAACATATAGAACTAATTGTAAAGTTTTTGTAGGATTTGATGTTATGTTAAGAAACATTTCATATATATTTATGAAATTATTCTTTCCAGACCTGATGTTTTAGCACAAAATTGTAGTCACAAAATAACAATGAAGCTTAGTGTGTAATAATTACATATAAACATTTACCTTTCTTGTGGCCGAGCCAATCAATGTTGGCAACCAGCGGCTCTCCCTGGTGTCCATTAGAAGAAATATAACATCGTGAGCAGCGATAAGTCCTTCCAGTTTTGCTACGTCCTCTTTTGTCTGGTCCAGTACACCATCTGGAAATGCACAGCAACTTTTAAATAAAAATACAATTACACAAAATCAATTTTACACAAACTTCATTAGAATTGTTCAAAAAATTTCACTGGCTATTTATTATACAGCTAATTTGTGGTCTGATGTATTAAACAAACCTCGCTCATCTTAACTTTTACAGTGACGTAGACTTGCCCACTTACAAATTGTTTAACCCTACGACCAGCCAGGGCCGATTAATCGGCCCAAGACACCTTCCTGCATAAAAACATTTTTAGTTTGCGTAATCAGTAACCGACCCATGCACATTTGCTATCATCGGATAGCTGATTTTTCAAGATGGTGTATATTTATTCATGAGCAGATTGAATGGCAGCTAGATACACGTGGGCGGACAAAACATGTGACAAATTTGATGCCCAAATTTAGTTGGTTTACTACGCCATCCTTGACGAATTTACGCATCCATTCATAAAGGTCCGACCCCCGCATACGTGGCACCAATAGAAACCTCTGTTCTTGCCCAATCTGGGAAAAATAGACATGTGGGTGGGGCTGGTCCAGCGAATCAGAACCAAGCTTTCAAACACCGTGTCATCTTCTCGCCGGAGCAGAAGTAAACAAGATGGCGGACGTATTCAAGAATATGATTATTATACTAGTTGACATAGTTAGAATGACTTTGGATGCTGTTTGGTCTGAAAAATCAACCATTTGTCAGCGCAACATTTCACAACTCGCGTCACGGGTTTGCGCCAAAGGCAAATGTACCAGCGATCGGGCGGCCTAAAATGGCCTACCACAATGTTAAAAAAAATCATAAAAATAAAAGTTCTCAATGGATTTAATTCATATTTATGTTATTTGGCAGCTAAAACGTATGGCTACATTTGTCTTGCAGGAAGTAAGAAATTTGTCTGTTCAGTAATTATTTGGGGGCATGATAGTGCGTTTGATTTTTTCGTATTTCTTTTATGACGCTCAGCTCATATCACCATGATTATCTGATATAATAGAGATAGTATAATTTTATTATGATAAAGAGTTCATTTGGCAATAAAATGATGCTTCATTCATATTTTGATGATAAATATTTGCAGAGTTATGATTTTTATTGTAACAGTATGCAACAGAGGATTTTCGCTGGCTGGTCGCAAGATTAACACATGAATATTTTTAAATTCAAATCGTGCATCCCCCTTCATATAAAAGTATTATAGTTACTATGCAAAGTTTGGTCACTCTCACAAATTAGTCATCCATAAAGTAGATTTTGATATCTAAATACACCAATAGTCAGATATATTGGTCACTGAGAGTATGATTGTCCTATAAAAATTTGCATTTGTAATGGAAAATTATGCCAATTGTGTTCCGTTGATTTTTAATAATAAATCACAATAAATCATGCAAATCAAGGATAGTGATGAAAACATATATAAGTCACATTTAACTTTTTAGACAAAACCACATGCACCTATTTAGAACATTCATCACAGGAAAGCTAGTGAATGGCTTCTTGCAAATGATTTCACAAAGGTAGATCGAGGCTATTAACAGATGTCATCAGGTACCAGGTAGACACCGCTTTGTGAAATGTGTTTTTTTCACTGAACAAATCATATGTACTGTACTTCAATTAAAACAATCTGTTAGCACTTTACTGGTGAAATAACAGCTAGTGATCTCGAATAATGAAAGAGAAAAGAAATGTGTTTGCGCAAAATGTATAAAATGGCATGTACGATCAACTATGATCAAACTTTTGCAAGGCTAGGACATATTCAAGATGAGTACTTCTGACTAGGTTGTAATAATTAGAAAGATGATCCTACCAGAGACGTGGTGACCTGGCATTGGAATGGATAGAGTCATTCCCTCAGCATTCTATAACAAAAAGATACAATATTACATTTATTAAACCTCAATATCCTGACACATGAATTAATGCATGGTTGTTTTTTTGAAGATCTGAGAAAGTAGAAATGTGGCATTTAAGTAGCTGAATTAAGTCATTTAATTGTGCTGTAGGTCTGTACTTTAACAGTCCTCTCTGCATACATGTGAATGTATTCTTTCTGATCTTTATTGGCTACAATTGCCAATGCTCTAAAAAAAGTCTGTTGTTTTAAGCTTTAACTGTTTTTAGTTGTCAACCATTCCCTTGGTGGCGCCACTAGGTATGCTATCACTCCATCAGAGTTGCTAAATTAGCTGCACGCAGTGCTGTGATTGGTGAGAGCAGAAATTAAATCATCAGGAAAATACTGTAATGATAGCAATTGCTTGTTCTTGGTGGCTTGATTCAAATATCTGTGAAAATACTAAATAACTTCAACATTATAAAAATGTGGCATCAAATGTCCAATTAAAATTATTCAATTAACATTAATAAATAAAGTTATATTACAAAACACTATAAATAAAAAATTATAAAAACGGCACAGGATACAAAACATAAATACTAAATATATCAAAAGTCAAATCGAGCGTAACATAACATTATACATAAAAAGTTTCAGTGAGCACAGATATCCATGAACCTCTTACAACGCCAGGGAAGATTCTGCGCAGAGCTTCTGCTGCCGTCTGCGCCTTTGGTTTGCCTCCGCCGAGACTGTCCTCAAACAAGAAGAGGGACTGGCGCACAGGGTTGGAGTATGAGATCTTGCCATTGTCCACTAGGGTGATGTGTCGAATCCCCCAGGCCTAGACGGAGACAGGTTATTACAAGTAACATTAAAAATACAAGGAACTTTTTTTGCGATTGTGGCGTTAACATACATACAGTCGCGCCTCGCTATAACGCGACTCGCTATAACGCGATACGCGATCGTGGACCAAATTTCTGCACCAGGAAGGATGGTAAAGCTTTACAGCAACGCTGTAATTAACTGTCACTTATTTTATTGTTTGTTTGTACAGGTGTATCTGACATTTAATGATATAGAAATTTAACAAGTCTGCGTTGCTGAAGTATTGTTGTCCCTGGCTTTGCTCTGTGCACCATCCAAACGTTTTCAAATCTATTGGGGTAACAAAGCTGGTTTATGTGTAATTTCTTAAATGCTTTTATTCAAAACGTTAAATTACTTAACTTCATTTAATAACTTTAGCACAGTAAATTTTACAAAGTCCCGTTATTTTTGCTAAAATATAACAGAAATAATAAACGCCATGGTGGACATAAACTAAGCCTCAGATGTAACGAATCGTAAGAGCAATTAAACCTCTTACAGAGGGCGGGCAAAGATATTCTTGGGAGGGAAGAGATGTTCTTGCACTATAAGCAGAAACATTTATTGTGTGCAATATACTTGTCCTCGGGAAACGAGTAGCGAACTCACGGGGTGCGAAAAGTTTATGAGAATCCTGGGGCCATTGTAAATCCAGCTTCAGGGTTGAGTGGTCTGACCGCGAATCTCCGCCAGGCTCTAAAGACGCGAAGAAGACAGATGTGTTAATTACAAGGTTTTACAGTTTTATAAATACCAAGGCAACTTTTTTGTAAGCTTTAGTGGTCGGTTTTTTAACCCCAATACCCATAACCATGTACTACATATTCATACCTCCATCGTGCAGCCAACATTATAAAACTAAGCTATGCAAGGTGTAAATTTAGCAGCCAACTGACAACACATTGGTAGGGAAATTGTGTATACATTTACATAAAAAAATTTAACTTGGTAAAATCGTATCAATATTGTCTGACCATTATCTTAAAAGGGTAAAAAAGCACCTAAATGTGTATCCAAACAATATCAATAAATTAGTTAACTATATAAAATTAAGCCGACAGTTAAAAGCTGTATGCCTTTGCTAAAATAAAACAAAAAAAGTAATAAATACGCATGGTGACATAAAACTAAGCCTCAGAGTACGAATCTGAACAGTGACCTCTCACCATGAGGGAGCGGGCGACATTGCAGCCGAGTGTCCCCGCACCAAGCAGAAGACACCTGGTGGCTGCGAGCTTGTCCAGGTCGAGCTCCGGCATGAGGCGCCATCGCATCAGCTTCAGGTTGAGGTCTACCGCTGACTCCGCCAGTCTGAGTGGGACAGATGTGGTGGGTTTTGTTTTGTGAACATTCAGGCAAACATTGTAAAAGACAAGTTCTTACAATACCAGTGTCTCCCATATTATATGATGAGCAGGTGGGCCACCTCGCTGTTTTTCTAAGCCACCTCACCCAAAATATGCCAGAATTGCCACCTCTTAGCTATTTCCTGATTATTTACTTGTAATTAATGCTACAAACACATCTACGTGCTAACTTGTCATTTCTCCCCCATTTTATGCCTGAGAATAGGTTAAAACATACGTTATAATGTACCATTTTTAAGCTAGTTGTTTTTTAAAATAGCTCCAAGGGGCATGCACCCAGACCACCATAGCACTGCATTGTGTGTTTGAAACTTGCTCAGCTCACCCTACCAGCTCACCCTACCAGCTCACCCTACCAGCTCACCCTACCAGCTCACCCTACCAGCTCACCCTACCAGCTCACCCTACCAGCTCACCCTACCAGCTCACCCTACCAGCTCACCCTACCAGCTCACCCTACCAACTCACCCTACCAGCTCACCCTACCAGCTCGCTCATTCATCTTACCCAGGGGAAACACTGAATACAAAAATAGTATTGTCTGTTGGGTTAAGCAAATTCCTTCACACACAAAAATAAAATATATTAAGAGTAAGAAGTTCCCTTAAACATACGTAGACAAGGTTATGACAATACTAAGAACGTGATATTCATATCACATGCACAATAAGGTGTAAATAAGCCACACGAGGAGGAGGTCTGTCATACAAGTAGCGCTGTAAACAATCAAACCAATACATGGGGCGGAGCAAATACATTATCAGAGAGCAAACACCAACACAGCAGTGGCCAGTCCTTGGGACGGCTCACAGTGTTTTACACACGCTCATACAAGTTCACAAACACATGCACACATATCCTAAACTATGTGACTCAATAGCAACTAAAGTTGTATTATTATTATATACATACACATAACCACGAACACATGTGTTACAATGTGTTTGCTGCATTACCTGGCTGGATCCATGGATGAGCTGAGATTCACAAAGCGTGGCCCCAACTTCTGTCGCTCATTCTTCTCCCATCCAACACACTTAGGACACTCTGGAAGATAACACCAACACACTTAGCGCACTCTGGAAGATAACACCAACACACTTAGGGAACTCTGGAAGATAACACCAACACACTTAGGACACTCTGGAAGATAACACCAACACACTTAGGACACTCTGGAAGATAACACCAACACACTTAGGACACTCTGGAAGATAACACCAACACACTTAGGACACTCTGGAAGATAACACCAACACACTTAGGACACTCTGGAAGATACCACCAACACACTTAGGTCACTCATGAAGATAACACCAACACACTTAGGGCACTCATGAAGATAACACCAACACACTTAGAGCACTCTAGAAGATACCACCAACACACTTAGGGCACTCAGGAAGATAACACCAACACACTTAGGACACTCTGGAAGATACCACCAACACACTTAGGGAACTCAGGAAGATAACACCAACACACTTAGGGCACTCTGGAAGATACCACCAACACACTTAGGGCACCCAGGAAGATAACACCAACACACTTAGGGCACTCTGGAAGATACCACCAACACACTTAGGGCACTCATGAAGATAACACCAACACACTTAGAGCACTCTAGAAGATACCACCAACACACTTAGGGCACTCAGGAAGATAACACCAACACACTTAGGGCACTCTGGAAGATAACACCAACACACTTAGGGCACTCTGGAAGATAATACCAATACACTTAGGGCACTCTGGAAGATAATACCAACAACACTTAGGGCACTCTGGAAGATAACACCAACACACTTAGGGCACTCTGGAAGATAATATCAACAACACTTAGGGCACTCTGGAAGATAATATCAACAACACTTAGGGCACTCAGGAAGATAACACCAACACACTTAGGGCACTCTGGAAGATAATACCAACAACACTTAGGGCACTCTGGAAGATAATATCAACAACACTTAGGGCACTCAGGAAGATAACACCAACACACTTGGGGCACTCATGAAGACAACACCAACACACTTAGAGCACTCATGAAGACAACACCAACACACTTAGGGCACTTAGGAAGACAACACCAACACACTTAGGGCACTCATGAAGACAACACCAACAAACTTAGGGCACTCATGAAGACAACACCAACAAACTTAGGGCACTCAGGAAGACAACACCAACAAACTTAGGGCACTTAGGAAGACAACACCAACACACTTAGGGCACTCATGAAGACAACACCAACAAACTTAGGGCACTTAGGAAGACAACACCAACACACTTAGGGCACTCATGAAGACAACACCAACAAACTTAGGGCACTTAGGAAGACAACACCAACACACTTAGGGCACTCATGAAGACAACACCAACACACTTAGGGCACTCATGAAGACAACACCAACAAACTTAGGGCACTCATGAAGACAACACCAACAAACTTAGGGCACTTCAGGAAGACAACACCAACACACTTAGGGCACTCATGAAGACAACACCAACACACTTAGGGCACTCATGAAGACAACACCAACACACTTAGGGCACTCATGAAGACAACACCAACAAACTTAGGGCACTCAGGAAGACAACACCAACACACTTAGGGCACTCTGGGAGATAACACCAACACATTACGTAACCCTGGAAGATAACACCAACAAACTAAAGACACTCAGTGAGATTACAGCAACACTACTTAGGATGCCCTGGAACACAACATTTACACATACGAATTAGAGCTTCAATAAAGTTTGAAAGAATACAATACAATATAATTTTATCAGACTTCCAATAATTTTTACCTAAAATAACTAACACATTTGTACAAATGAACCAGCATGTTGTAGGTAATATTAGATTTGTCTGCAAAAACCCAAAATAAGATAAGTTAAATTGAACTGACCAATGAAATACGTACCTTTCAATGATGCTATGGTACTTGCTTACTGATACAGTAATTTACTCCATACTGCTATATTGGAGGATGTCTATCTTATCTTTTGTCACTTTTAGAAAACTCTTTACCTGTTTTGTTTTCCACAGATGGAATGTGCAGCTTCATAACGATACTGTGAGAAACATTACGAGTCCCATCTTTGAAACGGTCCCTGAAGCATATCACTTCTACTTCATTACCGAGTTTCTCAGCCCTGAAACAATGCCAGAAAATATCGGGTTATCCTACCGAAATGCATGCCGAACATTCAATAACATTACATTTTGATATAACATGTACCTTTTTCTCACAACTTTTTAAAATAGTTACCCTTTCTATCCAAACCATAACAGTTGATGGGGCTAGCATAAGCATAAGATACAAGCACAAGATACGTGTATATGTATTGTTTTATTATGTTTTTATTTGTTGTGTTTTAACAAGCTTGTCAGTTTAAAATTCCAATGGTTATTTTTGGCAGTTTGTGTGAATCAACTCAGTGTTAAGTTATATTTGTGTCACACCTGGTGCTGGACATGACAGATTATAGCCTCTTGGGCGATATCAGCGTCTGCACATTTTATTTTTTATAAATAATTCTGGTTTTTTTATCAACTTGTTGAAATGAAGTGAGACCACAGCAAGGAGGGACAAGACTGACCAGTGGACGGCGGCCAAAGTGAGCAGATTCCTGAGTGGCCATCCAGGATGAGCGTCCAGTGTACACGGGTCACAGAAGCACAGAAGTGGCTGCAACAAGTGTTGATGTGGTAAGGGGCTTTGTCAATATAAACAATTCCGATAATACAAAAATATTTCACTGGATAGATGTCACCACCAACCCCTCAAACAAATTACAAACGCCAATAAATTGCAGAGAAACATTGCCTTGAACCTAAATTTTGTCTACGTCTTGAAGTGATGGAGTTGCTAAGACATGTGGTGTGTACAGGATACACACAGGGTCTCAGTTCTGTCTCTAGGGCCTGTAAGTGGGTCACGATACATGGCGAGACTCCGCGTGACTGGCGCTGATTGTGGGACTGGCCACAAGAATAATATTCTAACGATGGATGACAATTGTAGCTTCCGACTGATGAATACTAGGAAATATCTTGTGTTATCCCTTTCTTATCTTTAATGTCCAATTTAATATAGAATTTACCACACTATCATAGACATATAGCGATTTACGTAGTGCAGATAATAGACACGATTTTACATTGCTGTACGTTGTGGTTTCGATAAGCACTTATATCTAACAAGTTGTCTAAATGCACATATTCATAACACATGTATTCGTTTGGCCCAAACAGGTTGTACTGCGTGAAAAATGGCACTCTTCATTATTAGACAAGATCGCCAAACACAAGTACTTGCCGCTAATGCCATGGCAACCACGATAATAATCAATTAAAATTCATGATTTCCGTGACCATTGTCACCGGCAAAGTGTTCCATTGCTTCCGCTTGTAATAATCCTTTGGAAAATATAATTGAAATACGCTATTTGAGAACAGTTCGTTTATTACAACCAAAAACAAAACAAAGTCCTATATGTTAACATGGAGAATATGGACTTCCTGCCCCCAACCTCGTTTTTGCACGTGATACTTACGTGCTCTATTGTAAAGAAATTTAAGAATGGATAGAACACATCACATGTTTTACATTTATACACAAACACCCACCCACCCACCCTCCCTCCCACCCACCCACTTCCAAATTGTTTTGGGACTATTGCCATTTTTTTTATTTACAAAGAAAATGAAATATACAATGCAAATAAAATGTCACTGTGTTTAAAAGATGAGTTTTAAAGTGTCTTAGACATCTGCAGTGATGTATGCTGTCCTCCTCTACTGTGTATTGACCAATAAGATTCAAGTCTATAATATGACAGGAGCATTGCATTGTACCTTTGAGCCATCAGCATTCATGCTGTCGAAGTGAGCAAGTGGGCCGACTGAGAGAGCATGCTCAGTCTCCCAGACGAGGAAGTAGGACATGTGTTCTGGCAAACACGCCTTGTCGTACTGCTCCAGGAAACTGACAATCTGCAAAGACAACCACGTGCTGTGGGACCATAGGTTCACCTAGAGGACCATCCACCTGTCGTTTGAGGGACCATACATTTACCTAGACAACCATCCACCTGTCGTTTATGGGACCATAGGTTTACCTAGAGGACCATCCACCTGTCGTTTGAGGCACCATAGGTTTACCTAGACAACCATCACCTGTCGTTTGTGGGACCATAGGTTTACCTAGACAACCATCACCTGTCGTTTGAGGGACCATAGGTTTACCTTAGACACCCATCACCTGTCGTTTGTGGGACCATAGGTTTACCTAGAGGACCATCCACCTGTCGTTTGAGGCACCATAGGTTTACCTAGACAACCATCACCTGTCGTTTGTGGGACCATAGGTTTACCTAGACAACCATCACCTGTCGTTTGAGGGACCATAGGTTTACCTAAGACACCCATCACCTGTCGTTTGTGGGACCATAGGTTTACCTAGAGGACCATCCACCTGTCGTTTGTGGGACCATAGGTTTACCTACAGAACCATCACCTGTCGTTTGAGCAGGTAAAGTTAATTTTGGATAGATAAAAATGACAGTGGGCGGGCAATGGGAAGGTAACTTTTTTTGAAAAAATAGCTTGCTGGCTTGGCTTCTATATACACTGTATATGCAGGTTCACAAACATGTGTTTACGCACAAATGTTTGGATTGGCAAAAATGTTACCCAGCATAAAAACCTGTCAGGGGCACATTCACAGGTACACAGACTTCAGCATTATATATATAATCATATGCCATATATATATTATATATGTGAATTCACATATCATTAAATGTACAGGATTTATACTTTGGTGTTTCTGCAATAAAGCTTAGCACATCACACGAAAACAAATGTTGTAATGGCAAACTATTCATATTTTTCTTCAATACCTGTTCGTTGGTGAATCTTGTTGTCAGGGAACATGGTTCCGTTACTATAGTAACCGATTCAGGCAAACACAGTGCTGGGAATGCAAACCAGTAATAATAGTGGAATTTCTTTAGATCCTGTCAAACAGAAAATATCCGAGTTAGTCATTACACTCATCAAAAATTCAAATTACTAACTAACTAACAAATACATACAGCATGTGTGAGACAAGATACGTACAGCATGCGTGAGACAAGATACGTACAGCATGCGTGAGACAAGAAACGTACAGCATGCGTGAGACAAGACACGTACAGCATGCGTGAGACAAGACACGTACAGCATGCGTGAGACAAGACACGTACAGCATGCGTGAGACAAGAGACGTACAGCTTGCGTGAGACAAGACACGTACAGCTTGCGTGAGACAAGACACGTACAGCTTGCGTGAGACAAGACACGTACAGCTTACGTGAGACAAGACACGTACAGCATGCATGAGACAAGACACACACAGCATGCGTGAGACAAGACACACACAGCATGCGTGAGACAAGATACATACAGCATGCGTGAGACAAGATACGTACAGCATGCGTGAGACAAGACACACACAGCATGCGTGAGACAAGACACACACAGCATGCGTGAGACAAGATACACACAGCATGCATGAGACAAGATACGTACAGCATGCGTGAGACAAGATACACACAGCATGCGTGAGACAAGACACATACAGCGTGCGTGAGACAAGTCACACACAGCATGCATGAGACAAGACACACACAGCATGCGTGAGACAAGATACATACAGCATGCATGAGACAAGACACACACAGCATGCATGAGACAAGATACATACAGCATGCGTGAGACAAGATACAAACAGCATGTGTGAGACAAGATACATACAGCATGCGTGAGACAAGATACATACAGCATGTGTGAGACAAGATACATACAGCATGTGTGAGACAAGATACATACAGCATGCGTGAGACAAGATACATACAGCATGCGTGAGACAAGATACATACAGCATGCGTGAGACAAGATACATACAGCATGCGTGAGACAAGATACATACAGCATGCGTGAGACAAGATACATACAGCATGCGTGAGACAAGATACATACAGCATGCGTGAGACAAGATACATACAGCATGCGTGAGACAAGATACACACAGCATGCGTGAGACAAGATACACACAGCATGCGTGAGACAAGATACATACAGCATGCGTGAGACAAGATACATACAGCATGCGTGAGACAAGATACATACAGCATGCGTGAGACAAGATACATACAGCATGCGTGAGACAAGATACATACAGCATGCGTGAGACAAGATCACACACAGCATGCGTGAGACAAGACACACACAGCATGCGTGAGACAAGATACATACAGCATGCGTGAGACAAGATACATACAGCATGCGTGAGACAAGATACACACAGCATGCGTGAGACAAGATACACACAGCATGCGTGAGACAAGATACATACAGCATGCGTGAGACAAGATACATACAGCATGTGTGAGACAAGATACATACAGCATGCGTGAGACAAGATACACACAGCATGCGTGAGACAAGATACATACAGCATGTGTGAGACAAGATACATACAGCATGCATGAGACAAGATACATACAGCATGCGTGAGACAAGACACACACAGCATGCGTGAGACAAGATACATACAGCATGCGTGAGACAAGATACATACAGCATGCGTGAGACAAGATACATACAGCATGCGTGAGACAAGACACATACAGCATGCGTGAGACAAGACACACACAGCATGCGTGAGACAAGACACATACAGCATGTGTGAGACAAGACACATACAGCATGCGTGAGACAAGATACATACAGCATGTGTGAGACAAGATACATACAGCATGCGTGAGACAAGATACATACAGCATGCGTGAGACAAGATACATACAGCATGCGTGAGACAAGATACATACAGCATGCGTGAGACAAGATACATACAGCATGCGTGAGACAAGATACATACAGCATGCGTGAGACAAGATACACACAGCATGCGTGAGACAAGATACATACAGCATGCGTGAGACAAGATACATACAGCATGTGTGAGACAAGATACATACAGCATGTGTGAGACAAGATACATACAGCATGCGTGAGACAAGATACATACAGCATGCGTGAGACAAGATACATACAGCATGCGTGAGACAAGATACATACAGCATGCGTGAGACAAGATACATACAGCATGTGTGAGACAAGATACATACAGCATGTGTGAGACAAGATACATACAGCATGTGTGAGACAAGATACATACAGCATGTGTGAGACAAGATACATACAGCATGTGTGAGACAAGATACATACAGCATGTGTGAGACAAGATACAACAGCATGTGTGAGACAAGATACACACAGCATGTGTGAGACAAGATACAACAGCATGTGTGAGACAAGATACAAACAGCATGTGTGAGACAAGACACACACAGCATGTGTGAGACAAGACACACACAGCATGCGTGAGACAAGATACATACAGCATGCGTGAGACAAGATACATACAGCATGTGTGAGACAAGATACATACAGCATGTGTGAGACAAGATACAAACAGCATGTGTGAGACAAGATACACACAGCATGCGTGAGACAAGACACACACAGCATGCGTGAGACAAGATACATACAGCATGTGTGAGACAAGATACATACAGCATGTGTGAGACAAGATACATACAGCATGCGTGAGACAAGATACATACAGCATGTGTGAGACAAGATACAACAGCATGTGTGAGACAAGATACAAACAGCATGTGTGAGACAAGATACAACAGCATGCGTGAGACAAGATACACACAGCATGCGTGAGACAAGATACATACAGCATGGTGAGACAAGATACATACAGCATGTGTGAGACAAGACACATACAGCATGTGTGAGACAAGATACATACAGCATGCGTGAGACAAGATACATACAGCATGCGTGAGACAAGATACATACAGCATGTGTGAGACAAGATACATACAGCATGTGTGAGACAAGATACATACAGCATGTGTGAGACAAGATACATACAGCATGGTGAGACAAGATACATACAGCATGCGTGAGACAAGATACATACAGCATGCGTGAGACAAGATACATACAGCATGCGTGAGACAAGATACATACAGCATGGTGAGACAAGATACATACAGCATGTGTGAGACAAGACACATACAGCATGTGTGAGACAAGATACATACAGCATGTGTGAGACAAGATACATACAGCATGTGTGAGACAAGATACATACAGCATGCGTGAGACAAGATACATACAGCATGCGTGAGACAAGATACATACAGCATGCGTGAGTCAAGATACATACAGCATGCGTGAGACAAGACACACACAGCATGCGTGAGCAAGACACACACAGCATGCGTGAGACAAGATACATACAGCATGCATGAGACAAGACACACACAGCGTGCGTGAGACAAGATACATACAGCATGTGTGAGACAAGATACATACAGCGTGTGTGAGACAAGATACATACAGCATGCGTGAGACAAGATACATACAGCATGCGTGAGACAAGATACATACAGCATGTGTGAGACAAGATACATACAGCATGTGTGAGACAAGATACATACAGCATGCGTGAGACAAGATACATACAGCATGTGTGAGACAAGATACATACAGCATGTGTGAGACAAGATACATACAGCATGTGTGAGACAAGATACATACAGCATGTGTGAGACAAGATACATACAGCATGTGTGAGACAAGATACGTACAGCATGTGTGAGACAAGATACGTACAGCATGCGTGAGACAAGATACGTACAGCATGCGTGAGACAAGATACATACAGCATGCGTGAGACAAGATACATACAGCATGCGTGAGACAAGATACATACAGCATGTGTCAGAGAAGATACATACAGCATGTGTGAGACAAGATACAGTACAGCATGTGTGAGACAAGATACGTACAGCATGTGTGAGACAAGATACGTACAGCATGTGTGAGACAAGATACGTACAGCATGTGTGAGAGAAGATACATACAGCATGTGTGAGAGAAGATACATACAGCATGTGTCAGAGAAGATACATACAGCATGCGTGAGACAAGATACATACAGCATGTGTGAGACAAGATACATATAGCATGCGTGAGACAAGATACATATAGCATGCGTGAGACAAGATACATACAGCATGCGTGAGACAAGATACATACAGCATGTGTGAGACAAGATACATACAGCATGTGTGAGACAAGATACATAGAGCATGTGTGAGACAAGATACATACAGCATGTGTGAGAGAAGATACACACAGCATGTGTGAGACAAGATACATACAGCATGTGTGAGACAAGATACATACAGCATGCGTGAGACAAGATACATACAGCATGTGTGAGACAAGATACATACAGCATGTGTGAGACAAGATACATACAGCATGTGTGAGACAAGATACATACAGCATGTGTGAGCAGTAGGAATGTTGACAGTGTGTCTGGTGTAGTGATCGCTTGGCCCGACACAATGTCCTCCCAAACCTGAAGCAGAAAATCAAACAGGATGCACCAGACTGATTTTATGCCTGCGTACACTTTCATGTGCTCTCCTCAATATTGTTACGCGTTTACTTTTTGTTCCAAATATAATTATTTTCATGTATATAATTGTACTGAATAAATTCGTAGTCACTGAGAATGCTTATTGAAACTTTCTTCAAAATACAACACAACAATAATTTTGCACAAATACCTTTTTGCTTTGTTCTTCCAGCAGAAGTTTCTTATCACACGTTTTGAAATCATTCAGTGTGTTTGTGTTTTTCAAAATGCCATGTAGTTGGAAACATCTTGGTGGGATTACACTGGTCCTGAAAATGAAATGTTCTAATTAGGCCGTAACAGGAATAGCTTATTTCTGTTCACTAAGTGGAGGAAATGTTATTTCCACAGAGCATTGTGAGATCATATTGACACTGTAGTGAGCCGTATGCACATCCTGTATAGAGTGTAATATTTATGTCTGTGTTTATAATAATAAATGTACAATGTTTTTTCTTCCTCCGAGATGTTCATGATTTGATAATCACAATAATTATATCAAAACAGACATGTGGATGGCTGATGTAATGTTTAAGTCAACAGTTAAACAACTATAAAGTGTCCATGGTAGTATTAGTAATGAGATGATTGTGTAACTATGCATTTGTGATAGTACTACCACTTCTACAATTTACTACCGGTAGCTCTTTTTGTAATTTTTTGCTGCCAAAGATTAGTTGGCCATTATTCTGACCACTGTCATTTGAAGTTTAGAAAGCACACCAGGTTATTTTGGTTACTCCAGAGAGTGAATGTTTATGACTTTATTTTCATTAAATCATTACAATATGATTACACTGATTAGTCAGATATGATGACTTACTCCTCAAATGCTGTGAAGTCAACAGTCATGCAGCAAGGTAGGCCCGCTGCGTCACCTGCGGAAAGAATGGATTTGTAACAATAAAACACGTGTTACCTAATTCATATAACAGAATGAATCAAGGAATATATACGTTTCCATAAGTAAAATAAAATTGCATGATTTATCTGCTAAGATGAAATTAAACAACCGTTAGAGTAAAGGGGATACAGAGCTAATAAAGAGAAGTCATAATTAACAACAAATACTTTAAATGTGGTACATTAATTTGGGAAACATTAAGTTCCATGACGGTCCAATGCTTCTTTAGGCTTCCATTGAAAAATTCCATGACAAAATCAACTTACATTTGTGCACGATACCTACACAAATCAAAGATTGTTAATTCCAATCACAATTATTACAGCCTACCCCCATCCATGGAATAAACCACAGTCAGCAGTTCTCAACAGTCTCACAAGAATCAAGCCACGGCTGTTTGCCATGCAAAGTAGACCTGGAAGATCCCCCATGAGAATAGCATAATTTTGCCTAGTCGAACTAGTTTACTGCCTTTTCCAATCGCTACTGAATCACCCGTGAGAACAGCACAAATATATATGTCAATTTGAAGATGGAAATTTTTTTTAGGAATTCCACATGGCAATATGTCCTGGATATCCATTATTTTCCATTTGAGCTACTGCTTGTGAGTATTGGGTGTTTTTGTTTTACTCAACAATCAGTGCATTGCAATTCATCCTTTCTCTTCCTGGAAGTCTATTTGTTTACCTTGCCTATTAATTGGCTCTGTAATGGGCCACGTAAGTCTCGTGCTGGAAAATGAGGTCGGGGGCACACGGGGGGCAGCAAGTCCATTTTCTCAGTGTTAAAAGATGACTTCGCTTTGATTTTGGTTTTGAGCCATACAACAATTCTGCTAAAACAATTAAATGTACCATAATATATAATTACTAACAAAACTTCCCCAATTGCTTTACTTTGCATTGGTCGGAAACTACAACTGTCATCCGTTGTTAGAATATTACTCTTGTGTTCTGTCCCCAAACAGCTCCAGTCACATGGAGTCTCACCATGTATCATGCCATACTATTGCTGGAACGGGAGAATGAGCACTGGAAGGGATTGGAATAAACTTAAAGAGATACTCACAGTCAGTGAGAGACTCACAGTGCTCATTTACTTACATTAGTTACATATGTATAATACATTGGTTGTGCATAGTAATTGCATACAAAGATTGTTAATAAACATTTAATTATAGTACAATTGTACCAAAACATGCTTGTTGGATTCAGGGCGCCACCATCTTGAGACACAGAGCCAGTGACGTAAACCGCTTACATTGCTGGTGCATGCACGTTCAAACATCATACGTCTGTCCAATCGTATTTGGTGTATCTAGTACGTCACGGTTTGCTTACATCATTATTACAATTTTTCGCGATGATTCCACCAAGCTTTGCCTTTTTCAACAATGCACCAAAGACAGCAGCACCCTGAATCCAAGATAGCATGTTTTTTATACCACTGCACTATAACTAGTGGTTTGCTAGGATCCGCTGCTGCTGACTTAGTGCCATTGACTTTCTAGTGCTCATACCTCCGTTCAGTTGTCGTTCCGTTGCTCATAAATACACATTATTCTATTTATTACATAGATGAATTACATTACACCAAGTGCTATTAAATGATACACAAAGCATAAATTGAAGTACATAAATATATTTTTAGTAAATTCAAAGCTTTTCAAGGACTCGTTCCACCCATTCCGGCGATCATTTGATCTAATGAGTAACAAGTAGATTACTTGTCTGATGAGGATGAGTAGGACCTACGCATAGCGTTACTCTCGTTATAGTTTTTTTAATTCATTATTCTGACTATTTTCACAATGTACGCACTCGCTAATTAAACCAGCCACATATATTACATAGGCACTTATGCAGAATTTGGATCCACCTCAATTTTGCCAATATAACTGTATGATTGTCAATATTTGATACTTGATTTTGTTAATTCAATCATTTAACATCACTTAGCATAGCAGACTTTTGAGGTTGAAAAGACTTTTGTTTTGATGGTCGGCATAAACAAACTGTTTACCACTCATTCCATGTGCATTAAGGATGGGACAAATATTCGATACGTATTTAAAATTTTGAATATTCGAACGTTTTCGCGTTATTCGATATTCAAAAATTTGCAGCTATATTAAAACAAAATTTTGCTCAAATATTTTCCTTCATGTCCTACGCAAAATCAGTCCCGGGCGATCTTTTACTTTCTGACACAACTATGAAAAAGACTACAACAGCCAAACTACTCCTCATATATCTTATAACATTACTTTTAAACAAATAAACTTCACAAAACACTATAAATTACTGATGTTAATCACTGAGCTATGCGTAGACCGTGTAGATTGCATCAAGTTTTGTGGGAGTTTATTTTCTTAATTTTATTCCTTACAGGAATGTAAATGATTTTATTTTGAAACCTAGTGTGTATATATGAACATAAGATATGTGATGACAAGTTTGGCAGTTGTAAGAAGTTGTTTTCATGGTTAGGTCAGAACGTAAACAACAATGTCGATGTGTATGGCCACGATGCCAACGATGGCCACGGGATAACGGCAGGTCCCGGCACGACATCTCGACAATGTTCAGTATTCTAATGAATTTGAAGCCACTGAATATTTGTATTCGATATTTGATTTGTATTCGAAATTTCGAGGATATTCGATTCGATATATATATATATATATATATATATATATATATATATATAATAAATTATATATACGATTTGAATGAAATTCCAGATTCGTCTCATCCTTACTGTACACAGAGCAATGACACATGCATCGCTGCGTTTGCGACTGGCACAAATCAGAATGCTATTAGCCTTTAGGGTCTCAAAATGCAGTACTTGTGTCGTGAAACATAAATATACCTGCCACCTGGGACTGCTGATTGATCGTGTTTAGTTTGTGTGAGGTATCCAATATAGGCAAATATACAATTATAATGCCAACATCGAGGTGGGTCACACGTTATACTGATATGACCATCAACGAAACTGGTTCGCGACGTGCTACATTAAAAATTGTGGACACAAACTTCGTTTACGTCAAACAAACATTACTCAAATATCGCCCACCATTTGTGTAAAATCCATTAATATTTCGAGGTTGGTCGTCCAAACCATAAACGTCAAGCTTTAGCTGTGACAATTTGTGCCAAAAGCCTCCATCCAGAGTGCTACAAAACGGCGCAAACTGCAAGTATTTTGCCATTTATAAACTACTTTCTCTTTCTGAAAAAGTATCGTAGCCACTAAACTCCGTCAAGTGGCGCGACTGCGGGTTTTTGTGTTACATTAGGCGCCGTTAGATGGCGGCACTT
The DNA here is from genome assembly GCA_025642075.2 of Ridgeia piscesae. Taxonomy (NCBI): domain Eukaryota; kingdom Metazoa; phylum Annelida; class Polychaeta; order Sabellida; family Siboglinidae; genus Ridgeia; species Ridgeia piscesae. The sequence continues at coordinate 1,065,154 of JAODUO010000001.1, forward strand.
CTTCCCAACCATGTTATAATATTATGACTATGAGCAGTATTTAGTAAGCCAACGATAATACACGATTGATGCTATTAACGAGAAAGATGCTCATACATGTTCTGTAGCATGGTGTATTTCGTGTCTCACATGTGGCGGAATAGAAAATAATCGCAAGTCGCATGAATAAACAGTGACATATGTGACAAAGAAGAGCATTTATGATGATAATTATAAATTACTATAATTATTATTAGGGCCTATATATATATATATATATATATATATATATATATATATATATATATATATATATATATATATATATATATAAAAAAAGACTTGTCTGTGTCATGCGAACCTTTGAGAACGAAATTTGACACCTACTCGTCTTTCTGTGTTAGACTAGCTGCCACCTCGTGATCAACACCTACTGCTAGACTCTAGGGTGTGGCCGTCTGGTGTTATGGTCCGTGCTTTTCTTGAATAAGTGCATGTTTGAAACCCAGATTGCATTGTTTCTAGCTAAACATTCAATCATACAATACTTAATGGATTGAAAATTGTAACGTTTAACTGTCATAGTTTTAAGTCATCTGTTTATGATATTTTACTTCTTTGTGAACAGTTTGATTTCATAATTTTGCAAGAGCTATGGCTCTCCAGTGAAGACATTTCTTTATTGCGTTCTATTCATAAAGCATTTGAAGCATATGCGGTCAGTGCTATGAATGACCAACTCGGTATACAAGTTGGACGCCCATTTGGTGGTATTGGTATTTTATGGAGAAAATCGATTTCACATGCTTGTACAATTTGTGATTTACAAGATAACAGATTAGTTGGAATTGACATTGGCACAAATGATGGCAAATTGTTTATTCTAAATGTATACCTGCCTTACCAGTCATCTGACAACTTTGAGGAATTGTGTAACTACTTGGGTAAAATTGCGTCTATAATTGAAGAAAAGGACACGTCCAATGTTGTTATCACTGGTGATTTTAATGCTGCTGTTAACACCTGAGAATACTGGTTTGGTTATCTCAGATTATGAGATTTTTGGTCGAGCTAACAACACGTATACGTATGTAAGTGATGCTCACAACTCTACCTCGTGGTTAGAACACTTTACCTGCTCTCACAGTGTAAACTCGATGATCACTGATTTATATATATAAGATAAATGTCCTAGTTCGGATCACCTCCCTGTAGGACTAGTGATCTCTACTGCACTAACTGCAGAAAGATGTGTTAATAATGAGAAACATGCTGACAAAATACCTCCTATCTTTAGATGGTCTAATGCAAAAGATTGTAATATCAAAGAATATGGAAAGTGTAGTGCTGTTCATCTAGACAGAATACACATTTCAGACTCATGTACGTGCACTAATTCTAACTGTTCAAACAGACAGCATATAAGTGACATTGACAATTTATTCGATGATATATGTAATACGCTTCGGGTATCTAGTCTTGAAACGATTACTACATGCAAAAAAACATTGTGCCAAGACTATACATTGTACCTGGGTGGAATGATTATATTAAGGAAGCGCACACTGAAGCTAGATATTATTATATTTTATGGCGTGATATGGGAAAACCTAAGCATGGCCCAGTCTGTGAACTAATGCGGAAAACTAGGTTACATTTTAAATATATGCTTAAACAGTGTCAACGACGCGAAGATATGGCTCGAGCTGATGCCATGGCTAAATCCATGCAAGCTAAAGATGCAGACAGTTTTTGGAAAAACGTATTTAAAACATACAAGAAAGGTATACCCAATGCTACAAATGTCAATGGTGCTAATGATCCTACGGCCATATCCGCCATGTGGAAAACACATTTTGAATCGTTGCTAAACAATGTAACCACAGATGCAAATATGCAAAATGTGAAAGAGTGTGTACAAAACACAGAATATTTGTATTATGGAAATAACTTACTCATAACTCCTTGTATGGTTCAAAATGCTATCGATAAGTTGAAATCTGGAAAAGCATGTGGCAACGATGGTCTATCTGCCGAACACTTTATTCATTCAGATAGGCGCATAACTATACTGTTGTCCATTTTCTATAATAGAGTGATTTCTCATGGTCATCTATCTGATGACTTTATGAAAACTATTATAATTCCATTGATAAAAAATAAGTCTGGAGACACGAGCAACGTAAATAATTACAGACCAATTGCGCTTGTCACCGTTGCCTCAAAACGATTTGAAATTATATTGCTGGAACTGTTGACACCATATCTTAATACAACCGACAATCAATTTGGATTTAAGAAGGGACACTCTACTGACCACTGTATATTTGCTTTAAATAAAATGTTATTCAGTACTATAAAAGTAACAATAGCCCGGTGTATTCATGTTTTCTAGACGCTTCAAAAGCATTTGACAGAGTCAATCACTGGACGCTTTTTAGAAAATTGCTTAATCGAGGTGTGCCTGTTGTACTTATCCGTATCATGCTGTACTGGTACAGAACCCAAACATTCTGTATCAAATGGGGTTCTACAACATCAGACTTTTTTTAAAGTTTCGAATGGTGTTCGACAAGGTGGGACTTTGTCCCCATATTTATTTATCGTATACATTGATGAACTGAGCAATATGCTAAATAGTGCTGGTATAGGTTGCCACATACACAACTACTGCACTAATCACGTGTTCTATGCTGATGACATATGTGTTATTGCTCCTAGTCCTATTGGGCTTCAGGGTTTGCTGAACATATGTGCAAAGCTTGGGCTTGTAAATGATGTTGAAAGGCCTAAATTCCGATTTTATGAACAACTACACATTTTTATTTGTAATAATTTTTTTGTTAATGTAAGTTAGTAATTAGTCATTAATTATATATATATTTTTAATATAACATTATCTTATAAAAAGTATACTTATTTAATTTGTTATTTCAAATTCGGCCTGAGAACCTATCAGCATCTCTATCTTAAACATCTAGACGTTCCGCAATGAACATTCTTCAGTTATGAACGTCGTCGCGAACAGGTATCAAAGTACTACCTCCCCTCCAATGCAGCGCCCCCGTCTTGTCTTCCGATGTCAATATGCGACGACCGAGACATTGCGAACATCGCCGCGAAAAATGTCAACACGTCCCATTTCGATGTCGTGTTATGTTGAAGATACGGCTCAGCTCTCTTCACAAGACATGCAGCGCCGCCGGTGTGTGTACACTTATTATCACAACTGCTCTATTTTACCAAAATAACCTTTAAAAGTGTTACCCAAAAGAATTGTGTTACTTAAACTTTTGAATAGCCATTTTGAAGTGAAATGAGTACAATAAAGCAGACACACCAGTAGATTAATTGCTACGATGTATCTACAGCGTAATGACGCCTGGTAGGCAGTGTTTAATTAGCGTAGCAGATGCAGAAATACGTGGTAAATTTGGTCAATATTGACGGGCAACGCACATGCTTGCATTTCAAAAGAGCTAGAGGTATGTGATTTTGACGAAATGCGATGAGCATAACATAACATTTCTCTGGTACAGTTTCTTTATAATCGACAAAACACTGATATGGCCTCTAATGGGAAAATCAACTGTGTTCTGTGCCCACGAGCGAGAAGGGTTATGGTGATATTAAGGTGTCATTAGTCCATTACCCGACGAAAGAGTTCGCAAACGCATTAGCAGTATGCAGGTTGTTTGAACGTCTGTGAGGACTGGTGATGTCTTGTGTTGTGTTATGTCACAAGAAGTTACGTATTTTTTTCAGCCCGTGCGATATTTCAGCTGTCACACTAGTGTAAGTCCGAGGACACTGCGGTTCTTCGGCGTAGTGACACAGATGTAATTTGTATTGATGATATTATCACAAACCAAGTGGTTTCTTGGAAATATGGTGTTCCCATTTCACGAATTTTCTACGGCACCTTTGTCAGTGCATGTTATATATGCAGTGGGCATTTCTGGACACGTTCTGAACCATTTTTAGGACATGAAGACAACGTTGTAATAGACGCCTGTGGCGAAAGCAAAACTGTTTTCACCCGTTAACCCATTTCTATTCGAATGTACACGTGCACACACTTGCGGGCGCGCACATTCACGCGCACTCTCTCATAAAAGCACGTACACTCTCAAATTGTTTTCTGTATTTTCCCTAGCAGATAGTGTCCCGAAAGTCCACCTTCAAGGGAAAAGTTTAATGATTTTAAAATAACACACAGAAATACGCGAACGCACCCGCGAACGTCCACGCACAGGAAATATAAGAAGTGGCGCAGGCGCAAAAGGTCATTGCTTTGTCAGGAAGTTGCGCATTGCGCAACTGCGGATTATCACAATTAGTGGTCACGTGATTGTGGTTTCCGCCCAACAACGAGACAACAAGAAGGGCGTAAGATGTATACGAAGGCGAAGTGGATCCGCTGCAGGTCAGTTTTCTCAATTCTTTTGTCGTTTTCTTACTCGCCGTCTATAGCTGCTCGTTATTGATACCTTTGCTATTAAATCGCTTCAATGTTGTTGTAGTAAACGGCCACGAAGACATCGAGGTGTGGACTGCAAATTATACGACGCGCGCGATACGGCCATCGGATTGGAACTCGAAAAGGCTTTCATATTGAACGTCGGTCGAAAGGGAAGAGACGTCGGATTCAATTCAAGTTATTGAAGCGGCTGCCGAATTGACGTTACAGTGACTTTATTCACAATTATCGGACGTTAAATGTTAGGGTGTTATAGCCTATAGGGGGTGGATCGGTGTAATTTATTTTTGGTAACCATGGTCGGGAGGAGAGTAAACTCCTTTCGCTGTTGAAGCATTGGGAAATCAGACTTCCTCCTCTCCGAAAGGGGTTGGGGGTTCGCCGGCTTGCAGATTCCTTCCATGGCTTACCCGCTGTCTTCAACTGTCAGTTATTTTAACCAGATATGTTTCATATCTAATCTAAATGACTGGTTGATTGTTGACGGTGTCTTTATCGTCATTCGATGTATCATTTTGTTAAGTAATAAAACTGAAAAACTGAAACAAGTGTAAACCTATTGTTTCTTTCGAAGCGTTGTTCAGTCGAACGAAGCCTGTATCGACCTACAGACAGTAGACACGAGCGAAAAGACGACTCCCAACCAAAATGTACCGTGACCAAAATTATACGCAACCTGTGTTGAGTTTTGCAAAAACTGGTCCAATTGTTAATTATAGTTAGCACCGAGAAAGTCCGAGAAAACACCAGGTCTGGTAGTAATGCAATATTTCGGGGAGGGGTGAGAGAACAAACGGATCAATCGCGTCCAAAGAACAACGACTGCAGTTACTTGTGATTAGTGCAACAAAGACGTACGCTGGACAAAATAACGAGCTGCTTGGACTATGGTTATGCTTCTTTCAACGGATTAGTCTCGCTTAACCGACTGTCGGTCGGCTGCAGAACTACGCCGATCGCTCGAGAAGACAGTCTGGTGATTTTGTCGGCGTTTGAATGCTATCCGTGTGGGCTAAACAATGCTGCCACCTCATGGATACTAGCTAATCCTGCCGTAATTCTGATTTCATAAACAACTACACATTTTTATTTTAAATAACTTTTGTGTTAATGTAAGTTTAATGTTGAATATGTGTTATAATACAACATTATCTTATGAAAAGGTATACTTACTTTATTTGTTATTTCAAATTCGGCCAATCTTTATCCTAATCTGGGGAAAGGCCGCCCTGGACGTTAGAACTGCAGCCGATTAATTTCCCAGGCAGAGTTGAGGGGCTGAAGAGTGTTGCCACGTCACGGAGCCTGGGTAACCGAGGCTATATATATATATATATATATATATATATATATATATATATATATATATATATATGTACGATACATCTTTAGAAATCCTGCCTCCCCCTCACACATAAATACTGGATACGTCAGCGCGCTATCGAGTTGTGCATTAATTCAGGGGCGTAGATCCGGTTTTAAAAGTGTGGGGGGGGACGGAGGACCAATTTATATAATACATATACGTATGTATACAATATATATATATATATATATATATATATATATATATATATATATATATATATATATATATATATTACCTGAAATACATATAACTTTTTTAAATATAAAACATAATTTATTTTTGGTCTGGTGCTAATTCTAAAATAAACAAAGGCCTTTATAGCATGCTATTTAAACTAGTTATCTTGGCAAGATATATATTTGAAGAGGACAAGTTCTGAACCATTGAAGAGGACACGTTCTGAACCATTTTTAGGACATGAAGACAACGTTGTAATACACGCCTGTGGCGAAAGCAAAACTGTTTTCACCCGTTAACCCATTTCTATTCGAATGTACACGTGCACACACTTGCGGGCGCGCACATTCACGCGCACTCTCTCATAAAAGCACGTACACTCTCAAATTGTTTTCTGTATTTTCCCTAGCAGATAGTGTCCCGAAAGTCCACCTTCAAGGGAAAAGTTTAATGATTTTAAAATAACACACAGAAATACGCGAACGCACCCGCGAACGTCCACGCACAGGAAATATAAGAAGTGGCGCAGGCGCAAAAGGTCATTGCTTTGTCAGGAAGTTGCGCATTGCGCAACTGCGGATTATCACAATTAGTGGTCACGTGATTGTGGTTTCCGCCCAACAACGAGACAACAAGAAGGGCGTAAGATGTATACGAAGGCGAAGTGGATCCGCTGCAGGTCAGTTTTCTCAATTCTTTTGTCGTTTTCTTACTCGCCGTCTATAGCTGCTCGTTATTGATACCTTTGCTATTAAATCGCTTCAATGTTGTTGTAGTAAACGGCCACGAAGACATCGAGGTGTGGACTGCAAATTATACGACGCGCGCGATACGGCCATCGGATTGGAACTCGAAAAGGCTTTCATATTGAACGTCGGTCGAAAGGGAAGAGACGTCGGATTCAATTCAAGTTATTGAAGCGGCTGCCGAATTGACGTTACAGTGACTTTATTCACAATTATCGGACGTTAAATGTTAGGGTGTTATAGCCTATAGGGTGTGGATCGGTGTAATTTATTTTTGGTAACCATGGTCGGGAGGAGAGTAAACTCCTTTCGCTGTTGAAGCATTGGGAAATCAGACTTCCTCCTCTCCGAAAGGGGTTGGGGGTTCGCCGGCTTGCAGATTCCTTCCATGGCTTACCCGCTGTCTTCAACTGTCAGTTATTTTAACCAGATATGTTTCATATCTAATCTAAATGACTGGTTGATTGTTGACGGTGTCTTTATCGTCATTCGATGTATCATTTTGTTAAGTAATAAAACTGAAAAACTGAAACAAGTGTAAACCTATTGTTTCTTTCGAAGCGTTGTTCAGTCGAACGAAGCCTGTATCGACCTACAGACAGTAGACACGAGCGAAAAGACGACTCCCAACCAAAATGTACCGTGACCAAAATTATACGCAACCTGTGTTGAGTTTTGCAAAAACTGGTCCAATCGTTAATTATAGTTAGCACCGAGAAAGTCCGAGAAAACACCAGGTCTGGTAGTAATGCAATATTTCGGGGATGGGTGAGAGAACAAACGGATCAATCGCGTCCAAAGAACAACGACTGCAGTTACTTGTGATTAGTGCAACAAAGACGTACGCTGGACAAAATAACGAGCTGCTTGGACTATGGTTATGCTTCTTTCGACGGATTAGTCTCGCTTAACCGACTGTCGGTCGGCTGCGGAACTACGCCGATCGCTCGAGAAGACAGTCTGGTGATTTTGTCGGCGTTTGAATGCTATCCGTGTGGGCTAAACAATGCTGCCACCTCATGGATACTAGCTAATCCTGCCGTAATTCTGATTTCATAAACAACTACACATTTTTATTTTAAATAACTTTTGTGTTAATGTAAGTTTAATGTTGAATATGTGTTATAATACAACATTATCTTATGAAAAGGTATACTTACTTTATTTGTTATTTCAAATTCGGCCAATCTTTATCCTAATCTGGGGAAAGGCCGCCCTGGACGTTAGAACTGCAGCCGATTAATTTCCCAGGCAGAGTTGAGGGGCTGAAGAGTGTTGCCACGTCACGGAGCCTGGGTAACCGAGGCTTTTTATATATATATATATATATATATATATATATATATATATATATATATATATATATATATATGTACGATACATCTTTAGAAATCCTGCCTCCCCCTCACACATAAATACTGGATACGTCAGCGCGCTATCGAGTTGTGCATTAATCAGGGGCGTAGATCCGGTTTTAAAAGTGTGGGGGGGACGGAGGACCAATTTATATAATACATATATGTATGTATACATATATATATATATATATATATATATATATATATATATATATATATATATTACCTGAAATACATATAACTTTTTTAAATATAAAACATAATTAAATTTTTGGTCTGGTGCTAATTCTAAAATAAACAAAGGCCTTTATAGCATGCTATTTAAACTAGTTATCTTGGCAAGATATATATTTGAAGAGGACACGTTCTGAACCATTGAAGAGGACACGTTCTGAACCATTTTTAGGACATGAAGACAACGTTGTAATACACGCCTGTGGCGAAAGCAAAACTGTTTTCACCCGTTAACCCATTTCTATTCGAATGTACACGTGCACACACTTGCGGGCGCGCACATTCACGCGCACTCTCTCATAAAAGCACGTACACTCTCAAATTGTTTTCTGTATTTTCCCTAGCAGATAGTGTCCCAAAAGACCACCTTCAAGGGAAAGTTTAATGATTTAAAATAACACGAATACACACAGAAATACGCGAACGCACCCGCGAACGTCCACGCACAGGAAATATAAGAATTGGCGCAGGCGCAAAAGGTCATTGCTTTGTCAGGAAGTTGCGCATTGCGCAACTGCGGATTATCACAATTAGTGGTCACGTGATTGTGGTTTCCGCCCAACAACGAGACAACAAGAAGGGCGTAAGATGTATACGATGCCGCAATCACTGAACATTGGGGGGGGTAGACTTTGGACCCAACACTGCTTGCCAGATTCATAGAGTGACACGATGCAGAGGTTACAGGGATGCCTGTGTGGGACTTCCCAAACCTACCTACCCACTAGGTAGTCGGAAATTTATATCTGAATTCGTATAATGTTTATAAATTTTACTATTAGACCGATGTAGAGTTTATAAGAGAAGGGAGTGATCAGTCTCGCTATATATGCCTTTAAATTTGTTGTATGAACTAAAAAAATGTGTGAGGACATTTCTTATGCTGACCCCCTCAGGCTGAAAAGTGGGGGGACGCGTCCCCCTCGTCCCCCACTGATCGACGCCCATGCTGTGTAGAACTTCCCAATCGAACATTTTGGCAAATAAATTTGTCATCACTCAAATGGGAATAAGTTACACAAAATGCAGGAATCCGCCGCTTCTGCCGTAGGCGATAAGCATCAAGCAGGCGAGGGGTGAAAGTGCAACACAACTTTCATAATTTACAATGTGCTTGATGGCTAAAGCCTATAAATAATATCAACACAAGGTTGCAAAGTGATAGAACCCGGTAGCGGCGCAGCCGATTTTTTAATGGGTGGTCGGAACTTCATATCGCGAGTTTATTGTCTAGCTACTCCTGTGCAGCGGCTTTTAAGAGAGAGGAGTGTTGAGTCAGGCTATATGCCTCGCAATTTTTGGAGCTGAAAGGTGGGGGAACGCGTCCCCCCGTCCCCCACCGATCGACGCCCGTGCATTAAGTAGGTGTAAAATAGAAAGTCAAACATGGTCACCACCAAACAATGAATGTTCAAATTACGCTTCCGCTTCAAAATAGGGTATAACATGAATTGTAAAGTAGTCTATATAACTATACCTATATGAAAGGAACGTTGAACAAGGTCCATTTAAATATTTTAGTTAAATATTTAAAAGTCCTCTATATATAGAATTGTATTTAAACAAATTATTACTAGCATTATTACAACCACAAGAGTATCGCCGATGCCATCCTCGATTGTTTTATTTGAAGGTAAATATTTGAAGGTAACATAGCAAAACAAAGACTGTGGGGCATGTTCTAACGTGGTTACAATTTGCCCCGAGATGAATGTTACATCTCGCCCCGATACCACCTCGGGCATAAAACACGAGATTGCATAAAATGTACTTCGATCAAATCCTGTTAAAGGTTTATGTAATAGTTGCAACTCTGTACTTGTAATTACATCCATCAATGATAAAGCAGAAACATATGAATTATGGATATAAATATAGAGAAATTTGAGAATAGTATCTTTCTTTAAAATGGCATAATGTAATGGCGTGTCGAGGGTTTCGCGTGTTATTACATATGATATGGTCAAGTCTCGGTGCTCGATGTCGGGTTATTTGTCCGTATTTATCCGGTCAAATATAGCGTATACGCACACATGAGCTATTTGTCCGTATCCGGACGAATAGTTCCCTAGGCTATTCGACCGTATCAGGTCAAATAGCCATGCACGGCCTATATAAAATTATTATAATGTACATCCATCAGGATTAGCTCATGTATCTCAGAAACTGTTCAGCAACTTTTTCTTTAATTTTTCTCAGACATGGGTTCTGCCAAAGACCAATGTTTATGTCCAATTGTGGCATAGCTGTGTTTCCGTTTTACAGTCAGTACAGTTTACTGTTATCATGTATGACTGTCACTGTGTAATGTGTATCACGTGAACGTACGTGCAAAGACCACCGTACGACTTGTTTCACGCAAGTCTTTGTTTGCCTGTCAGGGTGGATAATTTACATTACCTTGAATTTACCCTGAATCCTCTTCTACTATGTAGTCGAGGAGTTGACGAGGAAGGGAGTCAGTCGCTGACTCGTGTAATCCTCCGCCCTATTTCGCAGATACTTGTCAATGTGACCCTTAAATTGGTTGACGCTTGCGGACATAACAGCACTTCCAGGAAGTCTATTCCAATCGTTTACTATCCTTTGAGTGAAAGAGTACTTTCGTATATCAAGCCTAGAGGGTAATTTGTTTATTTTGTAAGGGTGCCCTCTTGTTTTGCCATGCTCATTTTCCATAATAAAGAAGTCGGCAGGAAAAATACTATCTAACCCATTTATTATTTTAAAAACTTCCAATAAATCGGCTCTCACCCTTCTTGTTTCAAAAGTTGGTATTTTTAGTATTCTTAGTCGACTTGGATAGTCTACATGCCTTAGTTTGGGAATAATCCTGCTCATCCTTCGTTGTATAGATTCTAATAAATCTATATCTTTCTGTTTAAATGGGCGCCATGTCTGAATACAATAATCCAGGTGAGGTCTCACTAAGGATTTATATAGTTTTAAAACTACCTCCTTGGTTTTATATTTAAAGGCTCTATTTATCATGCCTAGCATTGCATTTGCCTTATTAGCTGCCCTGACACATTGCTTTGTTACATCCAGTGTTTCTGTGATGATGACCCCTAAGTCTCTCTCCTCGTGTGTTGTTTCAATGCATTCCTTTCCCATAAAATAATCATACTGTTTATTCTTGTATCCGTAATGTATACATTTAAATTTTCAGCATTGAACAACATTGACCATTCATTGCTCCACTCATTTAGGGTACTCAGATCTGTTTTGTAATATAATATGTAATAATAATGCACAAAAGAGCCGTCGCAGGAAAACTGACCACTTTAAATTTATAACTGAGGTTGAATCATTTATAACAGAACAGTAGGTTGCATAAAAACAGTGGTGGGATGTAACGAAGTACATTTACTTCGTTACATTACTTAAGTAGTTTATTTTGAAATCTACTTGTAACGAAGTACATTTTTGGGGAATTACTTTTACTTGTAACGTACTTTTTTTTACTTTCTTACTTTTTACTTCTAAATTTTGCGTTACATTACGTGGGTCTACTACCAATTTTAATATTACCCTCGAAGCCTGATTGTATAGTTGTTGTTTGCTTTGCGCTCGGGCCGACATCATGGCATCAATCGTGTTTCAAGCTGCTCTATTATATAACTGGCGCTTGGTTTTCGAGACGTCCCAGCAAAATGAAAAGTTTGTTTGATTAAGGTCAATTAAGGATAAGGCATTGTTTGTTTTGTGCACACATCACTGATCAGTAGCATTTCCCTGCTGCCAGTCCTGGCTTCGCACATCAGTGTTTCTGTAAGACCGGCGCATCGCTAATGCCGCGAGTCAATGGCTTGTAAATTGCAATCGAGATTCATTGGTACTTCTTGTTTAGAAATCGGATCAATAGGTTGCATCTCAATAGAAAAGATCAGTATAATGCTCGGCTGAAATGTCATGATGAATTGCGTCGCAAATATTAGGCGTAACACTTCGCCAGGCAAAACATGCTACTGATGCACTATAAAATGGAGAGTCATAGTCGTTTTGGCGTGGTAAATGCGCGTTATAAATCGGTATTTTAACGATAACTGAAAGACGAAGGAAATTGTGCCAATAATGAGCGTATTTATTCTAGTTTTGAACCTTTATGCGCGTTCAGCGACTGAGAGCAAAGTTATTATTTTATATCTCATATTATCGTTCATCTCCATACATCGTGGTCTGTTTGTGCATAATTTATTAAAAAACTGTATAATTTCGTGAATTTTATTTAGTTCAACATTCAACAGTGTGTAACAATGTTTTCTGAACATCGCATAGACTGCAAAATACCTTCCTGTTCTACGAGGTTTGTGGTCCAATGGCTGCGTTTGTCTTCTTTGAAATGCCGTTTGTAGTAGATACAGAATGGAATCGTAGTAAATATGAACGCTACATTTAAATATCAAAACACATTAAATTTAGTCATTATCTTAAGCTAAGATAATTATATCTATCACAAAAGACAAACATCAACAGCATAATTGTACTGGTGGCATGAGAAGATCTTATATAAGTTAATATATGTATGTATGTATGTATATATATATATATATATATATATATATATATATATATATATATATATATATATATATAAAATATATATTTGTATATATATATTGTGTGTGTGTGTGTGTGTGTGTGTGTGTGTGTGTGTGTGTGTGTGTGTGTGTGTGTGTGTGTGTGTGTGTGTGTGTGTGTGTGTGTGTGTGTGTGTGTGTGTGTGTGTGTGTGTGTGTGTGTCCTCTTAAGTAGTTTTGTGGAGCGGTACTTTTACTTAAGTAGTTTCTTTCGGGGATACTTTTACTTAAGTAGTTTTTTGGGAGGTTACTATTACTTTTACTTAGTTACTTTTCTGGAGTACTTGTTACAGCACTGCATAAAAAGAGAGACTACAACAAGCATGACTGTGCGCTGTGCGTCCGGGGACCGACAAAAACAAGTGGCGCCTTGTTACGGAGTGCGTCAGATCGAGGCCAGACATCACGCTCCTAGCGATTAACCAAGTGAAACACGACCCTGTTTACCGCACACACTTTGATACTGCTATTTCATTGGCTTAAAATAAAGAATCGTTCAAAATGCTATCGACGAAGTTGAGATGTAAATCAAAGCTAGTCTAAGTTGGCATGTTGCGAAAGTAAGAGTTGTGTCCACAAAACTCACATCCACTGCTGATAGGCAGTAAGGTACCGCGTTAAACATGGCCTGGGCTTGTTTTAAGTTTGTTTTAGTTTCTTTTGCACTAAATTTGAATGTGTATTTGCACAACAAAGCCGTGTCGTGTTTTACTTGGACGAGTGACGATACACAACTTGTAGCCGATGAACGCTACAAATTAGGAAAAGAAAAACTAAACGAGTTGCGACAGCTAACGACAATGCCAAAATATAGTCAGTGTTGGACCCAAGCCCTCGATAATTTGGAGAACGGGTGTCAACGTTTATCCGATGACACGCAACACAGGATGGCGTTGCAATTTGCTAACTGCTTCTTGTTAAAAACAGGTCGAGTTACTTACCCGTGCGAGAAAACCGACGAAATTAGCAAATGCACACAGAATATGCCATCGGAAGCCTATTCCACGTATTCACAATTTTTCACTCACACACAAAACATGTGCTTCTTTCTGCAAGCCCAGGTATGGCAGGAGGAGACGGGGAATACTATCAACAGACTCTCGAACACGTCGGCAACTGTCACGCAGCAGTTGCAAGAAGCGAGTGAACTTCAAGGCAAAATGTTGAAGGATCAGAACATGTCACTGGAAAACCAGGGCGTTCTTTTGAACCGAGGCCTTGAGTTGAAGAAAACGCTGGAGGAATCATCAATCGATGTTCACCGGATGCTAGACGATTTTAAGAACTCAACGAAAGAGCAGAAGATTATATTGTTTGAGGTTTTTGATCGCATGAATTCGCTTCAGTCACTCGTGATGGGAGAGTTTACCGGCTTCTATTCTTTTATATTTTACACACTTTCGATTCTCATTAGTTACCTCCTGACGTCTACGCCTCGTACAAGCGGAGCACGATTCTGGCTGTTTGTATTGATGACACTCAACATTGTGTTTGAGCGCCTCATGGTATGGTGGGGAGGAACTGTTGTTGACACCGTCTCCCAAGGCACAGACAGCACGACCAATAAAAATGTTAGTATGACACGGCCAGGACTAGGATGAATTCCATAAATTTGTGTGATTCAGCCATCTTATTCCAGGTGGATTATCACCTTGAATTTATATGTTATAATTTCTTGTTTTGTGCAGTTCTAAAATTAATTACAATTGCTAGTAATTATCTAATGTATATACTGTTGTTTTTGGTTTATGTAACAGATAATTAGGGGTTTAATGTGTTCAATGCATATAACAACAACACTACTGTATTTTTTTAACTGAAATATACATGTTTAAAAATTTGAAAAAAATTGCCGTTGCCATATGTTGAAGTTCACAGGCTTGTGTGTTTTCATAAAGATGAGTTGAAAGTACTTCAATACTGTTTGTGTTAATCTTTCAGGCAAACATCTATGGCCAGTTGTGGTGGTGCCGCAAAGTGTTTACCCTGTTGGGTGGTGGTGTGTGGGCGTGGGTCGCGTACAACTATCGCGATCTCAACCGGATCAACAACCAACTGCTTGTGGACATTCAGAAACAGAACGCCGATCTGAAACATCTTCTGCAAGGTGATGGGTGTTTTGTAACCCGAAATAAACTACAAACACACACGTGACACAATTTAACCCATTTTCAAGGCATAACTGACAACATAGGTTTATGATTTTTGAAGAATTTTTAGCTCCTTCAATTTTTGCCTGTCCACGTCTTGTGATATTTTTATCAGTCAACAACAGGTTTTAGCCGTCCAAATGATGGGTGGACGGTATCTGCGTAAAGCTATGCTTATGCACAGAATTAAGTAAATATATCATAAAATAAAAACATTGCCATAGATGTGTTACATTGCTGTGGTATTTTATTAGAATATACATGTGTGTGGGAACATTATACAAAATAGGTAATTATACTGGAAATAGGTAAACCAATTTTTAACCTCCCGCCATGCCACTCAGGAATCTTTTGCTGTTATCTGTTGATTGATATGTTTTCATAAACATGTTTACATAAACATTTTATTCTCTTTTTTATCATCTATACTTGATGAAAAGCAATATGGAGACACAAAGTTATGGCTTAACATTTACAAATAATGTGTAATAAGCCCAATTTTAAACATAATTTATAAAATCACAATATATTAAATGCTGCTTCTGAAAGATATGAAAAACAAAAAGTGAATGTTTCAGGCCACTCTCCTTCTCGGTCTCCGTCCCTGCAACTTGGGTCTGTTGACCCAGAAACATCGGGCAACAACGAGAGGGCTGAAGTGGTCACAATCGGTCATAATGTTTTGCCAGTGACCAACCACTACAGTTTAATTAGTAACAGCAGCACAGGTAGGTTTTGACAATGTTTATAAGTAATTTAATGACCCAACATTTGAAAGTATGTATTACCATTAGGTATTCTGTGGTTTTGACCTTTGGTATTATGGTATAGAAACATTGCAATCTCAGCAAACGGATAACTAAAATTATATTATTGTTATTCATTGAAACATGTGATTGATCAACAACATTTTTGAATAACTGTAGGCAGAGTTTGTACTATATCAAAATAATTTCATAGTAAGATTATCAGGCTTTGTAAGTTTTGTCTTAAAATAAATGACCATATTTGTTATTGAAATACAAAAAATAACAGTGTCGCAACATTTGGCTGTAAAACAATGTTTCTACAGTTTTTGAAATTGAATGTACACTACACCGATAAAGCCTATAGCATGAAATATATAATACTCTTAGTTTAGGTGTTACGTCTCTAATATGTAAATGAAAAAGTCCTACTGTGTTAAACCTGGTAAATGTGACATTGACACAAATGTGGCTTTATGAAGGGTAAAATTGTTTTTGGTGGTGAATTGCATGTTAACTCACATACATACAAGCCAGCCGAGATGTGTGATTACGATATAAAATCAACTACTAACACACGTGTGACACCTATTTTCAAAGCATAAGTGACTGTATCTATGATTTTGGAAGATATTTGAACCATCCAGTGATATATCTAACCATCCAAAATGGATTTTACAATACCCATCAAAATGTTCAGGTTGGGAACATTGTTACGTGCTTATGTACACAAAGATACCAAACACAGTAGCGCAGTATACCTTAAACCTATTTAGCCATAAGAACATTTTGTCAAGCTATGCTTAAAAACCCAGGCATTGACACCTCTTAAGGTAACTGAGATACACATCATAATTTAGTTATAGCTGCTATGGTGAACTATTAAAAATTGCCGTTTAACTGACCCATTTTGTCAATCAGAACCTGTCATTTTTTCCAGGCTATGAATCCGACTCGTCAAAGAGTTCGTCCAGTTCCTCTGCCACTGACCACACGTTTGTTGTGGACACCGAGGATGATCACTCGGACACTGAAAGCATGTCCACAATAAGTGGCAGGTTGGATCGAAGCAGTACGCCCTCTTTGCTCGGAGAGATCGATTTTCTGCGACAGTCAACACCAATTCGTGAACTGATGGCTGCACCAGCATGTATGTGTGAGAGAACTAGTTAAAATAAATGTCATGAACCAACTAAACATTCAGCATTTTACGAATAACATTGAGTTATAATATTATTGTGTTTTAAGCTCTATGTTTTTTATGTGTTTTCAGTGAAGACATTTACCTGAAAGATTGGCTTTTGAATGTATTAAGACCAGCACAGGTGAATATTTTGAGTTTACAGTATCAGTGGAGGTACTGAAAGAGAAAAGTATTATTTAGCCACATTACAGATGGGAAGACAAGACATTAGTAACTTAATTAGCCAGTTCATTTCACAACTGCCAAGATGTGTGTCAATTTCTTTTCTTGCAAATGGACATAAATTAAACCCTGCTAGTTTGACACGTGAGGTGGGACACACCTAGGAGGGAAATGCTAAATTATACACATACACTACATCATCTGTAGTTAGATTTAGCTCGGCAAAAGTGTTTGATGTTTGTCACATTGCAGGTGTTGATGTGGTGAGGAGAGTCGGCCGTCCACGAGGCAGTCGCTCCACAACACCGGTCACATCACCTGACGTAAGTCAACACTTTCATTATATCACATCTGTTCTACCCTGTTGTTGTTGTCATCGACTAGACTGTGACAGCACCTGGCAAAACTGACATTTTGTGACTTCTTATAAATGTGGTGTTATGTCTGTCAGATATTAATTGGCAGGAACTGCTGTTGAAATTGTGTCCATTATTAAAGACTGAATCTTAAATGTATGTATGTTCACTATAATGTATGCTGCGTGTGTAGAAATGAGTGAGAGCGAGCGAGCGATGGGAATGAATGAATGAATGAATGAATGAATGAATGAATGAATGAATGAATGAATGAATGAATGAATGAATGAATGAATGAATGAATGAATGAATGAATGAATGAATGAATGAATGAATGAATGAATGAATGAATGAATGGTAATAATAATAATAAACTTGTTTGTGTACTGGTCTTGAGAGTGTCATCAATGAAACAGTATAAGTTATGTAAAATAAAAAGTAATGACATAACTGTGACTATGATTTTTTATATAAAAGAATGAATGATAATTAGGTGATTTTCTTGACACCACAAGAATGAGGGTAGTTGTTGCGTGTTGCCTGGCTTCTCTCTCCTGAGGTGTTCTAATTCAATCTTACTGCACATTGCACTTGAAGTGTTATGTAATTTATAAATGGCCCGCCCGCCCTCCTGATGTGCCATTCTTTCCATGCAGGCGATGCGGCCTGGGTTGTCACGCTACAGCCTGAGATCTCGATCCACGGTCGTTGACAATCCTTGTGTCCACACTGAGACACCATCTGCATTCAAACAGAAAGTGAAACACTTGGCACGGATAGCCCAGCGAAACAACAGACTAGTGCGCACGATGCAAAACCGGGAGCAGCAACAGGGAAGGGGAGCGGCGTTTTTCTCGTCTGACGACGATTGAGTTATAACAAACTGATATAATTTTACATGTCTCAGACGATGATTGAGTTCTAGCAGTCCAATATCATTTCACGTGGTCTTGCTTATGTAGGCAGGTTAGAAGAGTACTACTTGTTGATACTTTGATATTGCTCTAGTTACATCAATATTTACATTATGTCGACCTGTATTACGAAAGTGCATTATTTTACAATTTACTTTTAGAGATAGTTACTGGTTTTTACAGATTTTACGATAGAACTTGTAGACGTTTATATTTGTTATAGAATGATACTTCATTTTATATATTTTATACGAGTAGCATAAAATGAATCCACTATAGTAGTCCCCAAAAAAAAACTTTGTCACAATCAGTTTAAAAAGACTTCCATTTTACATGTTATTTTAAATAGCTACAAATCAGTGGCATTTACCTTTCTTAATCTGCCTGTCACCATTGATTGCATGTTCACTAAGGTGGTATGGGATAGGTCTAAGGTGGTTTTCATCTTATCAAACTCTACCATAAAAATAGTGATCTGCTTTTTGGTTGCACTGCCTGCTTCATGTGGTGGTCCCCTGGGTGTCACTGTTTGCTTCATGTGGTGGTCCCCTGGGTGTCACTGTTTGCTTCATGTGGTGGTCCCCTGGGTGTCACTGCCTGTTTCATGTGGTGGTCCCCTGGGTGACACTGTTTGCTTCATGTGGTGGTCCCCTGGGTGTCACTGTTTGCTTCATGTGGTGGTCCCCTGGGTGTCACTGTTTGCTTCATGTGGTGGTCCCCTGGGTGTCACTGTATGCTTTTTGCCCTTTCTATTGTAACTCATTGCTTTATCTAATCGTAACACGATCACCTTTTCACAAATTAATAACACAGATCAACTACCCCAGATACACGTCGATCCCTAAAACAGCTTAGTGATTCTCTGAGTAAATTGGTACCACAGAAAATCTAACATTAACTGATGTTAGATGGCCATTCAGCCATTATTTCCAAAGGTGATTTTACAATCTGCATTTCGGGTAGTTACGATATTGGTAATATGTATATATTTGCTATTGAATTTATAATAAACGAAATCTATGCTACATTAGTTGTGTTTTGTTTACAAACATTAGTCAATAGTTTTGTTTCATTACACTAAAATGGCTTGATAACATTATTTTCATGATTAAATTAGTTAGAGGTGACATAGTTCATGTACCAGTAGTATACAAAAACATACAATTTAAGTTATCCCCCTTCCCCAGTAAACATTGTCTGACATCTTCCTCTGTACGCACTGCACTACACACACTTCCCTCCTTGTATATCCATGTCATTTGTGGCCCCCAATATTATCAGTCATCTTTCTACTGATTTGGAATCAGATATCCAAGTTCATAATTATGCTACTGATTGAGACATCGCTGCTGTAATTTTGTGTGATTGGCGACAATTTTTGTCACATGAATGAAAATTCACGAGCTGAAATTAATAACAGACGTCACGTTTGTTAGAAGTTAACTGTTTTATTGAAAGAAGTACATAAAGGAAGAATCTACCAACATCGACGAGACAGGAGCTAAACAAGTAAAAGTTAACGAGTGCCACATAGGCAAACCACAAGATGCACAAACCACTTTGCCACCCGTCATTACAAACACCAGGCTGCTGCCAATAACTGCCTTTGAAGAAATGTGCATTAATCCAGCTTTCTTGTCACCCTGCACATCCATTCCTGCGACTTTCCAGCCGTTGAAAACAGCCCAGTTAATGTCGATGCTGCTCAAGATATCTAATTAATGCTCTCTGGTTTATTTCTACATCTTTGGAGTACGATGAAACTCAACTTCTCTTGATAGTGAGCACAATAGGTGCATTTCTACAACTGTGACAATTACCATTTACAGTGCATTTTATACGGCCACTAATTGATATACAAATCTACGATATCTACCGACCCCCGACTACGTCGGTGTATTCTTTCCCAGCTGCCTCGAGTCCCTACCCTGTCCCTACTCCTTACGCAAGTCCACGTAGTGAAACTTGCCTGAATGCAGGGTGACAGGGTTTTGATTTCATTTGAAAGAAATGATACATACACGCAGTGAACTACGGTGTAGTTGACATCCTCTACCTGTCATCACTACACCCATCAAACTGCCACAAACTAGGAATGCTAAACAAGCTTATGTACAGAACCAACATGCCGATGCACAGCAGCTACACGAATGATATTGGCGCAGCTATCAAAAATGTCTACCGCCAAGCATGTAAATATGCCTACTCTAATGCACAAACGTACACAATATGGCAAGGGATCAAATTTAATCATTCCTGTGCAGCAATGCGACCATCTACGTTGCTTGTATGCAACTCTCCTCTATGGATCTCCCCTCGAAGATCTTCCAGTGCCATTACCTTCAATCGCTTCGCAACTCAGCGGATTATCAATATTAAACTTACTATGCATCACAGGAAAGGACGCAACATCTAACACATGTAAATGAACACATGATTAGGAATACAATGCGACACAGTTAACTCTAAATTAAAATACTTAACACCCTCGTCGGTCTACGCGAGTTTGGAGCAAACTTTCACTGGCAGTATCAGCGACGTCTTCACGAAAACGAACTGGAGGGTTCTAGCAACTCACAGATACTCCCACACTAGTTGGTTATGGTATGGCGGTTTATGTTCTCGTAGCTCGCCGAGACATTGCAGTGGACACTATGACATGTAAATACATACTGCGCTCCCGAACAGACATTACAACAATTGCATCTTAGCTAAAACACATGTGCATAGCATCAAGAACAACGCTCGCACGAACAGATTTATACAACATTCCTAACTACAACACAATCGAACCTGGTATGTCGCATCTCGCTAATGGACTGACTCTAAATGAGAAGTTATAACCGACATCACTACTCGACAAATCCATTCAAATGACGAATACGTTCCTCAGAAATAACTAGCCAATCATCAATAGTTACAGAGAAGCATGCGATGCAGATTGTCAGCAACTCGAATCTCTCTTGGCCCCAACAGATCACTTGCGTTTAAAACCATGTACATCGCATGCGTGGATCAGTCGTTACAACGTGTCGACAATGAAGAAACTACTTATTATTTGCTGTTGGTGCAATATTCCATAGTGAGAATCATATCAATGTATTTGTAAGCACCTCCGATGTAACTGAATTAACGACTGTGTGATTGGTCGACTTTCTTATCAGTGTTTGGACGCTGGAAACTATGTCGACTGCGCGAGGCTGGGCATTGAACACGCAGCAAACAGCGACACATGTGACGAAACGAGCCGATATTTTGGTGAATAGCAAGTGCCCTCTGGTGGCACAACAACAAACTAACTATTCAGCGTCTGTCTTCAGCTTCTTCACACCGCCAGCCATCCCAGCTGCTTTCCTGCAAACCCAAATAAAATTATCCTAAATAAATTGTATTCATAGAGTAAGACCAGATCCGACAGTAATTACAGAAGCAGCTTATCTACAAATGAGAAATAAGCTAACTGCGGTAGATCTTCATTACAGTGAAATTGTACTAAAACTCACAAACTTTTCTACAATAACTAAATTAAAAAATTCACACATTGAATAATTTTCACTAAATGAGGCTGTCCAATATGGAGGTGAAAACAAACACTGTTTCTTTTGGGGAATTTTACACTGGGTTTCTGTTGGGAATCTGTCAGTCATCCTCCCCCATAACCCTAAACAGTATCAGAATCATTAAAAAGACAGATTCTTTTGTAATTCTGATAACGCAGGACTTACAAGTCGGCCATTGGAACTGTTCTCTTCACAGCTGCTTTTGCTGGGCTTGCTGCTGCTGCTGCTGCTGCCGACGCATCTACAAACACACACGGGTGTAACTTACATCACGGGATGGACAACATTAGATTTTACTCATATGACCATTACAAAACGTTACTTTAACCTAAGGGTTTAACAACACGCACAGAAGAGAATCGTAGTGGAGACACAGTAGACAGAAATGAAACTGATAGAAAATCAATAGCAAATCAGACCATTAAAAAACTTCCATAGTAGTACTAGGAACAGTAGTAATAGTTGATTAGAGTCTCACTCCATGTATATGTGCATTAAAACACACATGTATAATACATTCAGAGCGTTAGCATTGTGTACTATGACCACTCAAAGAGTTATGAGACTTATAAAAAATGTACAAATAAACATAAGACAATAAGTTTTTCTATAAACCAACAAAATGGATATACCACATTTTCTCTCAAAACCTTTCACATCCTAATCAACACAGAAGACAATGCCCACCTTGCAGCCACCTCACTTGCGTGGCCGGGCCGTATCCCTTCTCGTTGCGGGCTGCGATACGGAAGATGATTGCCGGCTTTGTCGTGTAATCGATGTGCGCTGAAGCAAGGCTTGGCGTCGCAACGACACATGACGGACTCGGCCCACAGTACACACGCACGAATGCAAGCTGTGCCGGACTTCCTGGCTTCTGCTCAACCTGTGTGGCTGCATTACGCACCGCCAGATACACTGAATACTCTGTGATTCGTCCCGCTGTATTCTGGGGCGGTTCCCAAGATAAGTGCGCCCCTTCCGGACTCTGTCAGCAGACAATACAACGTGTACTAGGCATGGGCTTCAACATCACGCTTCACGTTACCATCACACAAGAGTCATACATCTGAGTAACTTTCAAAATTCCAAACAAAAGATACTTTTATACGCTTAATTAGACTCTTAGCCATAAAATGTTACTCATCCCCATGAAAAATCACTAGTTCCAATTTTTTAATAAATTAAATTATATCATAAATTATGTACACATGCCTAACTAAGAGTACTTGCATCATATTGTTACAAAACAAGTGGAAGTAGCTACAATAGCCGTAGTACTGATAAGTACTTAGTACTGATGCTAAAATAACTTTATTTATGATCTAGCACCTCTTAGGACAAATATAAAATGTACCGAATACATAAACCCACTGAAAAACACATACATATACATCACGCCGTACCTTGCTAATTTTGATAGCAGACGGTGCGCCCGGGAAGCCTGGAAGGCATGTTTTAAATGCAGAGATTTCGCTAAATGGCCCGCGGCCACAGGCGTTGATGCCAGCGACACGAAACTTGTACGCAGTGCCGGGCAGTAACTCCTGCCGCTTCAGGACACTGTGGTCTGGCACGCTGACGACGTCAATGTCCTGCAAGAGACCAGGTGGCGCCTCCTGATGACCAATGAGGACATCGAGAGTGGATTAGTGCAACGACACAAAACGACAACAGAAGCAGGAACAGGAACAGAACGGACAATGCAAAACAGAGGAAGCAAGCAACGGGCAGACGCTTGAAAGTAGTTGATTACACCATATTTGACTCCTAACCCAAACAAACTTGCATAGGTGTGATACCTAGTGGTCTACAGAATTCTAATTGCGAGGATGCATTTTTGAACTTAAATACAATTTATTTATTTTATTTAAATTCCATGACACTTACTTTCATTAGTACTTTCCTTTGCTTGTTATCTCATAATTTTTGCTGCTAAATACATAGTTAGTTTTGGAGAAAAAACATTTAATAAATAAACCATTCTTTCACAATTGTTTTTCCAAGGAACACTCACATGCACTACATTGCTCTATAATCATTGCAATGTTGAATTTATTTTCATGAGCACAGAGCGAAATTCTCAATTACAAAATAGCCAAATATAACTATTCTACTTTCTCTGATGACAACCACCGATGCAGTTGCTTGAATCACCTTTAGGAGGCCATCTCACTATGGCTATTTTGGGGATGACTCATTACATTTCATGCGGAAATCAAATACAGAAAGCTGCTACCAGTGGTAAAATTGGGAAACACAATAATAATCACAACATTGCATACATCTTAGCAACTTATAAAAACGATTAACAAGTACAGAGACCTAAGTAGGCAGGACTTTGTATTTATGAAAGTGGGCTTGCATAGGGCTATTCAAATTTATCACAATTTATTTCATTTTCGAATGGTACACAATCACTGCCAAAAAATATTCAATATCAGAATTTGCCTGAATTAAATTTGAAGGGTTTTTTAACTGAATAAAATATGCATATTCCATTTCTCTGCCTGGGTTTGTTGTTTAGCAAGACTAATAGATTCCAATTTTATTTCAATGATAAAAATTTGATAATGTATTATTATCATGTCGTTGGCCGAGACTTTCAAAAAACTTTTTGAACAGCTGACAAATCCATAAAAACAACACATGTAATTACTAATACAAAAAGACACTACTGGAGAATAATCAGGATTAAACTTACATCTCCGTTGCCCTGACCAGCCTCTGACGGCAGATGATAATGTGACACGACACAAGACGTCCCCTTGATGATACCAACATCGTACCACTGGTTCACCTCCTTCTTCACACCAGGTGTCACCGCTAGTGCCACCGTCGTCTTCACTGGTGTTGGCAGCTGTTCCGACTTCACCTCCTGCGAAACAAAACCACTCGGTCACAAATCTGACATCGTCGTTCAAGCAACCAGTTCACACCATCACAGAACTGACCAATTCGGTAAAAATTTAATTAATACCGGGTCTGTATTTATTATTTTATAATTATCATATACACATTAAACTTTCGATATTTTAATATATAATTTTTATATGTGGTTAAGGTTGCTATTACTACCAATAAGTTTTTCTAGGTAATTTTGCAATCAGGCCACCAGGGAAGATGATGTTACCTTCTTTGGTTCGGGCTTGATGCCATTGACGCTTGGAGCGGAGACAGTCGGGACACTTGGCATCATCACCGACGCTAACGTCACCTGTCGGGGATCTACAAGCATACGCCACAATCAAAACCACTAAAAACTAACTAAGAGGGTAAAGAGAGAACCACCTCTGAAACGTATTTGCCCCATTCAGTCGTAACGATGATAACACTGTCCAGAAGACAATTGCCAACTGTTTTTAAAATACATATTAACTGTAAATTTATTGCAGGGTTCACACACTTGAGTTAACTCCCAATGGGAAATGCACAGAACTAATAAACCAGGTGGCGCGTTACACAACTCAAGTCTTGTGTCATCAACTGCCAGCATCCCCCTATGCCGCATTCATTCATCATAGCCAGCATTTATTAACACACATTATATATATATATGCTTTATATTAACAACAGGTGGAGTCAAAGATGAACTGAAAAAATAAATAAACAGCATGCGCACGCGTAAAGACCATGATTACGTCACAGGTCCAAGTTACATATCAGCGCCCGCTAGTAATCCCGGTTCCCCATATTTCATGACTCTTCCAAGTTCCTGTTAAAAAATCCTGTTATTCAATTAACATAATTTGTGGCATCTGCACTTAATAATGAGTAATGAAAGTGTACTACCTGCACTGGCTGTGCCAGAGACGTCCATCATTGGAACAATTCCTGCCAACTTCTCCGAGTCGTCCTCCATTTTGATTCCATCTGTATTGGTCGCATCCACGGCAGGCGCCGCCTCCGTGACTGGTGCTGCCACCTCCGGGGCTGGTGCTGCCATCTGTATGCTCGGTGCTGCCACCTCCGAAGGCTCCTCTTTTGGCTCCACCTCGTCAAGGGCCAGTGCTAACGCAGCCGCCGCTTCCGTTGTGAGCGCCGACTCAGCTGATGTGACCATCGCCGCCGCGTCGGTTGCCATGGCAGCCGCTGCGTCCATGTGTGCGAGTGTCACCTGCGGCGCGTCATCCTGTGTCTGGAGGAATTCCGTCGGGTCTGTCGTCTCCGACGGCGCAGCGTCCATCGACGGCACTGCGTCTGCATCCTGTTGCACGGCATCCGGGGTCACAATCTCTGCTCCGGCCTCGTTTTCAGCCGTCACCATGGCAACCGCCTCGGCCTGGTCTTCCGCTGGCGCCTGGTCTTCTACCTGTTGCTGAGTGGGCTGTTCCTCCGCCTGTTGTTCGCCATCTACGGGATCACTCGTCCCGTCCACCTGCTGACCGATATCGCTGTCCGAATCTGAGTCATCGCAAGTGCCATCTACTTGCATCGGAAGGGAGGCGTGTTCGGCCGTCATGTCTGCCACGGCTTGTTCCGTCTCCGATACAAACTCAGCGTCCGCAGCCTTGACAGGGACGGCCTGCACAGGGGTCGCACGGTTCACCGACGATATAATGACAGGAGCCGACGACACTGGACGTGTCACCACTGATGTCACCAGTGTCGATGACACGGACGGACTGCGCACATTCAACACTGTCGATGACAGTGCTCCTGTTGGTCAAAAGAAAGAAAAACATAAGGATGGTAATTTTTTATTTTCTAAAAATAAATAGAATGGAACCTCTGGTATAACAAGTAATTTTAATTGTTAAATCAATCTCATAAAATTAGCTCCAATGTCAACGAGAAAAACATAACATAGTTTACGGCATACGGACTAACACAACTTAATCTTGAATGGAAAATATCATAAATTAATTTAACCATCAACTGAAGGCAAAAACACAATTTGTTGTAATTCTGAGTAGTGAATAAATGTCATAAAATAAATTTGACCATACCATGTAGTGCTGAGACGGTGGTCACTATGATGACCTGCTTGCCCCCGACATGTCCAGCGGCATTGAGGATCTGGGCAGCGGTCAATCCGTGCATACCAGTTCCCACAGGCACCGTCCGCACGGTAACTGGACGTCCACCTGACACAGCAATCACAGTCAAAGTTATTTTGTGATGTCCGAGTGATCATGTCGATCACTCGGACATCACAAAATAACTCAATCACATTTAATGCTGACCAGGTTTTTCCAGTTAGTGTAAGTTGTATTTTTAAAGTTAAGTATGTTAGCAAATGTATATGGTTGATTAATGGTTAAAAATTCACATATCTAACATTCGGTTGTCTGAACCTGTGTCTAGTTATGATGTGTGAATGTCAACAGCAATCTTTTAAAAATTATTTCAAAGACATCTGCAAATCTGTATACTTTCATGTTTGTCAATGTCTGACAAATTACCCATTTTGTTGGTTAGATCATTTATGGCCAACAGATGTTTTATAGTTAACTAATCAAGTCAAAATTAATTTAACTGTTGCAAATTAACACTAAAACATTTTTAATCGCCAGTTAAAACAGACTAATCTTACATCAGTGAAACATACCCGAGGTGAGTGAGGTGATGGTGCTGCCCCCTACAGTGCTTGCACTACCACTTGGGCGTGTTGTCACGACGATGAACTGTGTTCCGCCCTGACCTGTTGATAGTTTCTGCATGCTTGATGTTGTCGTCAGCTTCCCACCTGCTGCGCTCTTTGGAGCAGCAATTACAATTGTGTGTTTGCCGGCTGTTCCCACCATCTGCCCGGCCTTCGCGATGCTGATCATGGACGACGGGAGAGTTTTCATGACTGTTGAGCCCATGTGTTGTGTCCCAGTCTGCCAAGCAAAACCACAAATGTTCACCATGACGATATTTACAGGCACAAAATCACTTTTATCAAAACATGATTGCATATACAAGAACAAAGTTAAGCCAGGGTAATTCAAAAATCTTGATCACACAAATGTGTACATTGCATATAATTACTATTATTAATAAATGTAGGAATATCTGTCATTCTTCTCATTATGATCCTTACATGATTTTCTCAGGGTTTTTATTTTCAATTATATCTAGGTGAACTATTACAAAATGTCAACTTTGTGACCAAACCTTGTTTCTATACATACTAGCATATGTGTGATTTATTAATCTCCAAAATAAACACAATTCACATTTGTCAATATCGTTGTTTTTTCCTAGCAGTTCATAAATATGCTAGAAAATTTGCTAATATTTGTGAGCCTCCTCTTTCGTTGTGGTCGTGTCACATGACCAGCATCATGTGACTCGATCTTGTAATCTTGTAAAGTCTCACCTGAGGCTGTACACTGCTGATGCCAAGGATTGTTGAGGGGGTGTGGCTTGCTTGTGTTGTGACAACCGTAGTTGGTCGTGCAACCCCCCCGGCTGTTTGTGTCGTCACAAGTTTGACAATTGTTGCTCCCTGTGGCACAACCTTGCCCTGCAAATACATGCTCCATTCACAACTTGGAAACTCTGGTGTTTCTTCAGTAGATTTTAACCTCTGATCCACATGAAACTACATAACCTAGAAGCTGTATAACATTATATAACATTATATAATATCGAACTTTAGTATGTTACCTTAATTAGTACTTTGATTATTTTCATACACAAAACTGGAATATAACCGATGCCTAAATTTCTATCAACAACATGTAAAAATTTTCCCCTTGTGACCAAACCAAACAGTTCATTTATTTATTGAGGATACAACTGAATATCACCTGAAGCCAATTTGAAGTGTTATTCGACTCCACAATCTATATTTCATGCAAGACAATACAAAACTAGAGAAAACAATGGCTGCTCTTAAACATTCAGCAACATCCCCTTAGTAAACATTTCATCATGATACCAACACAAACTGCATGCTGTTAAAATACTGCCACCATTAGAATACACAATACAGAGGTGTTGAACTCCAATACCTGATTAGGAAGGAATAACCAACTCTTTGGCAGCATGCTGTTCATGCAAAGAATCACATCAACATATGAGCCATCAAACT
The DNA here is from genome assembly GCA_025642075.2 of Ridgeia piscesae. Taxonomy (NCBI): domain Eukaryota; kingdom Metazoa; phylum Annelida; class Polychaeta; order Sabellida; family Siboglinidae; genus Ridgeia; species Ridgeia piscesae. Next base: position 1,094,193 of record JAODUO010000001.1, read on the forward strand.
ACCAGCTACGAGAGTGACTAACAGATAGATCTACATTTTGTCAACAACATGCAGTAACACCACAAATACACAACTACAAAGTAAACCGTTTCTCCCGCTACATTAACAAAACCATCAACCCTCCAGTAAACAACACAAGTCCAGTCCACTTAAAACACAACACATACTACTATTATGTTAAGGAAACATGAACCCACAAAACTATTTGACCTCACAACCAGACAAATAAAACCAGGTGTCCAGATTTCAAGGGCTCAATAACAAAGTAAATCAATAATAAATCAACAAATTAAAACCCAGCAAAAATGCACAAAACCTGAAGAAAAAACATGCAATGGTTCGACCGAGAATCAAGCATGCGTATACTATGACACCGCTATGGACGAGAAAAACTCGGAAGGGAAAGGGTTAAGGTTAACCCATAGCCACATGCGAGTACGTAAGCGGGTCATACCTGCAGAGACTGTCTTGTCACAGTCTGGACAGTTCCCGCGCCTGACTTACTGGGCATTAATGCCACACGGGGCATCTGAAGTCAACCACATTCTATTTACCTTTTGCTCTGCAGTTATCAAAGCCACAGTTTTACAGAAGCAAATATTTCTTCTCCATGTCTGACATGAAGAAACCATACCATTTTACTTAAAATCTCAATTATCAACATAAAAATAAAACACATTTCCGGTCTATTTTTTCTGTAAGCGATGTAGCACACACAATGTTACAAGACGTAAATTACTCACAGATCGATCATGACACATTATACCCAACAAAGAGATGCAGTAAGCTTACTAAAATGCCATAGCAAGTGTGAGGCATTCAGCTGTTCCACCATATTTTTCGTTATTATTCTGGCCCACAATTTGTGCGAGCAAAGGTTTTAGGCAAGACCTTACTGCAGGAAAGACTGATCTGGCCCACGTATATCATCCTGGTGATGTGATGTACATATTTTGCTCAAGCAATGCATGATGGAATAACTCATAATTAAAATTCTTATTTCAGATTCTTGATACTTTGCTCCTGTTAACCCATTAGACCCCACATGTCTGAAAGCACCCAGGTGTCTCCTCCCCAGAGCACCCGGTGGAGATAAAGCCTCTAGCGGTGGCCCCATCTTGCGGATACTTAAGAGACTAATTCCCACTGATTCTTTGATATCTCAGCTATGAATCGTGGGTAATTATGACATGGGTTTGCATTGAAAAAGTTCGAGTTTTTCATGATTGAAGTTCATCATCTGTGGGCCTTCAAAAATGGCGGCACCTTAGCTGTTTATTACTGATTAAGCTTGTGCTTATATATCGTTGGATTGGACACTTCTGGCACTGAACTGAAGGCAAGTTTACATTATGTTCGAAATACAACGAATGAGCGATAAAATGAATGATCGGAGCTTTGTTTATGTTTCGTTGTCCAAGTTGGGTGTCCAGCAGTCGGGTTTTCAGCAGTGAAACTGTTGATTATGTGTTGATATATGAAAATTAGGTGTTTTATTATAACAAATCATTAGGTAGCATTGTCAATTTTCCTAATGGTTGACATTTTGTTGTTTCAGGTGTCAAAATACCAGTGATCACAATGTCAACATACACATTGGCATGACACAGAAGTCACATATAGGATGATGAAAAACCAAGACAGAAGTCTTGCCAAGCTGTGTTTCCTGTCCATATCCAGATAAAATGAACTGATTTACATAGTACCATGTCTAAACAAGACAGAGCATGTGTAAATAGAACAATATAATATACTTTATGTGCATAAAACATGATATTTTTCTGTATTGTTGTTCAGAATAGTAATGTTCTATGTTTGTCACCTACATATAACAACATATTTTTTACCAACATACACCAAAGTTACACCATTTTAAAGACAATTAAATGAACATCAAAATAAACACAACTTGCAATTATAGAAAATCAGTAGTTTTGAAGATACAGCTTAAAATGTGCAAGCCCCCCGAATTGGTGAAATCAGTATCAGTGGCTGCAGCTTGGTGTACAGGAGCACAAGTCTTAGTTTCACCGGCTGGGGTCTAATGGGTTAAGAAAAATAAACCTTTATACACTTTGCATTTTGGTCTTGCATATAGGCCTGTAGATCCAACAAGACGATCGCAAACTTAACAAACCTCCCCAGACACCTACTGCACCAACAAACCCCCCCCAGACACCCACTACACCAACAAACTCCCTCCCAGACTAGTGCTGGTTCGATATTCGATATATCGAAGTATCGCGATACTTGCGAAAGTTCGATACCGATATTTAGTGGTATCGCGATACTTCGATATTTTTGGTATCGAACGCCCACTGTTCGATACCTTCGGTACCTTCGACATCGAGTCCATTCAACGACGTCTATACGAGCGCAACATCGTTGACGTTATGGATGACGTTGTTGTTTACGGCAGCTAACACTACAGCACATCGCTGCATAACTTGACTTAGGCGTGGTTGTTTAAAAAATAATATAACATCAAATATGAATTGTTTTTTAAAACTTTATTGTAGAGTTAGTCTGTATAATAACTGTTTTCTGTGCGCACTCCTAGCCTAGGTCAGACGTCTAAACCAAAGTTCATATTTCTCTATCGTTTGGTGGCACAACCGTGGCATCTGTCTCCCTACTTTATCTACAGCTACGCATAAAAAAACACATCCTATAGTATTTTTAAAGTGTTTATTTTGTTTATGAAACTAGTTTAATAATAATATTATTAATATAAATAATTATTCGAGCATGATGCGCAAGCTTTGTTTATCCGGGTTCCGTTTGGTGGCGCTGGTTTGCTGTTTGGTGGCGTCACCGTTTGCCGTATACGACTGGACCAAGACGAACGACAACATGCCACAACGTTCATCGTCAATTTGTGTCTGCTATGCCAGAAGCGCCCCAAAGATGGTGGGGGAAATACATCGAATTCGCCGAAACATGTCACTGTCCATCATTCAAGAAATTATCAAAATGTGATGATCAACTTTCATCAAAGGACACGTCGACATCATCGTGGACAACGTCGCAATGAATGACTCGAGAATGTGTTCTATCGAAATGTTCGACTAGGAGCACGCAGCGGACATCTAGTTACAGTTGAAGCAAATCGCCATCAATTTCCAAATCTACTACTGTTGCCACAGCGTCAAGAAGTGACATTCACAAAGTGACTGATAGACGATGACAATACGCTTACTGCATCTACTGTCACTGACACTGGCCAAACAGGTTCACCACTGACAGAGGCAGAGGTAGAGGAAGAAACCGACCTGTTCTTGAAAACAGTTGCAAAATATTATGGGGCTTGTTATGTGTACTTGATAACGTAGTAATATAGGTTTTACATTCACAAATATTGGTGAGAACTGGGAAGTACGATTATAATTTTAATTAATATTTTATTATTATTAATTGGTGTTATTTTATTGTAATCGTCTATATACAACTTTGATGTTAAATCACAATTATCTTTACAAAACAATAAATAAATAAAACAGCTGTTCAACTGTGCTGGCACTATTAAAAGTGATAGGTGTGTTTAACAATAACATTATTTGTATGTTGTTTCAGCTGTACTTGTTGATGGCAAATTTAGGAGACACATTGACGTGAAATTAATCTGCTATATAGTGTATTTGCAAACAGCTGTGGTGAAGTAATTTAAAATAATTCAGTGCAATTAATTAATTAATTTGTCACTTTTTAATTTGTTAATATATTACAATTACTTTTTAGTTTTACAACAGTAATCAATTATATTGAAACAGTTACAACTGTTGTTTGTTCGTTTATTTAAATAAAATGAAAATTGCGTATTAATCATTGTTTGCGTGACTATAAAATTATCACATACCCCCGGTATTTCCCTACAAGTGAAAAATTGTGTGTGTTTGGGTCCCATTAGTCTAAGTGGATAGTGTGTTTCTTTGGAGATCTCTGCTGGACTGAATTAGACTTACAACATAAATTATAAATTTTGAGTATCGAATAAACATCTGGTATCGATTGATATCGAAGAATTTTTGTATCGAACCAGCAATATTATCAATCGATATCAAAGAATTCTGGTATCAAACCAGCACTACTTCTTTTGCATACTGTTCTTCTACTGGGAACTGTGTTCTATATGGATTTTAGACTTACAACGTAAGTATCGAGTATCGAACAAAATTCATGTCGTATAACAAAACTTCATGACCACAACCCCAGACACCCACTGCACCAACAAACCCCCCAGACATCCACTGCACCAACAAACCCCCCCAAACACCCACTGCACCAACAAACCCCCAGACACCTACTGCACCAACAAACCCCCCAGACATCCACTGCACCAACAAACCCCCCCAAACACCCACTGCACCAACAAACCCCCAGACACCTACTGCACCAACAAACCCCCCAGACATCCACTGCACCAACAAACCCCCAACACCCACTGCACCAACAAACCCCCAAAACCCCTTATAACAAACCCCCAGACACCCACTGCACCAACAAACCCCCCAGACACCCACCTGCACTGTCTGCCCGCCAAGAGTGTGAACTGTGCCGGTCGAGTACTTGTTTGAGAGTATCGCCATCTTTGGCACCTGAACACAACATGGGTATGATAAATCATTAAAAACAATTACTGCAAAAACTATTAAGTCAATATACTTTTGTGTAGACTATTGATATACCTCCAGTCTTGTTTATTATTCAAAGTCGTTTGTCTTTACCATGCCCCTAAACTGCTTTTAAGTAACTGGTACATTCACATGTATATTAAAAGTCAAGAATTAAGCGCATTCAACTGTTCTTAATTAAAACGCCTGGCAAAATTAAGTAGTTGACTAAATTATAAAATGTGTTAAAACAAATGTCTCAAACTAACACAATGAATATAATAGAAAAATGTGTCCAAACATGAGATATTTCATAAAAATAAACATCCATGAGTTATATAAATAAAAACGAATAATTTAAAGTCTCACCGAGGACACAGCGACCCCCTGTGTTGTCTTGACCAGGGTGACAATCTGCGGCTGGCTGGACGACTGACCACTTTTCTGGACAGTGACCACCTGGCGAGGCACCTGGCCAGCGATCGACTGACCGACACCACGCAGGATCGTGGTGCCGGGCGTACCAACACGGATCGTTTGGGTACCGGGTGTACCGATGCGGATGGTCTGTGTGCCAGGCATGCCAACACGGATCGTCTGTGTGCCGGGTGCGCCGACACGGATCGTCTGCGGGTTAGGTCCGCCGACACGGATCGTCTGAATTGTTGGAGTCGACTGGGTGGATCCAACTGGACAGAAGGGTGGACGTTTAGTTAAATCTGTATGAACAGGTTTAAGATCAAATATTCTCGCTTTTAATTTGTAATAATTTGATGGGTAGGGTGTAAAACAGTGTATTAATATTAATACACTTCTATAGCAATTTATTTCTTTGAAACTGGAGCCTAAGTGTGACTGTAAACAATCTTAGTAGACGGATTGTGTGCAGGGACTCAACCAGAGATCTGTCTGCTCTTCTTTGAGCCTGGCAGACGACTGGCCAAGATGGATAATTACAACTGCTCGAGTCTGGTAGCCTTTAGAGGGAGCCAGTCTAAGGCTCACATCAGTAAGCAGCATTGGCACAACACAAATCAAATGGACCTGTACTTATTTAAATAAGTAGCTCTAACGACACTGGTTGCATCGAAAACTACTAAATGGGTCAGTAATGGACGTGGTTGACACGAAAGGTTTGAAACGATGAAAACACACAAGCATCGAAGACACCACCAACTCACTTGTCCTTCCCGATACAGGGGTGACCTTGACCCCAGACGAGCTGACGACAGTTGGGGTGACAACCTTGATGCAATTTCGTCAAATTAGTTTATGTAATAAATAAATGTAACTTCTTCGAATAAATCTAAGTTCTTCCGACTGGTAGAGTTACAAAGTTCGTCGGCGCCAGCGCCGCTGTCACTGTCTATGACAGTGCGCGTCGCCGGCGGGCCCTAGGCATAGCCTACGCGGCATAGTAACGCCAGCCCGACGTCGCCGTTTCTTTCCCCGTACGTGCCGCTTCCGCGGGTCCGTTGCGCGATTGAACAGCGTCATGCAGGCTGTTCATGCAACCTCCCGCGCATTCAGCTCATTTGCGTTTATTGTGTCGTTTCTTTCTTTAAAATTGGTGAACACTACGGAACCTTCGTCGATCGGGCGCCATGACACATACAGGTCAATCATCTTGAAGCCGCACCGTGATTGGCTGGCGTCGTTGCATAAGGTCAATTTTAAATAGCTACGTGACCGCGATCACCATATATGGTTCGGGTGAGGTCGGGCTGCCAAGCAACCGGCTCAACAATTGGTGATTGGATAGTTTTGCGGCACTTTCGCCGCCGATAACTAATTTATGTCCGGATGTCGTCGACTTTTGACTTCGGCGGGGTACAGAAGGGATCATTTCCAACACGACGATACCAAACATGGCCGCTTTGCAAGGAGCAATGTTTACGTTTGAGCGTGCTGAAAGTTGGCCCGTTTCCGTCGATTTAAAAGTCCATCCGCCATAACGACATTAGCAGCAAGTTGGGTAGCGATATATTTAATCGTTTTTTTGACACTTTTAGGACGAATTCAGTGAAATAAAGTTAGCAACATGTGTGGAATACATCGTTCGATCTGAAAATCCACTTTATTAAAAATCGACCGTTTTATCATTTCCTGGCAATTCCCGACCCGCGGCATACGTTATTTAATTAGTCACTTTTTAATTTGTTAATATATTACAATTACTTTTTAGTTTTACAACAGCAATCAATTATATTGAAACAGTTACAACTGTTGTTTGTTCGTTTATTTAAATAAAATGAAAATTGCGTATTAATCATTGTTTGCATGACTATAAAATTATCACATACCCCCGGTATTTCCCTACAAGTGAAAAATTGTGTGTGTTTGGGTCCCATTAGTCTAAGTGGATAGTGTGTTTCTTTGGAGATCTCTGCTGGACTTAATTAGACTTACAACATAAATTATAAATTTTGAGTATCGAATAAACATCTGGTATCGATTGATATCGAAGAATTTTTGTATCGAACCAGCAATATTATCAATCGATATCAAAGAATTCTGGTATCAAACCAGCACTACTTCTTTTGCATACTGTTCTTCTACTGGGAACTGTGTTCTATATGGATTTTAGACATACAACGTAAGTATCGAACAAAATTCAGGTATCGATCGGTATCGAACAAAACCTGGTATCGAACCAGCACTACCCCAGACACCCACTGCACCAACAAACCCCCCAGACATCCACTGCACCAACAAACCCCCCCAAACACCCACTGCACCAACAAACCCCCAGACATCCACTGCACCAACAAACCCCCAGACATCCACTGCACCAACCAACCCCCCCCAAACCCCCCAGACACCCAAAAAAACACCAAACACCCACTGCACCAACAAACCCCCCAGACACCCAAAAAAAAAACCAAACCCCCACTGCACCAACAAACCCCCCAGACACCCACAAACCCCCAGACACCCACTGCACCAACAAACCCCCAGACACCCACCTGCACTGTCTGCCCACCAAGAGTGTGAACTGTGCCCGTCGAGTACTTGTTTGAGAGTATCGCCATCTTTGGCACCTGAACACAACATGCGTATGATAAATCATTAAACAAAATTACTGCAAAAACTATTAAGTCAATATACTTTTGTGTAGACTATTGATATACCTCCAGTCTTGTTTATTATTCAAAGTCGTTTGTCTTTACCATGCCCCTAAACTGCTTTTATGTAACTGGTACATTCACATGTATATTAAAAGTCAAGAATTAAGCGCATTCAACTGTTCTTAATTAAAACGCCTGGCAAAATTAAGTAGTTGACTAAATTATAAAATGTGTTAAAACAAATGTCTCAAACTAACACAAGGAATATAATAGAAAAATGTGTCCAAACATGAGATATTTCATAAAAATAAACATCCATGAGTTATATAAATAAAAACGAATAATTTAAAGTCTCACCGAGGACACAGCGACCCCCTGTGTTGTCTTGACCAAGGTGACAATCTGCGGCTGGCTGGACGACTGACCACTTTTCTGGACAGTGACCACCTGGCGAGGCACCTGGCCGGCGATCGACTGACCGACACCACGCAGGATCGTGGTGCCGGGCGTACCAACACGGATCGTTTGGGTACCGGGTGTACCGATGCGGATGGTCTGTGTGCCAGGCATGCCAACACGGATCGTCTGTGTGCCGGGTGCGCCGACACGGATCGTCTGTGGGTTAGGTCCGCCGACACGGATCGTCTGAATTGTTGGAGTCGACTGGGTGGATCCAACTGGACAGAAGGGTGGACGTTTAGTTAAATCTGTATGAACAGGTTTAAGATCAAATATTCTCGCTTTTAATTTGTAATAATTTGATGGGTAGGGTGTAAAACAGTGTATTAATATTAATACACTTCTATAGCAATTTATTTCTTTGAAACTGGAGCCTAAGTGTGACTGTAAAAAATCTTAGTAGACGGATTGTGTGCAGGGACTTAACCAGAGATCTGTCTGCTCTTCTTTGAGCCTGGCAGACGACTGGCCAAGATGGATAATTACAACTGCTAGAGTCTGGTAGCCTTTAGAGGGAGCCAGTCTAAGGCTCACATCAGTAAGCAGCATTGGCACAACACAAATCAAATGGACCTGTACTTATTTAAATAAGTAGCTCTAACGACACTGGTTGCATCGAAAACTACTAAATGGGTCAGTAATGGACGTGGTTGACACGAAAGGTTTGAAACGATGAAAACACACAAGCATCGAAGACACCACCAACTCACTTGTCCTTCCCGATACAGGGGTGACCTTGACCCCAGACGAGCTGACGACAGTTGGGGTGACGACCTTGATGCCCGACACTGGGGTGGTCGTCACACCGGCCGTCGTGTTGATCTTCTGTGTAGCTGCCGCTGCGGCCGCCAGGGCGGCGATACCACTCATCTGTCCACTGCTCGTTGTCGCCGTCTGACAGCACAGTCGACATGATTATGAATTAGATTATATCTTCTAATTACTTCTTTTTATAAATTTATCCAAGCAAAAAAACAAAACAATTTACTCAATAAAAAAACTGTAAAATCTAATATGACGAAGTAGAATAATTTGTATTCAAAGTTGTAGGCAAGGGTATGTTTGAAAATAACCAGAGAATTTTAATGCAAAAGTTAAAATCTGGACAGGTACAGCTAGCTACATACATGTGTAACTTAGTAACGTCTTTCTCGTGGATCGTCTGATGAATTCATCACTCACCCCGGCGTTTGGCGCTGACACAACTGTGATTCCACCGATCGACTTCGCGCCGGCCGGAATGCTGATGATCTGCGGCTGCGAGCCGGGCTGGGCACTGACCAGCTTGACTGCCTGGGACACAGCAATAGGTGACCGCTGGCGGACAATACGGGTCGTTGCACCGCGGATCTGACTCGTTGGGGTCAGCGGCAGGGTGGACATGGTTGTGCCAGTAAGGCTGCGGATGTGCTGGACCGCGGTCATACCTACAAGTACAACACAGTGGTCAGTTTGTTCAGTTATCAAGGACCATGGTGGTCAGTTTGTTCAGTCATCAAGGCACCATGGTGGTCAGTTAGTCCAGCCATCAAGGAAGGCACCATGGTGGTCAGTTACGAGAATTATGTCAACTCATGGCATTAATTTGATCTAAAACACAATTTAAAAAAAACTTTTTTGTACCGGAAATGATGCAGAATGACATTCTGAACACATACCCATCGGAAATAGGTGGCAAAACCATTTTGGAAAGGCCCTAATAATTTAGGTCAGTTAACTGGAAGATTACCATAATTATTTTTTAACCTATCCACTACTGATGCAGTGATCCAATTTTTCTCAGAACACAATCTGTGTAAAAAACATATATTTATGCTAGTTTTATCACAACATGTAAGTGTAACCTATCTAGTTTCACTTTGACTATCAAAATACACATCATGGACTCTGGCAATACTACATGAGTTGCAACCGAATTCAGAACACAACGAATTGGTGAAAATGCGAGGAAATCTACACATGAACTGTGAACTACCTGCTGGTCGAACGACTGTGGTCTGAGGCATCCCGGTCACGGCCTTGGCAAGGGGGGTCGTGCTGGGGGCAGTGGTGGGAGTGAGGGCTTGGGAGGGCGGCATGTCATACTTCTGTAGCTGCAGCAGGTAGGCGTCGGCTGTGGGCAGGGCGCCCCAGCACACCTCGAGGGTGTTGGTGCTGGCGCGTACAAGCTGCACACGTGACGGAGACGGCGGCTTCTCTGTCTCCAGGAACCACAGGTCCTTGAAACACACCTGTAAAAACAGGCACAGGTAAGTTCACATATTGCATTGTACTAGACCTTGGTTTTAGCCCTTGTTGGCCCTAAGATACCTTTTGAACGATCCAATTAAATATACATTCCCCGCACATACTTGTAGTGCCATAATATGTCTAAAGTAAATTAAAAACAGATACCAAATGGTTTCTGAGATATGGGAGCTAACGGTGAAGCAACCAATCTTTAAATGTATCAAAATATATATTTACATAAAAACAAACACTAGTTTTAAGAGACAAAATTCTTTTTTTAACAAAAACTTTACAACAGACAATACTAAAATATGTAATTACAAATAATGCCAGTCTTAAAGCATTTGGATTTGATGAAAAAAAGTAAGCCATCTAATAAACGGTCTGTTAACACATCTAATGAACAGTGTGTCAACACACCTGGTTGTTCCAGGCCTTCCTGTATCCGTCCCGTCCACTCCACACGTACAGCCGCGTGTGGATGGCAACTGAGCAGTGTCCCGCCCTCGCTCGCGGCAGGGCGTCTTCAAACACCTCCATCGCGAGGGGCTCCCATGTCATTGTATCTGGCAAACACGTCAAAAACACAACTCACCAAACATGACACACCACAATGAATGTGTGTATTCATTTCATACTCCTAAAATAATTTAATACTCAGTTGTCCGATAACACAGTGGACAAAATAATGTTGTTGCGTATGAAAACCTATAAAGTCTGTAGGTATTCGTCAACTATGGATTCAAATACATTAAATTTAAATATTTGTAAATATGTATCAATATATGCCCTAAATGACTTGATACATGTTGAGTTACAACAGCTACCGATTTTTATTTCTTTTTAAACATAATGTTACAAAACATTTGTCGAACATAATCTCATAATTTTTAATAACTAAATGGTTAGAGTTAATACATTACTGTAGATCTCTGTCATCTAACAGTATAGAATGATATTATTTCAGTTTTTAATCTTGCATATTTAATCTCAGAATAAGTAACACATCTCGCATATCTGCAAAATAAGACTTTTTAACAAAATCTTTTCAGCAGAAAAAATATATGACCGTGCAAATTCACCAGGGCTACCAGACAGCAAAGGTGAGTGAAACAGTCAGCTTGATTTATGACGGACAAAACCACATTTTCTTTGACTTCAGAAAACATGGGGAACGCCATCAAAACTTTAACTGCTGAATACTTGTCGCTATTAAGCTTTTAACAAAACATGGACACTGTGTTATGTAGAACACACCAACTGATCACACAGGAAATATAAATACCATCGCCATCATATCTTCTTAATTTATATGATATTTGGTAAACAGTGTAACCCGAAGGGAGTGGTATATTTTCTTGGTTTTTTCTTCTGAACAGTCAATGAGATAATGGATTACTTTATTTCCCTGATGGTGATATTTTACTTTTATTGATGAGACCATGAACTATCTGGATGATAACATGAACTATCTGGTGCTCTAACCATGGAACCATTCCTCCCTACTGCAAACCACAGCAAAACAATGGAACCATTCCAAATGTTACTACTCTATACAAATGTTTGTAATACATAAATATTGTCAATTCTGAGGAGAATGCAGCAAAAACACTCACAAGTGCTCCAGGTTAAAATAAAAACACAAACAACATACCGAGGTTGAGTGAGGCGAGGGTGTTTGTACATTTCCACTCTTTCTCGTGAGTGGCCACTTTGACGTCATCCATGACGAGTGGCACCCACCCGCCAAACACAAACATCCTGTGTACACAGAAACATGTCTCATTAAACATTTAAACACCTAAACAGTACAATAACATAAACCTCATTCTATTTAAATATGTTTACACATCCCAATATGGGACCAGACATACACAGGAAATATTTTAAATTCTATGCGATGTTGGTTATTATATTCAGAAAGTAATAAACTTCCTTACAAGGCAGTAGAAAATATTGTGGAAGTATTAGCCTTATCTTTGATTAAATAACCTTTATGAAGATTAGCTGACATAAAAAGTGGATATGCCACAAACTGGATGACTGAGAATTGTCATAATTCATATATTATGATTATTAGTTAGAATATTACAAGAGCAATGACAGAGCCACTACTGCCATTAAAATCACATACAGGTATAACCACAATAATTAGTCATTTGTTTAGTATATCTACGTCAAAGTCTATACAGTTACATTAGCAATCACGACCCTTGGGAAGATAAAAATATGTATATCTGATTAGGTTATCATGAATAATGTTTATTATTATAAAGAATCTGAAATTTAATTGTTCTGGAAAAACATATTCATCAAGAAATTTTAAAACAATGCTAACACGATAAAAGAAATCGAACCTGTTGCCGATTACAGTGGCTGAATGAAGGCTTCTGGGTAGTGGCGGAATGCCCTGTATAACGGGTTTGGACCAAGTCATTGTATCTACAAACATTCAAAGACATTCAAGCTTCCGAGGTTCATTATGTTTAATTTGTACACTCGTCAAACTATCAGCCTTGGAGCAATATCAACATTGCAAGAAACTGCCTTGATGGCAATAAAAAACTGGTAAATTTATTTCACTGTAATAAATATGTGCATTTATTATTTAGCAAAACAACACTAAAGTAACACTAATCAATTATTTTAGCTACTGATAAGTTTCATTGAGAGCTCAATAGCTATAAAATTAAACATGCATACTGTGCCAATGAATACGTAACTTTGTGTTAAATTTACACACACACACACACACACACACACACACACACACACACACACACACAATACATATGCAGTGTACATACATATTATATGCATCAGACACACAATATATATGTATATGTATATATATGTATATATATATATATGTATATATATATGTGCAGTGTACATACATACCCTCAAGAGTATTAGTATTTAAATACATTTCAATGTATTTGACCCCATGATATGCATGTAATCAAAACCAAACTGAGAGTAATACAAATTACTAAACATGACCAATAAAAACTATTTAATTCTAAAGGTAACAATATTATTCTGCTTATTTATATAACGGGCACCAGTTTATTTAATAATTCTAAATGGTGCCAGCTAACCAGATATCCGAGTAAAATCTACCGTACCAATCTCGAGCTGCCACAGATCGCCAAGGCGACAGCCACTCATGCCGCCGTAGATGATGAGACGGTGTCTGTTGTTTGTCTTGCTGGTGTACGCGATGCAGGAGTGCGACTCACGAGGAGGCGGAGCCTGGCCATGTGTTTGCGGGAAATCCCACAGCATCGTGCTGCTGTTTGGCTTCAGCTCCAGTGTGTAAAGGTCGTTCAGGTAACTGTTAAAAATATTTTTTTATAAAAGTTAATAGAACAAATCTGTATGAACAAATAAGTGATTCAGAATTGCCTTATCTCATGTCATACAAGCCAAATCAATGATCCATACATGTGTGTTCAACTAGATAATTTGCTCATTTCTTAAGTAAATATAGACATTAAAAAAAATCAGCAGGCTTGTTCATTTATAAATGACACACATCTAAAAATAAATAATTTTGTAAATATGAAATATCTGACCGTGCAAATTCACCAGGGCTACCAGACAGCAAAGGTGAGTGAAACAGTCAGCTTGATTTATGACGGACAAAACCACATTTTCTTTGACTTCAGAAAACATGGGGAACGCCATCAAATATATATATGTTACAAACAGTTAGTATAATACAATGTTCCAAAACAGTAAGTAAAATGATACAATTATCACTTACCGTGGAATATTGTTTTTGGGATCTTCACTCTCATTCGCCAATCCACCAAAGAGGTAAACTTTATTTCCAAGCAGTGTGAAACTGTGCCCTACAATGCAGTTGAAGTAATGTTAGTTTATTTCTAAATTACTTTGAAAACATTACAATTACTGCATAAGTTTTTTATTATTACTTTCAACATCCTGCACAACAGCAATTAAGTATTACTTTTGTAATTAAAACCCAAGAAATAAACAAATGCATGCAGTCCTACTCATGTACCACTCACCCAGTCTGGGACATGGCGGTGGATTGTTTTTCGGTGGCTTTGGTTTGAGGCGTTTCCATTCCCACCGACTTGCTTGTAGTTCGTACAATTCATTTGAGTATTTGCCATATTCGACCATACCACCAAAGACAAGGATGCGTGTGCCATCACAGACAAATCCATATGCTGCACAACCTGGTGGTATATCTCCCCTCACAGCAGGGACAAACCACTGGCTGGTAGCTGCAAAAAGAACATTTAATATAATATTACTGTAGGTGTGTAAGAGCTGTAGCATAGGGTAATGAGGTTTTTGTTATTCTGTTTGTGGGCAATTCCACAGTAACGGAATTACAATTCACAACATTTCTTTGTTTATAATTGTTATATTTTCCCATTCAGCATGTGTCTAGAACAGTATCTTAAACATGGTTTGGAGTACACACTACTCCCAATAAGAACCAGTGGTACATGTTAAGAAATGTAAAATAATTATGAAATTATGGCTGTTTTAATTTTGGTAATGGAATTACACCAAAAATTGGAACATCAATTTTTAATACATGTTATGACATATCATCTGAATTTCTGAAATCTGCAATCTACCAGGGCCTATAAAATGACATTGTATTGGATAGAATTTTACTCATGATATATATATATATATATATATACCGTTCTTTTATAGTGAACAGGTTTTGGTCGGTAACGGAATTACATGCTATGGTAACGGAATTACAAGCCTGACTATTTTTTGAATAAAACATCAAATAACAATTGATACTAATTTTTTACAGAACACCATATCTTCATGTTCTACTATATAAAAAAACAATTGTACTGGCCAATAATTGTACACACAGTACAGTGATGTACTTCACATTTAATTCAAGATCAGTTGAAAGCAGTTATTGAACCCCTGTCCATCCGTGGGTCAGGGAGGATGCTAATTAATGTCACAATCTTTATCAGTTGAAGCAGTCAATATATCTTCAACATTAGGACACACAAATGTACAGAGTTCAACACACTTCAAATAAGTTGCACCTTAGTTTTAAAACATCGGGAGAAATTTATTGGGTTTTTTCTCTCACAACCATCCACTTTAAGTGCACATTTTTTGTAAGGTCTTCTCTGTATTCTCAAGGTTGATTACCCATACTGTTGTCTTCTTTGGTATCTTCATTATTTAAGTGTTTTACTTTTGAAGAAGTTCCTCGTGGATTATTATTTGACATGGTTCTGTATAACAGTCAAAAACAATGTAACCAACTACCCTCTGGGACTCTGCAACTGCTTAATGTTGGGAATTAGAATGTAGAATATTCTGACAGGTCCTGGCAGCAACTTTATTAATCTTGTTGGATGCAATCACGTAATATCACTTCAGAGAACACTTGGAGTCATAGTTTTGGACAATAAACCTTAGCCAAGTAGAAAAGAAATATTGTGTAGAATTTCTTTGAAAGTCCATGAAACAATTCTGCAACTGATCTTTGGTAGATAATCTGGCCTATCTTATACATATATATGGATCACTGCTGCCAACTGAAATATTGTCCCAGTGCTGACCTCTAATGTACTTAGGTCCCTTTATTAGTTTCTTAGTATGATTTATAGTGCAAGAGAAAAAAACCTGTAATTCTGTTATTATAATTATGTTACCAAAATGCAATTCCGTTACCATGATTCCCACAAGATGAGAAGACACACATAAATTTGGTAATCTCACCTATTTGTGGGTGTATCTAATAAGAGAATTTCAAGTAACTGTTAATTTTGATCACTTGTTAGCTCTCAGGAAAATGTTATGTACTTTTTCGGTAACAGAATAACATAATAAATATAAACAAAATATGGCTTATGCAGTACAACTTGCTTTCTGAATTATAAGAGTTAAGAGTAAGGTGGGATTCTGTTGGCCCTTGTTTTTCCATTAGTTTGATTGCTAAAAATTCATTCCATTAGAAACGCAATAAACATGGTGAACTGGTGGCACAATGGTTTTACATCAATGGTAATTTTTTTACACTGTTTCAACTTTTTTTCCGCAGTCTGAGCTCTCCAATACAGAATTACCCATTGTGACAACAGAATGATTTTTCAGATATACCGTACACTCAGTTGTCATAAATACTCAATTATGTGAAACTGTGGCACAAAAATATTATTTAAACACGGCATTGTATAATGTGATTATTACATATCATACAATTCGCGGTAACTGGTATAACAATCACCAGGTGGCGCAAGCAACATTTTTTCAATTTCATTTTACAAAGCTGCAATACGTTTTTTCCGAATGCATAAACTGTTATCTTGTTGCTCGGGTGTACACAATGTGATCTACCAACGTTAATAACCGCACATTACTAAAATCAGCATCAGGTACCGGTTGATCAATACAAATTTCCCAGCGGCATTTTCCGCCATTTTTCAGGCCCAGTGCAGCGGACGGATCTCTCCCAAACAGTAGCAAGATCGCCCGTATCAGTAAATTAGTCCGTTAGAGAATGTTCCATGAATTGCTATTGTTGAGACGTGGATTAATTCCAAGCCAATCCCATGCATTGGTGTGAAACTGACTGCCGCAGATGCATTAGAAATTGGCTGGGTTATAAATTATGACAGAAAATGTCTTCCCTGTAAACGATTGTTGGGCGCCGCCATTTTGCTTTTTGCCGTTATACATTTTTCGTCCCTAAAGCATAAATCATCCTTTTATCAATAAACTGGGCATATTAGCGTGCATTTTTATGATGCTTCCAAAGGATAACGATTTAGCAAATCATCTTGTCGAGAATTTCAAGAGCGCGAAATAATGGCGAACAACAACAAAGGCCGCCATTTTGACAACAGTTGAAGTGCCACTGAAGTTTAGACTCACCTGTATTAAAAACGTGAAGCTCATCTACAATGCCTTCATTGCCACCGCCAAACACTACCATTAAGTCTTTTATTGCAACTGCTCGATGTCCATGTCGGGGCCTGGGACACGGCCCAGATGTGTTTGTTATCCGCTTCCACTTCAGTATGGGTGCCGCCATCTTGTTTGGTACCCACAATGCTGGGGGTATCTCGTCGGGAAACCCGTATGTGAGATCATTTAATTAGTCACGTGCGCTATTTAACGTTATTTTTATTTATATATGAGTGATCATTTTATAGTCGCTTAGATCAATAACATTATTCTAGTATAGCACTATCCTCAATATGGGTTCCTTAATATTTTTTTCAAATGTCCCATGGTTAATATAATATCCCGGATGTTGGAATGGGCGTGGTTTTATTGAGTGACGTGCCTGGGGTTAGTTCCAGTTACTCCGTATAGCACTAGGCTCACACAAATCAGCTATGATATAGCTGATTTATTATTAGGCCTCCGTTATTATTGTGTGTCCTACGATTCAAATATGTATTATATATATTAAAACGATATGCCATGGTCATAGAGCTTCTACTTGGAAATAGCAACTATTTTATGATCTTTAAAAAATCATATTGTATGTTAATTCAGTAGTTGCATATACGTATCATTTATAATTGTATAAACTGACAAATAATCATAATCATAACGCTTAATTATAAATTGTTTCAACAGACAAACATGCTATTACACTTTGAGTGTACACGGAATAATTCCGTAAAGCATGGCCACTTGGTACACATTTTGTTCTAGGAACGTGTTGTATTTGGCTGTTTACCGCCATTTCAAGCGATTAATTTCCACGTACATTGTCGTCACGCGCCTCAATTGCAAACAGCTAGCGATGTAAAAACAACAGACCGTGACCATAAGTTTCTGTCACCAGAGTCCAGAGGGACAGTAAACCGGCACGTAAACCCTAATTGTAGTAGACAAATGCACACGCATTTGAGGAAATAATATGTCATGAAATAAACCAACATTTCACACGTACGTATAC
>JAODUO010000001.1:1115000-1165000 GCA_025642075.2 Ridgeia piscesae
GTACATACTCGAGATCCCTCTTGCATGCTGAAAAGGCCGGCGCTTGTTACGTTTTCTTTACCTGTTTGTGGTGGCGGGAACTAGGCAACACTATCTGACGTAAAGAATTCTTTACGTCAGATAGTTTAATTAAATTAACGTCAACCCAATTGTTGTACTTCGGGGTTTGCTTACGTCACAATCTAAATTACGCGGATGACCTACGGCTACGCAGTTCGGGTTTGCAAACAATGTTAAAACGTAATACAAATAATAGTTTGTAGTAATAGCCAGTAATAATAATTGTAACACTTCAATAGCGCCTATATACTGGAATTCAAACATTCAAGCTCAGAGACGCAAGAAACAAAATCACGCAGCGTAATCATTAAACTTGGACAGACAGGAGTCGTCATTGGAGCATGGAACCGCCGAAAAATTGTGGTGAAAAACAGAGAACCGAAAGTCTTTTTTATAATATCATGAATATTTAGTCATGGAAATGGGGGGGGGGACAAACGTACACTCTGGTGTACTATTAGTCATTTACCACAATTGTAACAATAATTGTTATAATGCATGAATAATATTTAGCTAAGCAGTCACGTAATTTTCTACCACTATTGTCATATATTATGCCTTTGTATGGTGTCAATATAATAATCAGAACACTTCTAAACTTCTGCATATTATATTTATTGAAAACACACCAAAACATACAAACCAACAAGAATTTTGTAAAAGATTACCTCTAGGTTAATCGTGGCATAACAGATCAGAAATTAAAGAAGTACAGTGCATTGAAAAATAACAAAAGACACGTACCAGACGTGCAGTGTGCACAAATGAAATTTCACACAAATATCCTACAGTAATATTTTTCTATAAAATCAATCTCTTGCTTGTATGTATTAGTTTATCACAGCACTGCATCAACAGGCATTCATTTATTATACACCAACATAACATATTAGTTAGTTAATATTAGAGTAAATGGTAAAACATGCTAATATTTATAGATTTACAGTAACATTCTTTGGCAAGTTTTAATCTCCATTCATTAGCCAAATATGTTCTTTAAAACTGGATGGATTTAATTACATCAACATAATATGCCATTAACTGTCATGGGTTATTATTAATAATAATATTTTGAATATTTAATAATGTTCATTTTTATATAGGCTTTGATAAACAGAACATTTACCACAATTCTTTTTAAAATATTCACTGATTTAGATTAATAATTATGTTAAGTGTACATATTTATAACAATGAAAAATATTAATAAAATATAAATAGTTATAGCTAAATATATATCACAGTTTCAACCCTAAATACACATATTCAAACTTACTAATGTTACAGATAATGGACACTACAAAGTAGACAATTACCAACAGTTCAATAACACAACTGAGGGCGAGATTGACTGAAACAGAGAAAAGGACAGACTAAAATGCAGGCAATTAGAAATAAACCACACAAGAGCCATGTTATACTGATTTCAGTTAATTACAATACTTTCAGAATGTGCTTATAGTATAGACACCATTTCAGCTTCTTAACTACTGATATATGTAGTGTATCTTGTAGTGACTGTAACTACCTGATCTATTATATTCCATCTGCATTTTATGTTCAGACTTTGTCTTTGATCAGCCCACCACTTTCTATCTAACTACTGTTTAGTCTGTCCATAAAGATGCAACTAGTAAAAACATAACCTATCGTGTGCAGCTGCGGTATAGAATACAACTTAGGAAGGTTTAAATATAAAACACATATGTCTGGGTTAACATTGTCCAGCCCAGCTGGCTTCAGTCAGTTTCTTCCTGCTGCTGTTTCTGTTTCTTCTTCTGCTTGCGTTTCTCCTTCAGTTTCTTCATGGCGTCTCCCTCCTGCTCTGGCTGAATGTTCATGTCCGGCAGAGGGCTCTCCTGTCACACAGAGACACATACATGCATGTTGTATCTGTTGCAAATACATCTCTAGTAGGTTTTATTTAACAAGAATCAGGCTTCAGAGATGCAAAGTCTGCAGTTTGTGGTCACACAACGATGTTGACTATGTCTATACACAGATCTCATTTTAGTTGTTACTTGCGTCACACGTAAGGAGATGGCTACATAGATTTAGATACATATTGGAGTTTATTTAACATGACCATGTGAATATTATATTATATATATATATATATATATATATATATATATATATATACAATATACAGGCATGTATATATATATATATATATATAATATGTAATAATTATATATATATATATATATATATATATATATATATATATATAAAATATATATATATATATATATATATATATTCATGTATATATATATATATTATATTATATATGTATATATATATATATATATATATATAGTATATATATATATGTACATATATAATATATGATACATATATATATTCATATATTACATGTATATATTCTAATATATATGTTGAGAAATATACTAGTATAAACTAAAACATATTCATTAGAGTAAATAATGTTATTAGATATATTTAGATAGAACTTCAAGAGTACCTGATACACTAATTTGATAGAGATATAAATTTATAAAAATATAATTATAAATAATTTTATAAAATTTATAAAAATATATATATAATATATATATATATATATATTGCATATTTACTTGTTTAATTTAAACAGACTTCCTTCCAATTAACCACCATCATTCGGTGGCCAATGGTGTCTTCTAAACATTGACCAATAAGACGTTAAAAGAAACATTTGAGGGTTGAAGTGAGATCTTAAAAGGCTAGTTAGGTAATATCTATATTACAATACCAAAAGAGATTAGGTCAGCTAATAATGTCACAGAGGAGAAGTATCCGTGTGCATTCATGCATGTATGTGTGCGTCCATGTGTGACATCCTCACCGGTATGGGCAGCAGGACGCTGGTCTTCAACTCTTCCTGCTTGAAGCGACTCTGCATCTGTTTCGCAGCGAGCTGCATCCTCTCATCATCAGTGAGACCCGGATCTTTCTCACTGACCAGCTCGTCAAACTTCTTTGCACTTTTGTCTCCCTTCTGCATCATCGTCATTGTCTTCTCGTACCGCAGACGTTCCACGCGCTCCTTCGTCTTCGAGATGGAACGATCACGCTCATCCTACAAGTGTATATTATAATAATGCATTCTATGACTGTAAAATGCTAACACTTCAAATGTCCTAAGATTGTCAAAATGTCAACTCTCCATATACTCCTAATTGCATTCATAAAAATGTTGCCAACCCTCCCAATATTCCAAGTTGTCAACCTCTCAATATTGCTAAGATTGTGAACCTTCCAAATATTTCAAAGATTATCAAGTTGCCAGTCCTCCCAATATTCCAAGTTGTCAACCTCTCAATATTCCTAAGATTGTCAACCTTCGCAATATTTCTAAGATTATCAATCATCAAACCCTCTCAATTTGCCACAGACTCAGGTTTCCAACATTCTCAATTCGGGGATGATTTCAAATTAGTTACCTTCACCGCCTTCTCGAGACTGGTTTCGTTGTTTCTCCGCCGTTTGCAGTACATCGAGTGCTTCATAGGAACGCCTCTTTTTCATTCTGGCCAGACGCTCTTTCAGCTACAATGACAATTAGATTATGACAAGATGTGAAAGATCCCACACAAAGCCCAGTAACCAGTCCTGAACATGAGTGATTCCATGATAATTATGCTGTGAACATGGAATTTTTATTTTCATCATACTGATGAGCCACTTTGTAACTATTTACTTTTGCGTGATGGCAAAATGGAAATAACTGTCCCAATATCTATAATGGCAGACAACATTCATGTTGTCATGACAACAACTCCTCACCTGTTCCTCACGTCTCTTCTGCTCGCTGGAGATCTTCTTGTTGAGTGTTGTCTGCTGTGCAATCAGTTGCTGGAATACTTCTTCCTTCATGCTGTCTGACAAGTTTACGTCAACTACAGTCTTCTCTCGCTTCAGCAGGCCACCAGGGGACTGCAGGCAAGAACAAAACAAAGTTATTTATTCCGTATTAAATTTTCACATGCTATAGCCATTTCATGCAAAATATAGCTCACAATTCATGGGATTTTACATAAATAAAACATTTCATGAGAATCAAACCATAGTATCCCCATTACACATTCTGTAAAAAGAAATTAAAAACTTCACGTAATAGATTTCATAAGAGTAAATGTAACAGGAAGGAGCTCCTTGTGGCTGGTTCTGGGATCTCTTAGTGACATTGTGTCAGACCTATACTGACCAGAATGCCACTGGAGTCACGTCGTATTTCTTCTTCTCTACTCTGTTGTGTTTCCTCCGCACGTTGTCGGCGTGCCTCCCGTCTCAGAGCAAGCTTCTCCTGCATCTGTCAGACATGTAAAGGTGTGTCTTGAAACTAGTTTAAAAAATAAACACCTACCAATATTCAATTTCCATCAGTGTTTAATTTTATACCACACAATGTTGTACAGTTTTATTTGGTGATTGTTTTTTGTTTTTTACAAAGGACAATGTTGCATGATGGTATGTGCCATGAAAGTATGAAATAATGAGACCTCCTTTCATCCACACAGGACAATAGCTATATGACAGTAGCGGAACACCTGCACCCTGAAACCATTTACATAAAACATTTCTTTAGCCATAGTTGAAATATTCACTGCTCCCGACAATCATGAACACAACAATTTCTACCTACCAACAGCTGAAATAATAACTCCTTCCAAAAGTAAATTAAATAATGACAGCACATCACAACAACTTGAAATAATGACTTCCCCAAAATCCCTCAAGTAATGACTGCTTCCTGAGAGTGACAGAAAGAACAACAGTTCCTACCAGCTCCTGTTGGTGTCCCCTCTCTCCTGCCTTCAATTCATCTACGCGTGCCTCGTTCAACTTGGCCATACGCATCATCTGAGCAGCAGCTTCCTGTTCAAACTGCTGTGAGTCCTGCTTAAGTCTCTTTGCATCTAGCCGGGCCTGTAATTGCTGTTGTTGTCTCAACAGCACCGCATCCAGGGCCTAGGGACAAGAACAAACATCTTAGTTCTAAGCATGTTTTATATTAAAATGTTTCCTTTTTTGTAGTTATGGTTGTATTATACTAGAATTTTTTATGGTTTGGGTGTGTGTGTCACACAGACAATTTGACACATTGAATTTGATACAATTGTGAAGCCAAAGTTCAAACATTTTAATACAACAACAAACCATAGCCGCCTCTTCTGCAATGCTATTTTGGCAGCCGTTACTATTTATTTATTCAGTCTGGCAAATTCACCAGATTTCATAAAGTTAATTATCTCTACTAATCCTCATTATTAAATATATTATGGGACATTCCATCTTCTCTAGGCATGTCATCACAATAATATGAAGAAGAAATATTGAGGTTTATAAAAAACAGAACTGAAAATCACACTGTAGTTTGAACTCAATACTTGTTGACAAGACAATTGACCTTCAACTGACCTTCCTACGAGCCTCCTGCTGAGCTTCCAGCCGCGCCATCTCAGCCTCTATGTCAATCTGATCACCAGGTGGCAGATTTTTGTCTGTAAAATGCAGATGTGTGAGCGTACAGTGTTGCACAAATTACTGGTAATTATCTTAGTATGTCTAAGCATACTCTAAAGACTAAGAATCACACAGTTTATTTTGCTTCAATGTTCACATTTATATAGCAATATTATTCACAACTGTACTACTAATGTATTTAAATCCCGATACACATTTCATGATTTGAGGCTTCATAATCTTTAACACATTTGAACCTTTATAATCCTGAACCAGTGCTGGAAATTAAACTCTGATGATTGAGATGGCTACATATGTTCTGAGTATGCATAAAGGTAGTATCTGCAGTTTCCCAAAGATGGACAAGAGGCACCAGAAGAAGGAAGCCAGGACGACCAAAGACAACATGATGGAAGACAGTAATGGTGGAACTAGAAGGGATGGGACATTTGAGGGGCGAGGCGCAGGCCGCAGCAAAGGACAGGACCCTGTGGAGGAGCATTGTCCTAGTTGAGCCTTATGTCCCACTGGGGATGAAGAGGATAAGTAAGTAATCCTCAACATCACAGGCAAGTTCAAGGACACTAAAACAAGATAAACAATATATCTCTAAGTTCAATACAGGTGGGTTCACAGGGCTGTGAAAGAAGGTCCCCAAACTGTGTATAGAGTTACATTAGCAAAGAAGCAGTGTAGACTAGTAATTGAATGGAACAGCTAGCTAAATTATCAGCTGACTGTGTAGGTGCTAGTAGTGTTAATATGTTTAACAAAAATTGACAAGAAGGGTGGGATACATCTAGATAGATAGGTTGGACTCTCAATAAGCCAAAAGGCTTCCTAGTCCACCTGCCATCTAGAGTTAATTCTTTAGGTGGCAACCTTGTTAAATCCTTGTTAAATATTTTCTGCCTATCTGCCTTCATGGCATTGATCAAAACAACCGCTTGAGCAAACTGAGCATGAATAATAAAAATGGTTCCAATGTCTTGAAATGTTTCTGTGTTGACACATACTGAGTGTGACCTATTAGAATGGTGAACTTACTCCTTTCCAACAGTTCTTGTTTCTCATTTTCTAGTTCCTTTTCCAGTTCCTCTTTTATGCTGTCTGCATTTCCGAGCTCGGCAACAGTATCGCCCTCTGGTGGAACCTCAAGAGGAGTGTCCGTATACACCGTAGTGACCACATTGTCCAGCCAAGCCTCAGTGGCAGCCACACTCTCTGCTTCCAACAGTCTCTCCAGCGCCTCTTTTTCCTGCACAATTATGGTACATACATTACCTGGGCACGTCTGTTTTTATTAGTAAAAAATGTTCCGTTTTTGTATATTTATTTGATGCTATGTGTTGTTATGATCTATCAGTGAAAAATCTATTTCAAAAATGTATTGCTGAAATTTTTGGTATACAATAAGTTATATAGCATCATTGTTTACATGAATTTTTAACAACATTAATCAAATTTATTACTTTTTTAAAGATTACTGCCGACTAACATTTTCTTGCGAACACACCAATAAAAGTTTTTTTAAACTATATATTAAAGTGTTGAAAAGAACTGTCTGTGATCACATTGTATTGTATGAAGTTAAGCCATTTAATAAATTTTTGCTGAATATTAACCTGAAAATTAATTTTTTTCAGATGACTTCACCAAAATGATATAACAAATGTGTACAACTAGCTAAAGAAAGTGGACAGTAGATAGGTTTATTTGTTCAATGTCAATGTCAATCAATGTGAATTGAAACGTTAATTGATGAGGGAGCATTCAGTGTGTATAAGGGAAGTTATACGCACAAAGTCGGTCATCAATGTATAGAGGGCACTGTTTTCTGCTGTCTGATGTTGCTGTAGCCGGGCCAGTAATTGTACAGTCGTTTCGTCCATTAGTTCCTTCTCGTCCCACTCGGGGTGGGCTGTAGCGATCACTGTCTTCTCAGCTGAAGTAGTAAACATACTTTTATTAAAATAAAAATACAAGTGCTTGTTGGAGAATTTAAATGGAATCAGTGGATGTTAAAGAGAACATGATAAATCACCCCATGTGAGAGAAGTGATAAGTAGGGTCACATAAAGAAAGTTACTACATGAGTCTTTGTAACAAATACAAGGTGGTTTAAACAATTATGTTATGATATGGATAATCTGTGAAAGTAGGACTGAACACAGATTAGCCATATTTTATCAGTTAGTGGGTATGTAATTTTTTTATTTTTTGACAAATGGAAGAAGAAAGTCAGACAGAGAGGTGCTGACAGGGAGCCAAAGTGGAAGAATGGAACAGAATCCAGACCTCATGTCTGTACTGGGGAACTGGCAGGAACAACTTGCCTTTAACCCTGAGTGCCACTGCCTTCTTCAGGTGATTAAACAACTCTGCCCGACTCTTTGCAACTTGCACGAAGTACTCGTCTTTCTCGTCAGGGGTCATCTCATGACCTTCAGGTGGCGCTATCTGCTGGCGAACTTCACTCTTCCAGGTTTCTAACTCGCTGCGCAAATTCTGCAATACCGCCATCACTTCCTAAAAGGAAGAAAACAATTCATGGTGACATTTCTTGGGATATACTTTTGCATCTACGCAAAGTTGTCACAGCGTCCATTGATCCATCAGATCCATATCTGATGGCAACCAACCAGTCTGTCATGATACAAACTAACAGAAACCACCCTAAAGCATGGTCAATGCCCTATGCACTGGGGGTATTTATTGTATCATAGATACAAAGTGGATGTTTTTGCGTTAGTGCCATTTGAAGGCGTATCTCACTGAATGTGTACGAGTTTTGTGTGGAATTGTTCACGAAAACATCATCAGAACATTTGTGCCACTTTTTACTTTTTTAAATTCTAATTACTATTTTGTTGTTATGTTGTGGCACATGACCATATTTGATCACACAATATTTTTAGTATTACCTAGGTAACCAATCAGACAATCACAGTGCGGCAGTGCATGGGTATTTAATGTGACTCTCGACATAAACCACTTTTTTAGTTAAGTTACTTTAATTGTAAAGTATTATTATCCAAATATAT
The DNA here is from genome assembly GCA_025642075.2 of Ridgeia piscesae. Lineage (NCBI taxonomy): Eukaryota > Metazoa > Annelida > Polychaeta > Sabellida > Siboglinidae > Ridgeia > Ridgeia piscesae. The sequence continues at coordinate 1,123,577 of JAODUO010000001.1, forward strand.
TTATTATTAATATGCATTTTAATGTTTTTTTTTATTTTAATATGGACATTTCATGTGTTGGTAAGGTAGTATGTCTCTGAATTGCATTGCCATAACTGCCAGATTTATGGTGCGTAGAAATGCAGCACATTTTAGATTATTACTACTATTTCAGAATTACAGTAGGATAATAGAATCACCTATTGACAATTATTGATGTGTCACTTTTTCTAAATTGTTAATGCCTTTATATAAATTTGTATTATATATGTATCATTTGTTTTGAATTTTACTCTTAATAATAACAGGTTTATGCACACCTGTACATTTAAATGTGGCCAATAACGCTATGATTTTACTTGTACAACTTACTTCGACAGCTACTCCATCAGCATGCTGTTGACATTCGGCATCACTAGATGCTGCCACTATCAGATCAAGCAAGGTGTCGCGTTCATGTGTCTGTTTCTTCTCCATAACATCCAACAATGCTTCCTGGACAGTGGCTCCATCTGGTATTAAGATACACAATTTTCAAGGTAAAACATATAAGGAACTGTGGTTTACTTTCCTGACTTTACCAAAGGCAAAACAATAGCTAATAATAGTATTAGTGACAACAGGTAAGTGTGAATCAGTGTACAAATGGTTGTAAAACATGTTAACCTACATTGCAAGGCCCAGTACAGCAATGAACAGAACATCAAACTCTCGATTGAAGGAACCTGGACATTTTATAATATCTTTTAATTATTTACATATTGTCTTAGGCAACACATATAGAGAGTGGAATACCACATTACATAAAAAATATACATTATATGAAAATATACATTTACCTTTAATCTGATGAGGGAGCCTTAAATGTATCAAAAAAATTAGATTCACTAGATCGAGGCTGTCATTAAAACTCACCGTCACGCTTGGATACATTCTTGCTTTCTTCTGCAAGTTGTTCGGCCAACTGCTCCCTGCTGACTGCTTCTGCCCTCTTCTGGCGGCGAGCGGCAACACGTTCCCGGGCTAGAGCCAATTGGCGTTCTTTCTCGCTGCTAAGTCTGGCAAAAATGGGATCGTTTCATTAAGATAATTAGTTCATTAGTAAAAGTCATCGTTAAACAAATTCTGAAGTTAAATGAAGGGTTTTTCAAAATACAAAAACAACCCCATATCATGCCAAGGACAACATTTCCATGAGACACCATTAGTGTCCACCAGGTGGCACATCCTGGTGTTGACAGGTTTCAGTATGCAGGATGAACTGTTACGGAGAAAAAATTCTCTTAAGGAGTAAACTGGGTTTACAAACTCTTAAGAACATTATTGAAATGCCTGTGGAGCTTTTCCTGGTAGAATATCATCAAATGAAAACATCCCTGGTCAGACACATCATGGTTGAACTGTTCTATTCCTAGAGATAGGATCACAAGTGCTTCCTCTAATCAAGTACAGGCACAGGCCAATACTATTACAATCACAGGAAAATATGATAAAGTCTTGAAACAACTAATCCAAATTTTCTCAGTTTATTCCATATACTATACATACATATATATATTATATAATTATAGTAACATTTGATGATATATATATATATATATCATCAAATACATATCAAGTATTATATATATATATATATATATATATATATATATATATATATATATATATATATATATATATATATAATATGAATTATAGTAACATTTGATGACAAAATATAATTTACCCAAGTCATCACTGTTTATATCATTAGTGAACAACAAAAGTCAGCTAAACAGTTGACAAACAAAACATTGCAACCTACTTGTTCTCCCAGAATTCCCCCTGTTCCTTCACTTCCTGTATGAGGAGAGCTGCACTGTCAAACTTCTCGACCATCTGCAGCTGTTTCCTCTGACGTTTCAACTTCGCCATCTCCAACTGCCGTTGTCGTTCCGCGTCCATCTGGTTGTCATGGTTATGCAGCGCCGCCAGCAGTGCTGCTTTCTCATCATCAAAATGGTTGTCCAGTTCTTCAAGAATGTTCTAAGAAATAACAATGCACCAAAGTGATATAAAATGTGTTTTCAGAGCAGGAGATTGTGTCTCACCATTGGTAGATAATGTTCTAAGGTTGGACTTATATATCACTTAGAATCAAATTTTTAGTTTAAATGTTTTTTTGGAGATAAACACCAACACTAGGGGGTGTATTCGATTTGTTGTTTGCACCACAAGACTGAAGCAAATACAACGGATGTTGAAGAGATGGCAAACACTTGAATTATCACATACGCCTAGTCAATGTAATTTTCATGATGAACCCATTTGTAACATTACTCCAACAGTTGTAACCACAACTGAAAAGAAATAATCTTGGCAGAGACAATCTTGGCAAACATGTAACATATATGATGTCATACAAATAGTCACATGACTTAACCCACTGCTCATTGCATCACTTTCAAGTATTTATTTAGCATTTCAGACAGTCTCTCTCCAAAGTGTTCTACTTTTTCACACAAAGGTCAAGACTATGACGTTGATATCACATGACCAGCCTCACTCACCCTTCGTCTCTTCTTCTTGTTCTCCTCCTCCTCCTCATCTTGGATGGCATCGAGCATGGCTTCCTCTGTCGACAACCCCTTCGCTTCCCGCTCCTTTGTCAGTTCCTGTCGTCTCTGCAGTCTTTCTTCCAACTTACGTTTGGCGTCCGCGCGCGTGTCTCCCAGGAGTTGAGCCAGCGCTGGAGGGAGCAGTCATTGGCAACATGTGAAATGCACGATCAAAATTTAAAATAAATGTATCTGTATTAACACATGAGATTATAATTAAATCAAAGATGGCAGAAAATTCCAGATGAGGCAAATGTTTTACAAATAGAAACTAATAACTGACAACAGTAGCCATGTCACATTCACACAGGAAACCTAGAGACATAAATGTAAACGGGTTTACAACATAACGTTTTTCAAAGTGCCACGTATCCTGTCTATAACTGCTCCAAACTAAGTCACTGTTGTACACATACTGTACATGGCAAGATTGTCAGGTGAAGGTCACACGCACACTCAATATCTACTGCTCGCTATCGCTGGTAAGTTTGGCATTGCTGCAATACTTTCAAGTTGATATTTTGTAAGATTTTTTCACTGTCTTTCAGTGATAAAACCAATGTCTTTGCATAAATAAAGAAAAGCATTGTAAAACTGAATAAGGATTTCCATTGTGACTGTTTCTTCGCGTATTTACATCCTCACAATCCAGGGCTAGTTGTGTATGAGAAACAGCCGTGGATTGTGAGGATGTAAATATGCTGTTTCCCACACACAACTAGCCCTGGTGGGTCCTCTACATGAAGTGTGGGAGCTAGCCGAGTTGACCTAGTCACGAGAACAACACAAATACCCGCCTCAATTTGGAGACGGATTAATAATTTATTGGAATTCACGTCTAAAACCCATCCGCCCAATTGCATGAGCAGCTGAACGGTTTTGTGTAGTCGAATATTTGTTTCTACATCCCAAATATGGCATACAACACGAGCAATGTGTGGCTGAAATCACCCAAAATTATATCCCGTGACCAGAAGCTAACCACTCTCCTCATGGGTAATTTCATTGGCTGAGCTCAACCTTAGAGTTTTGCAAAGGGATCTGCCAGGGGTACTGCTGCTTAGTACTGGTGTAATCAGCAGCAGCCCTTGGCAAGCGAGGGCGGATATTTACAAAAATAGTACCACTTTCCTAAAACCCTGGAACATCCCTTTCAAAAAACCCTCTTTTTTAATGTCAACGAATGAAACTGCCCATCTCGAGTGTGTTTGACCTCTGGTCAAATAATGATTTTTGGTGATTTCAGCCACATGCTGCTCATGTAACAAGCAATGTTTGGTATGTAGAAGCAAATATTCGAACACACACAACAAATTTAGCTCCTCGTGTGGTTGAGCGGACAGATCGTTGTACTGGAATTCACAAAAGTCGTGTATCCTCTTCAGTGTGGGGAGGGTATTAATGCTCTTCCCATTGGTGGAGTGTTTCGCTTGGCAAAGATAATAAACTAGTTTGATTGGCTAACATTACGCACTTCTCATAGGGGACATGTCAGGGCTAGTTTACTTGGCAAATAGCCCTGGCTTGTGAGGATGGCCAGATGTTAACAGAACAATACATGGGGCATGGGGTGGGTATGTGTATATGGAAGCGGCCTACCCTCTTCCTGGTCCTTGAGACTGTCAAGAAGGGCTGCGGCCTCGTCCATCTTTCCCTCCCTCCTCAGCCTCTTCTCTTCCCTCTTCAGCTTCAGCAGTCGTGCCTGTCTCTCCCGTTCTGAGAGAGCGGCCCACTCCGCCTCACCCGACTGCTTCATCAGGGCCTGGGGAAGACGTGGGGAAGACGTGGGAAAGGGGGTGAATGACACAGCACAGACACAGTAGTGCCTCAAGGGGCAACATTGGTTCGTTTTAGATTGTCCTGTTTGTAACTGTTTTTACACAATAATTTATTTATTTTGCATTTTATTTATCTTAGCTTATTTATTTAATTTATATTTTAGATCTAGTCAACATGTCATGTTAATGATGCGCTTTGATTTGCATTTAATTACTTAAAAAGTGCTATATTAAGAAACGGAATTATTATTATATAATATTAATACTCTACTGTCCATTTTCTCTGAGGTGATGAGGTCAAGTTGCCCTTTTCTACATACATACATCCATTTCCATGGACCCTTGCCTTCTTATCTACCAATTGTTGGTGTGTTTAAATAATATGGCTTTAGATGCTTAATAATGTTTTTTACTGTACAAATTGTGTGGCTACAGGTTAGACATTCTCCACAGGTTGCATAGATTTCTTCAAAAGTTCTTATCTTCAAAATAATGTTCTTATACCATGAAAAAAATTTTTTTTTTAAACATCCCTTCTACAAGATGTTTATCTTCAAATGTTCTTACCCCAATACAAGGTTAATATTAAAAGGTTCTTACATTACAAAGAAGTTTATTTTTCAAATGTTACCTGAAGCATTTTATCTTCTAAAATTCTTACCCAAAGAAATTGATCTTCTTAAGTTCTAATCTTAAAGACGTTTATCTTCAAACATTCCTACCTCAAGAAGAAGTTTATCTTTCAATGCGTCATACTTCTTCTGAAGCTCATCCACCAACATTTCATCATCACCAGCAGGTGGAGCCACATCATCCATTGCCAAGACAACTGCAGCAACGTTGTCGTAGAACTTCCTGTCTCTTGCTGATGCATGCTGGGACTTTGTCTCCTTCAGAACTGCACTTGTCTACAAAGGTCAAAAAATATTTTTGGCAATTTGACTTAAACAACTTATCTATGTTTACAACAGATGTAGACCATTCTATAGCAATTATTGACTGACATATAACTCATATATGAAAGGGGTTTTATTAAGAATTTAATGAAAATTTCAGTTTGCACTCAGTCTGACCTTCTCAACGAGGTCGTTCAGTACATGTTGCGCCTCAGAGTCCTGTCGTTGTTGTAGGTCTGCCAGCAGTGCCACCTGCAGGGATTCATCAGAACTATCTTTGCCTTCATTGGCAAACTGTTGGCTGAGGATCTCCATTTCTAGACCGGTGCCCTCCTGGTGACAGAATGCAAAAACATGACCACAAAAGAAACGTGAAGATGATGCACGAATTTGCTGAGACAGGGATGAGAATATTAAGGACATGTAGGGGACAGTTATTGATCAAGGACAGAAATGGGAAGTTAGTGACAGAATCAAAGACAGTGCTAAAGGTTTGGGTAAGCCACTTCAAGTGGGAGGAGATCAAATGATATTGAGTTACCCACATATACAATAGGGATTTGTAGAAGAAGGGAAGAACACTTAGTGTTGAGGGGATTCATGTAAAGATGGTAATAGCAGCGGGGAAGATGGGAGGCAAATGTTAATAAATTATTCTATAATATTTCTGTGAATATCTTTAAGGAGGAGAGTTCATAATAAAACTATACAGAACCTTTGATTTTCCACCCTTACAACATGTTTTTCTGCGCCATTTACGTAATAATAAATAATACATTTTATAATATATCTTATTTTTATTTAGTATCACATCCATAATTGTTTGTGGCACTTCACAACATATTACCATTAAAATACATAAAAAAGAAAATTTTATACAGTAAGAAGTATGCTAATATTTTAAAACAAATAATAAAAAAATATGTATAAGTATATTAATAACTAAAATTAATAGAGTATTAAAGGATTGATGGATATAGAAATTATTCAATTCCTACATGACACAATGTATTTCTGAATGCAGAGGAAGGAATGAAAAACCTTGAGAATGTGAAGTTGCTGATGGGGATCTTCCGCTCCCGAATCCTTCCACTGATCCCTGGCCAGCCTCAGTTCCTCCTGTCTGTCTTCCCGCTCCTCACTTCCCAGCTGGCTCGCCTTCTTCCGATGTGCAGTGACATCAGGGTCTGGGAAGAGCTGAAATTGTCACGGAATCATCCGATGGTTCTTCCAGATCATTATGACAACATTACAAGAACATTTAGCATACCTCTGTATTAAGGACACCTTCAAAAGCAGCCTGAACTGTGAGGTGACCATATTGGTGGGACTGATTTCCTACATTTTACAGTAAAAGGACACCATTTGGAGCATTCTAATGGTGGCCTTAATTGCAAAGTGACTGTATTACCAGGGTGACCATAAAGCAAAGTTAGACTATACATTTCCTGGTGTGTTTGTAAATGATGCCATGACCTTAGTTTGAAAGTTTGTTCACATCAATCTATGCTTCTTCACAACGAATATTTCTCTATCAAGTTGACTACAACCAACACCAACTGATTAATTTAAGTCACTGTCTTATTCATTCTTTTTATTACACAGCAATGACACTAGTTATTGTTGCATATTCGGGTGATACAACAGCTGTTTATGGGGCACTAAAATGTGAGTAGACTGAACAAACAGGCACCACTCATAGCCACGAGCTCCCTGACTGAACAAACAGGCACCACTCGTAGCCACAAGGAGCTCCCTGACTGAACAAACAGGCACCACTCGTAGCCACAAGGAGCTCCCTGACTGAACAAACAGGCATCACTCGTAGCCACAAGGAGCTCCCTGACTGAACAAACAGGCACCACTCACAGCTACAACGAGCTCCCTGACTGAACAAACAGGCACCACTCATAGCCATAAGGAGCTCCCTGACTGAACAATCAGGCACCACTCACAGCCATAAGGAGCTCCCTGACTGAACAAACAGGCACCACTCACAGCCATAAGGAGCTCCCTGACTGAACAATCAGGCACCACTCACAGCCATAAGGAGCTCCCTGACTGAACAAACAGGCACCACTCACAGCCATAAGGAGCTCCCTGACTGAACAAATAGGCACCACTCACAGCCATAAGGAGCTCCCTGACTGAACAAACAAGCACCACTCACAGCCATAAGGAGCTCCCTGACTGAACAAACAGGCACCACTCACAGCCATAAGGAGCTCCCTGACTGAACAAACAGGCACCACTCACAGCCATAAGGAGCTCCCTGACTGAATAAACAGGCACCACTCACAGCCATAAGGAGCTCCCTCTCCTGTTGATGTTTCAATTCGACTTCTTTCATCACTGCATCTTGCAGTAATGTGACGTCATCGTCATTTTCTGGCAGAGGCACAGTGGCATCCTCTCCGTCAAGAATTTGATTGGCGGATCGTTTCTGCCTCGCTTTCAATCGTGCCTGGAGGTGTTCGCGGGCAAGATCCTCCTGTCTTTTCCTGGATGCCTCATAACTGGAAAAGGCGTATTTTTGAGTAGGAGTAATTCTGATTAGAATAAAACAACGCCAAGATTTATGTCCATCAAGTAATAGTGGAGACATTTACAATATGAAAAAAAGCTAAGGTTGGTAGAACATTTACCTTAGAACTAAATAACTAATCGAAACAAAATAGATGATATTATCAAAATCTTGAACTGTTTGGCCTACTAGATGTCACAAAGATATACACATATGACATACATAAGCAACATGGTTGTCAAAGGTAAAGCTTATGTACAAATTGTGACTGTGACGTGCCAAAAGGCAAACAACAATGTATTAAATACGCCCATTGGCAGGTAATAATAACAGTAATAATAAGAGCTCTTATATAGCAACATAAATCTAGATAAACCCTTTCAGAGGTGCTGTGAGTACATAAATATATATACACGTATATATGCAGAATAGTAATAAGTTACATAAAATTAGTAATATTAAATTATTATTAAGTAAATGATAATACATAAAAATATGTATAAAAATAATCGTAATAAATAATAAGTAAACAAGTTACTGCTAAAGATTAGTATTAAAATAAAGGGTATAAATGAGTAAAGACATTGTGTAAAAGTTGTGTGAAAACATATACGAGGTAGTAACTAGGTACAATAACAAATAAATCAAGCTAAGGATAGATTAGTTTTCAACAGACCAAAAGCCAAAGGTCCTAGGATGCCAATGAACACAGGAAGTGGCGAGTAGACCTCGGCCCCTGGGAGGAGATGGACTTAGGCTCCAAGGTTAGGATATCAATGATAATAATGTATAGATCACTGACTTACGCTTCACCCTGCTCCTTGGAGAGATTGAGAAGTCTCGCAGCACTCTCAAACTTATCCTCTTCCTTTGTGCGTCGTTTGTCACGTTTCAACTTTGCGAGCTCCAATTGTCGCAGTCTCTCTGCTTCAATGTGGTTCTTCTGTCCCTCGAGACTTCTCAACAATGCTGCCTTTTCCTGTGATGAGTTACAGCATGTTGATTTTGTGGCAGTCAACTGGATGATATTATGACATAAAATAATAAAACGTAACAGGGATATATAAATTATACATATAGACATTGCACTGTAAAAATAACACAACAATCAACAAAATCGCATGTTTATATGTTTACATGTACCATAAAAAAGGGAGAATTATGTTTAAAATTGGTCACTATCATAGGAGCCACAGAAGGTACAAATGGCAGATTTTCACTATGTATATGTTCCTATATTTTATATATCAAAAAGAGAAACTAAGAACAAGACTTCAGTGAATCCCACGCCATACCTCTTGTTTCAAAACCTGCCCTGTGGCACGTCACATGAATTCAGCCAACAGTGCTCACTGCCAATTATGACAATTTGGACATGAACTGAACATGAATGCGTGCATGTTTCACATCTCGTCACTTACGTCATCAAAGCATGTCTGTAAGTTCAACAGAACATTCCTCCTCTTCCTGTCCTCCTCCTCTTCTTCTTCCTCCAGCTTGTCACATTCTGCCTCACTCATCCCTGGCAAAAACAAACACGTTCTGATATACTACAGGTCTGGCCTGGTCAGGGAGAAGTGTCTCATTGTTTGTCCAACACTACGGACTGCAGTCAGACTCTAGGAATGAGTATTGTTTTGGCTGTCTTACTTTGAATTTAGTATTCAACGCATTTGCATGACTCCATTCTTGTGTTGTATGACACGTGACTGATGAAGATGTACAGAAGAGTCAAAATGTTCATAAAAAGGCTGAAAAATACAATAAGAGCAACTGATAAAACAATACATTAAAGTATATTAGTAAAACTAAGGTATATTTATAAAATCATAACTATATTTGAAATTATAACTAATTAGAATGTCTGCTAAAATTATAAAATAAAGTAGGACAATACAACTGTAAACTGATTATAATTTGAATATATCTTGAGAGGTTATGTTAATAAATGCTGTTTAAATATATGTATTTTATGTTCCTGTATGAAATCAATCAGTCGCATCTGTTCAATATTTCTTCAAATGTAGATACTTTTTAATCGAACAAACATACACAATGTTTCTTCTACACGGACGTAATTACTAATGTACTTTTACACATAATCTCCAAAACAATGTTGTCCTGTAGTAGACCCACCTTCAGCCAATCGCTTCTTCCTCTGAGCGAGCCTCTCTTTGAGTCTGCGTTCTGCATCTTCCTTGCTGTCGCCTAGCAACTGCTGCAGTCTCTCCTGGTTCACTGCGCCCTCTCCCAACAATTTGTTTATCTCATCCAATTTCCCTGCAATAGAAGAAACAAAACACTCTCAAACCCTCTTCTTAAATTGTTCAGCTCTTCATTGTCCAGTACGTCACAATCACACATTTCTATGTGAACTCTGCCAACTTCTGTCTGACAAAAATGGCATTAATAACAGGCTAATATGTCCAGCATAGAAGCCACTCTAACCACTTCCCAAGTCTGTTGGACAAAGGAAACATCGTCATGGTGGACAAAGGCTGCAATACAAAGATGTAGTAAAATGACACCTGAAGGCTACACACATCGCCGTACACACCTGGGAGGCTTTTGCACAAGATCGACAACAATGGAGGGAGGCCATTCACAAAGGAAAGAGTCATATTGAAGAAAAGATATCACAAAAATACCAACATGATCACAATCTCCGCCATGGCTTTCCTGATGCTTCTGGCCCTATCATCTTCTGCGTCAACTGCGGAAGAGGCTTTTTAGCTCAGATTGGATATATATATATATATATATGTATGTATATATATATAAAGTATATGATATGTATCTTGTATCGTATTCAGCCACGTGGTATACAGCACTATTCTACTGATAAGTCATAGTTTATAATTTATGTAAATCACTTTATTACTGTCATTTAAAAACTTTCCCATGTTTTTCTCATACGTAAACAAATACGTTTGGGACATGAAGTCTGCTAGACTTAAAAGGTGGAGTATAGTTAAGTTCTTATTCAGTGCAGTGTCCACTCCGTAGGTGACCCCAAATGACCTCTGACCCACTGACCTTCCTGTCTGAGTCTCCGCTCCTCCAGCTTCAGTTGCATAAGCCGTCTCTGTCGCTCCTGTTCACTCATCAGTCTCCACTCAGTCTCTCCCAGCTGGGCTATGAGGGCCTCCATCAGCAGCTTGTCTCTCAGGGCGTCATATTTCTCCTCCAAGGCCTGAGTGTAATAATAATAATCCTTAATTTATATATCCACAACGTTCATAGTGTTTTAGTTAAAACTACAATATAAATAGAAAAGAACACTGGTCAGTTTGAAGAATCTTCGTCAGTCGAGAACATTGGTCAGTGTGGAAAACTGTTGAAGACATGTCTGTTTTTAAACTACATTGTACTACTGCAAGAATAATTATCACTCATATAGTTAACTGGTTGTATTTATCTTCACATTATTTTTAACATCTTAAATTCTTAAAATACTTTATTTAATGTACATAAAATAAGATCTTGTCTTATTGACTTTTAATTTGCAACTTGTAATTTACTTGTGTATAATTTTATTTAGCTGTCTGATGCGAATTTTTTGTTTTAGATTTACATATATGTTATATCCACCAGTGAACGGGGCATTAGCCCCAGATTTACAGTGTTTAAATAAAGTTATTATTATATAATGTATGATGCCTAAACAATTGCCAAAACAATTGAATGATCATTCCAGATGGTGAAAGCTTGTTGTCTGATGTCCCGAAAGGTAAAAAAAGTAAAGGTAAGTTCTTATAAAGCGCAGTATCCAGTCCTCAGGATTGCTCAAAGCGCTTTACACATTACTTCCCTGGCAGACCTGTTCAATCAGACACCATCTCAACTTCTCTGGGAAGCATCCAGCCACATGCTACAATTAATGCGTGAAGGCTGCTCGTACACATATCCACCACTTGTCTATAGCCAGGTACTCATTTATACAGCTGAGTGGACTGGAGCAATGTAGAGTGAAAAAACTTGCTGAAGGTTTTAACACCGCAGCACAGGATTCGAACCCAGGTCCTCTTAGTCGAGAGTCCGACACCCTACCCCTTAGCCACGGCGCTCATTCAGGTACAGGGGGAATTAAGTCTAAGTCAGTAAGTAATACTTTATTTATACACACATGACATTCATAGTGTTTTACATAAAAAAACATATATCACAAACATTTAGCAAATTTAAATATAAAAATAAAAAGAATAAGATACTGATGCTGTGTAAACAAGAGTACATTAAACTAAAAGAGAAACAATTCCCATGGTAAAGTATGTACCGGGTACTTACAATGCTCTTACAGCTGTTAAACATATCCAGTTAACAAACAAATTTAATAACTAAGAAAAATACAAGCAGATCAATCACTACATCCACACGTTGGCCCAAGAATGGAATGTCCCACACGTCAATGTTGGTCTAATAATGAAGCTTGGTCTAGCACTGGCATATCAACACTGGCCCAAGGTTGGTATTCTAAACTATTATCATAAAATGATTGTCAAGTAATAACCAAGGCTGACATTCCATGGTGCAGACTGCCATTCTTTGCCCACCTTGGTCTGAGATGGAAATGTTACCTGGTATTTCATGTACACAATCAACTGTGCTATATTTTAATTTTAAATGTGTTTAATTTATTATAATCTAACTATGAATGAACTATATTATTGGTCATATATATATATATATAATATATATATATATATATATATATTATAAGTTATTATACAAGGCCATATATATATATATATATATATATATATATATATATATATATATATATATATATATATATATATAGGCGGTGTTATCATTTGAAATAGCAAAATATTATTATTAAGGGAGATAAATTTTATCCCAGGATATATATATATATATATATATATATATATATATATATATATATATATATATATAATTTATATCCTAGGATATAAATTATATATATATATCCTGGGATAAAATTTAGTTTGCCCCTTAATAATAAATAATTTATGCTCTTTCAAATGATAATACCGTCAACATATTTAAATGTCATATAAGAGTACACAGCATAAAACAAGGTCTTTAAATTTGCCAATTTACAGAAACTCCCGAGGCTGCCTGGTTTGGATTTGTTGCTCTAACATCATTCGTGGTTTCGGCCTAATCTAGTGCTACGCAGTCATGTGGTGTCATGTAAATAAAACTGAGAATGCTGGTGATCCCTGCAACGTTTTCTACAACTGGCGTCATCATTCTGACCCCCATGTATTCCCCCCAAAAAAAACCACCAGACTTAAAGCCAGCACCACGACAGCTCCGATTTAATATCAATTTTTTTTAATGTTTCAACAAACTTGTGATTTCGGGGTTGTCATTATATTGCATAATACATATGTATATATGCATACTTTTTAGAATTATAATTTTTCGTCAAAACATGGCCTTTAAGGACGTGTCTCTGCAAGACACGTCCCTATGCCAGTGAGGCGGGGAAAGGCGATACACTGTAACATTAAAAGGTATGTCTACAAATTATGGAATAAATCCATCATTACACAAGAGACAGTGACTAGCAGCGAGTGTCGCCAGAACCAACCTCCATAAGCTCCTCGTCCCTCACACTGCCGCGGTAACGTGCCAGTGAGTTGAGTACATTGGTGCAGGCCTCCCAGTGGCGCGCGTCCATCTGATACTCCCGCACAGTCTTCAGATCTTCCTCCGGCTAAAGTCACAACAGCTTATTAATGAGTACTTATTACTGTGATGAGAGTATGGATATCGTCTGTACATAGAGCATACAAAGGTAAATTCCTATATAGCGCAGTAGTCACTGGACAGTGGATACTGTGCTAAAAGCGCTTTACAGTTTACTCCCTGGCAGACCTGTTCAATCAAACATGATCTCAACTTTTCTGGGAAGCATCCACGGAATATATATATATATATATATATATATATATATATATATATTTCAGCTGAATGCAACCGAGAAAAGTGTGTGTATATATGTAAATATTATATATATATATATATATATATATATATATATATATATATATATATATATATATATATATATTATATATCTTTTGACACAAGTGAGTTGATTTATCAATACGTTAGTTCAATTTCCTGATCACCATATACAAGTGTATATTGTAATTCAATTAATTTATCAACATATACCCACTTTCATCTTCAAGAATATACTGCTAAAAGTGATATTTCACCATCCTGCAGTTTGTAACGTAATTGTGTGCTAAAATAATAAGTTCATAAAATAATTTTACAAACAGATAAATACAATTACTGGGCTAAAACAATGAATAAGTTAATAAAATAAATATAATAGATAAATAAATTAATTGCACATTAAATTTCACTGTCCTCCATTGTGAAAGTTATGTCACTGTGGGTTAAAATAATTTAACAAAATAATAAATAGTACAAATAAAATCATTAGTACTTTAAATAAATAAAACAACATGCAGTTCATGACTAACACTAGAATTAGTATAATGTCAATGACTGAATGACTGGGACGGCAGTTCTCTGGAACACTTCCACCCATTTAATTAAGTTGTCAATATATACATACATTCTAATTAAATTAATCTATCACCACATACATGCTAGTTTAATTAACTAACTTCCTGCCAATAAATACATGCCAGTTCAATTAATTTAGCACTAACCAGTTGAGTTAGTTGAGTAATGGCCTCTGCCATCTCATGGTCCTGCTCGTCCTGGAGTTCCACTAGGAGAGCAACGATCAACTCTTCATCCAGTGAACTGTCGCCACCTGGTGTCATTTCAAGGGTGCAGCGAATTGCAGCCACCTCCTCCAAGATGCTGAAATTCTGTTCCCTCTCACCTTCAGCAAAACAGGACAACATTCACACAATGTAGAATGAAAAGAAGAAAATATTTTTTAATCAAAAATAAATAAGTTTATTTCTGGTTAACTACACGTTATAATAAAAAAAACTTGTTAACTATTGCTTTATAATATATATATATATATATATATATATATATATATATATATATATATATATATATATATATATATATATTATACACATACACATATATGATGCTATATAAATATATTATTATTATATATATATATATATATATATATATTATATTTACATATTAAAATGCCATAGATATTTGTGTATATATCTTCTTATGTAAATTGTGGTTCATTTAGAGAGTGGGTGGTCAAGGTGTTAGAATAGATATGGTGTATAAGTTTGTGTTTAGTCATGTCAGTGCATATGATATAGGGGATGCTCTATACAGAATGTATAGATATTCTTGCACAGGCATACACATGCTGATATGTACAATGACATATGTCAGCCTTGTTCCAGGGAAATTCAGGAAAATTCAGTTCTTTTTTATAGCATGATTTTATGATAAATTACCAGGCTTGTTAGAAAAAGCATACCAAGGAATGTTGAGCCATTGTCAAAACGAACAAAAAGAAGACAGTGTGTAGGAAACAGAAGAGTGCATTAGAAAGACAAGACGAATAAAGATGAGAAATTATGTAAAATAATAACACTTCTCTCGCTTCTAAACACTCAACAGCCCGAACTTTATCATGTACAAAATACATCACCAGAATAAGGGTTGCCAAGGACTGGGGTAGAAGTGTAACTTGCAATGTCTTGATATCCAAAATGGGATGATGTTAGTGGCAAAATTAAGGAAATAATTTGACGAGATACCACAACAGACACGTCATGCTGCCAGGTACAGGAGGAGGAGGAGGATGAGGAGGAGGAGGAGGAGGAGGAGGAGGAGGAGGAGGAGGAGGAGGAGGAGGAGGAGGAGGAGGAGGAGGAACACGTCTCCACGATGTGAGGGATGAAAAGGTAGTGCAAGATGGACATACCTGAATTCTGAAGGTTAAGTTTCTGTTGTTTATCGAGAAGCTCCAGCAGTCGTTTCTTCTTGTCATCGTCGGACATGACCTTGGCGACCTCGCAGAGTTCAACGAAGCTGGGGTCCTGGAGGATGCTCATGAGCTGCTCTCGCTCCTCAATGTGCTTCTTCGCCATCTCCTTCACATACGCCTGCATCCACTGTAGGAGGTGACCTGCAACACACACCCGGGGGGGGGGATGTCAGCCACAGACACAGGCAGTCTTCCTCTTAGAAATGGGAGAACTGTGGGAAGTAAGATTGGGTGGGATTAGGACGGGAGTGGGAGTTTGAGATAGGATAATGGGGATGAACCATGAAGAAAGAAAACGAAAAATGTCGAGACAACCTTCGACAAACAACGTGTCAGCTTATTCATGGATCTATGTAACCCACGCTGTGTGGAATTTCAACTGAAACATACAGGTTTCAATTAAGAAAGATGTCTGCTCTGACTACTGCATATTCCTACCTTTTTCGGGTACTTTGCCATCGTCTAGCTTCTTGTAGGTGGAGCCACTGTCTAGTCTGTCCTTGCGGACTTTCAGACGCAGCTTTGCAAGTTGAACCTGGCGTCTCTTTTCTGCCGGGTGTCTACATGGAGGATTAGGTGGAAATAACATAATACGTCATAAATCATAGTCCAATTTTACTAATTGAGTAATAGTAACTGTAGCACTTCTACAGCACCAGGACTGTATGCAGGATATCAATTTTGCGAGGCACACTTTTTATGGTGGACATATGGTTGATAACTCATATACATACGAGCCAATTGAACTAGTTTCCTGTACCACGCTGCTGTGAAAATAATCCAGATTGTTCTAGCTTGTCCTTAATTACAATGTGGCTGTATTACCAATGAGGAATGTGACCTGAACAGAGAGGTGACTATATTAGCAGAACAAATTTCCTGTACCATGCCATATTGTCATGGTAACGAGGTAGCTGTAGAGTGTAGGTATGACTGCACATAAACTATTGTTGTTGATTTATAGAATCTCCAAAATCACAGCACAGTCTCGTTTACCCGCACACTTTGGTTCCCAAGGTTTTTGGGCGCACAAACAAACCGTGTGGATTAACAAGACACCTTATTTCACACAGCATCAAGATGGCTCCTGCACAAAACGTGCAGATCGAAAACAACCGGTTTACTGAAGACTAATAGCCGAGACATGAGTGTGTACCTAACAAACTCATTACAAGCATGTTTTAGCAGTATAGTTTAGTGCTGCGACACAACAGAGACAGTATACACAATTACACACCTTCCTTTCACGGTGTCTTTTACCCTCTCCAACAACCCGAGACTAAGGGCGCCAATGTCAAACCACTCCTCCAGCATCACGTGTTGAATCTCTAGTCTGAGCAACACCAGGGGAAGCTCCTTGACCTGTTCACTTGCATCTGCACCGAGTGACCTCAGCTGACTGATCAGGTGATCTTGTTCCGCGTAGAATCGCTGGACGAGGTCAGCAAGAATGTTCATGTTCCTCACTTCACTGGCCGGCAGCTCATCTGCAGATGACCAGAAACTACCGGTAATCTCTAAAATCTAATATAATACTACTCATGTAATCTATTGAAATTATCTATGTCATAATTATAGTTTTTATATATTAATTTAATATCCTACTTTATTATTAACTACTAACTTATTAATCTATTTTATTATTAATTTATTTGATATATTAATTTATTTAGTTTAGGTTAACAATTTTAATAATATTAATGAAATGTTATACAGCGCGCCAGTATCTGCCACGTGGTGGTGCTCCAGGTGCCTTCACAGTATCCCACTCACCAAAAGTAATATAATAATAATAATATTAACACACTAATAGTTATACACTTTGATTGTTTAACTTTATTATTCATTTATTTATTATCTGATTATTTATTATTATCATTTTATTATTTTCGATAAGGCCAAACAATAATGCTTCCGAACATACTATTAAAATTTTGTGCAGTGGCTTTAATTTGCAAAACAGCTTTTCATATCACTGTTTAAATACACAGTCTACACAATTTGTACATACATAACCAATTAGATAACTGATTGTTATATACAGAGTCACTCTGTCTTGAGAAGATAACTCTTCATCATCTAGTAAAAATGCTATTGTTATAAAATGTCATCCATTGTTGACACGACTTACCTATCTGTGTCTTGGTGAAGTCCTGGCCCATGTATGCCTGGTGCTGTTGTTTCTCATACAGGGAAGCTTCCTGCCTGGCAAACTCAGCCCGATCCTCCCCCACCAGCTCCCGAAGGGTTGCAACTTCCTGCGTGAAAAAAATTCACATCGCCTTGTTTCAAAAGTCTTACTTGTACCTTATTGAATTCACTGGTGAACGCATGTCTCCGCATAACAATGTATCCCTGCTTAGAATACGGATTATAAAATATGTTTTAGATATATGCATATCTATGCATTCAGTATGACTAAATTATGACCATAATTTATACTTATTTGAGCACACAACATCCACATACGAAACATAATCAAACAGTAAATCGTTCTGTTTGTGATTACAACTCAATGTCCAACAACACAAATATGTTACTGAGAGCAACACAACTGTCTTAATGACAATGAATCAGTAATGAACAAAGCAGCTGAATTCAAATTTTCTAAACAAACTGACGGAAATGTGTATGCTGAATTGTTTTGCTTCTTTGTGACATCCGACAGCACTACCGAGTTGATAGTACACTACTTAAAATCAACCAAATTACACAAGAAAACTGGTCAAAAACAGTGAAATTAGACAGAATACTGCAGGCATTGAAAGTCATCTTTTCACCGGTCCTTGTTTCATTACCTCCCCTGGATGGTCACGAGACATGAGTGCAGTTCAGTGATTGGATAACTATAAATAGATCATCCTCATTTTCACTTCAGACAGGTGTCTCACCTTGCGAGTGTTTGGAATGAGTTGAGACATCTCGTCGAGTTTCCCGTCCTGCCTCAGTTGTGTCTCCTCCTGTTTCTTCTTCACCAACAGTCGCATCTGGTCACCCTCCGTCAGTCTGTCAAGTGTACAACATGCAAGGACTTTATTGTCCGTCCATAGAATGGATGTGCATTTTGTACTGAGGAGGGTGCGTAAAAACATATTTAAATAACGTAGCACTGTATGTACGCAATAAAGTCAAGTACATAAACAAGTAGTATATATGTATATCAATAAAACATGGTTCTGGACAGCCATTCCAGGAGCAAAAATGTATATTTATGTTCAAGTATTGGGATACATATGTTAAAACAATATGAAAACATCATAAGATAAATAAATATGATAAAATAACATGGCAATGTTATATAACAAAATATATATTTAGGATTGTGATAAGTCGGAGGAGGAGTAACGATAATAAGTGTTTTGAGACTACCGTAAATTCTGTAATTTTAGCCACACCTATAATTAAAGCCGTACCCCGACTTGTCACATAAATCCTGACTTTCCTCCATACCATTTGTGGTAGGCTAAAACATTATTTAAAGCCACACCCGTACTTTGAGCTAAGACCATTTAAGACAGTCTGTGACATATTGACATAGCACATACAAGTGGGAAACATTTTAATGTGTTCCATAAACAAGTGAACATTTTGCTAATAAATAAATGCCTGAACGACTCTACATATTTTCATAGGAATTTTACTACGTGAATTTGGTCAAAAATGGATTTTTTTTAACAAGTTGGTCAATTGCGAGTGACTCATTGATTACACCATGCCATCAAATGGGGCGGAGTAACATGTACATATTCAGATTTGTTTGTACTGTACGTTTTTTAGCAGTTGATAGTTTAATTATTTTAGGTGTCCCAAAAAGTACATTTATTATGATACAAACTCTGCTTTTGGGTTTTACGTTCTACAATGTTGTGTACTTTAAGGCAACCTTCTTTTTTGGTTGGGTACATGTGGTACTGTAAGATCAGTTTTTAATACCTAATATTCTTAATTGACCAGGCTGTGTAAACATAGTTTTACACTGGAAAATGTAATTATTAAATTAGTACTAATGTTACAATGTTGTTAGTAATGGCATTAGTGTCATATCATACTACACATGACATTTACTAGTAAAGCAAGTACACTGCCAGCAACTAGTATAATACCATATACATTTCACCCCTCAGAGTACAGCCGTAATACAAAATTGCTTGCATCAGTTCAACAAAATTTGAATGAGTTTTTCTCATTCCATTTACTGATTGCCCAAAAAGAACATATTTAACAAGAAACCATCATTATACATGGTGTCATCCTACCAAACAAACACAACATTTTACAAGTAAAAACAGAGTATAAAAATGTGCACGTAATAACCAAGACGTAGCTTTCCGTACGTACACAAGTACTATGTGGAACTGGAGTGCATTTTGTAACACTACAGGGTTAATTAACCCCTCACCTGTCCCATGCAGTCACATGCTCCAACTTGAGTTCGTGCAGCAGCACCAGGTGGCGCATGCAGTCGTACTTCTTCTCGAGCGCTTTGTTGAACGGTATCTCCATCTCCCTCAGCAGGTAGGTGCCCAGCAAGACTGCCGCCACATTGTCCATCACTCCCTCCATACGCAACAGTTGGGTCGAGGTCTTCAGATCAGCAAGCTCTGATTGGTCCTGTAAAGATGGTTTATTTACCTAGGTAATAGTACACAGATCTGAAGTATTCATTTGAGTTGTTTCATGCAGTTGTAAAAATCTGCTTCAGCAAAAATTCCAGTTAAATTATGTGAGTGGTTTTACGCAGTAATTATTGCATATTTGAGAAGTTTCCGGTATTTTTGTGTGTTTGTACAAACAGAGACACTTACAGACATGTTTATGAACATATGCATGTGCATGTACATGCACAAACATAGATACATGTATGCACACACACACATTGATATATACACTCATGCACACATGCACACATGCACACACACACACACACAATCATGCTTGCACGTACACACACACACACACACACTCATACTCACGCACGCATATGTATGCACACTCACGCACATGCACACTCACACACAAACAGTAAACACAAACAAACTCTCATTCTCTTGCGTGCTACACACTAATTATGCAGGAGAAACCTAAGCAACCCACCCACCCCAACAATGAACAACTATAACTACCCCTCACCTTATTAATCAACAAGGGTAGCTGCCCCTGCATCTCTTCATCCTGCATCAACTGGAGGTCAGCCATGACACAGGCGTTGATCTCATCCTCCGACACATGTCCTCGTCCCTTGGTCAGCAGCGCCAGTCTGACATCCTCATAGTACAGCCCCGTGCCTGGACACATGTCAACATTAGGGTCAGGATGCACATGCAACCAGAGGAACCTCTGGTGTATGCACCCACTAAACCTTTGGATTGTGCTTACCCTAGCCATAAACTCCATTTTGGCCAGTCTCAAAGGGTGTGCAACTGGAGGTTTATGGTATGTCCAAGGGAAGTGTAATTGGGGGATTGAACGTTGATATGAAAAATCTTCAACTGCACCCAGTGTCTTCTGTCATCCGGGTGCAACAGCAAAGTAATGCTGAAACTCCAGCACAGGATAACTAATATTAATTTGTTCCAGTGTTGGTGGGAGCTGTCAGTGGTGTAACTGGAACTGATGGCCTCTCCTAAACCATCATATCAGGATATACCCTTAGGACGGGGAACATTTTTATTTTGCCTTTCATTTATTGACCTTTTTTTCTGAGAAATGCTGATAACTATAAGCACTTTTCCTCTGATTACTGCTAGATGGTGACACATTGGGAAAGAAGATGAACTAGCAAAAATTGCAACTACATGTATTTGTAATAATTACCACAAACAATTATGGAATGCTCTGTGAGATTAGCTCTTCAGATTTCTTTTTTGAAATTACAATTTGTTTGCATACCATAACATGGGTCATAGCACATAATAAAAAAATCTTTGTTCACTTTTTGTCTATTGCTGTAGAACAACTAAATGGTCATATGTGTGAGTTACTCATAAACAATCAAAGTTGGAACTTATGTCCCAGGAACACAAACCTTCTTGGAGCATTGTGTGGTGCAACTTCTTATGGGATGACCTGTACACCAGAGAGTTGTCCCTCCACCTTGTCCTCTGATTCCGGAGCAAAGTCAGCCGATTGGAGCGGTGCTCCGGAGTAAGCTGTTTTGCTACTGTCTTCGACGCTTTGGCCTCTCGACCTTGAAGCATGCCCTTCATCATCTAGAAGCAATGACAAATGCAACTCAAACGTCGTATGTCAGTTTGTGCTTTCTAAAGTATGTAACACAACATATCACGCAATGTTTCCACCAACAAAACAACTCGTGTGAAATCCTCATTTGGTAACTGCAATTGTATTCCTATCTCTGATCAGGAAATCTTGTAGAGTGTAATATTCTGCTGGAGTTTGTCTAGACACTCACTACTCTTGGTATCATGTTTAGTCTTCAAAGTTTCCGACGTTTCGTAAAATACTCATAATGAATTAAAATGTAAGTAACCTTAAACATGTGAAACAATATTTTTATATATTTTATAACTGAATTTCAAAGCTTTGCAATATTTGCAAATGGCTGCTAACGGAAACCATTGTAATAGTGATGCAAGCACAGGCAGAATTGTTTGTTAATAAGTCACATCAATGTCAGATACCAATGCAGTATTTTGGTCAATTACAAATGCTACACATGTAGAACATTTAATAAAATCAATATATTTTTATTTATCCTAATCCAAAAGTAATTATTAAAATAATCGACGTATTTTCTAGATAACATAGATCTATTCCTCACATCTCGCTCTGCCTCGTGTTTCAGCAGTAACTGATGAATAATGCCACTTCGAAGTTCAGTAGCAGTTTCATCGCTGCCCTGCACACATGAAGAAGTGCTTGCATCATCGCTTTGCTCTTTTGGCAGTTTCTTTTCAGCCAATCGGAGAGCGGCTAAATTTTCCTGTCGCAGTCGATCTAGAGTGAATCTGCAAAACAATGTTTATGAATAATTTATGAAAACTACACTTTGAAGCAGTCTTGTATTAACACAGACAATCTTTAAATTCACATTCAGTTATCAAAAACATGATATATTTCTTACTCCATAGGCATATATTTTATAAAAGTGCCCATCCCCTTGATATACTAAGGGGAAAGCGTAACATAGTTCATATATAAGAGTAATGTTAGGAAACATATAACATCATTACATAAACACCACACTGCAGTATCTTTACCACAGGTCGATCATTCAAAGATGCACTGGTTTCCCAAAGTAGTTGCACTTGCAAAATGCATGGGGTTTTTAGTTATAAGTCTCGTTTCGGACTGCAAACAATCAAATTACCCTACAACCTGTGAAAACCCCTATCCCATTATTAATATCAAAACTTTTAACATATTTTAATTTGTTCACACTATCTTTCAACTGACCGTTCAGATCGATACTCCTGCTTTCTCTCAGCCAGCCCTACGGCAACCGTTGCCATGGCGAATGCTTCCTCGAATGTTGTCAGTTCTAACTGCCTGGTTACTGAGCAGTAGTAGTCGGAGATCTGATTGTGGCGCCGACTGGTGGTGCCAGAATTAACTAAGCCAAGAACAGATGACTTTTCGTCATCGTAGCGTTGCTGCAGGGCAATGAGGAGATCACCAAATGTTGTCGGAACTGAAACATAATGGTTATTGTTTTGTAGGATGATACACTTTATTTACCTGAAAATCACCTCTCACTTCCACTGCATAAAAACTATTCTCGTATCACATAATTATTTAAAAAAATTCTTCCCAAACAAAAATGTAAACTTGCACATTCTCTGTCATTATGTGAAAATTAATATGCCGTGACATTAAATTCCCTTAAACCTTTAATTACCTTCCACAAACAAATTTCAAGATCTATCTATTTGAAAGTCCAAGATCGCTGTCAGCAGCTCGTGTCTTCCTTATGATGATTCCCACGAATCACCAGTGAATCTACAGTATTTACCCATTGCCATATCGATGTATTCCTGTCGAAGTATGATGTCGATTTCGTCACAAGATTTCATCTCCACCTTCAGCTGTAGACGTCTCTCCTGCAGCTTATCTTTCATCTTCTGCTCGGCCCCGGCTACATCTCCCATCATTCCTGAGAGCGTTGCATTGTGGGTGATGTTACCTCCCCTCAGCTTGTTTGCCTTGGCTGGGAGTGAGCCATGTTTCCGGGCCAGTTTTTCTTCCATCTGCAGCTGCTGAAATGCCTCAATCTGATCCCCGTCACTCATTGATGTCCAGATAATGTCCCCTGTAAAACACAGGTAAATTTCCTTCTGCATAACAATGAGAAGGTAGAAAACAAAGGCATTTGGAGAATATGAAGTGAACAGATAATTTTACTAAAAGAATTACTTTTTAATTGCAGAGCTGTTTCTGTTTCGTTAAAACATATTTGGGTGCTAATTTGTTAAAATGTGCACACTGTCATGTCTCATTTATCCACACACTTTGGTTCCCAATATTTTTGGTCAGACAAACAAAATGTGTGGATTAGCAAGACACCTTAGTACACATGGCATAAAGATGTTCCAAAATAAAACATGCAGACTGCAAAACAACCGGATTATCAAAGACCAGATAAACAAGAAGTGACTGCAGTGTATCCTGGGTAGTATGATTTTGTACTAAAATGAATAGAAAACCTTCATAAAGTATATGCTCAAGCTAGCAACAACAGAGACTGGCAATTCTTTGCAACTGCACATGTACAAACATAACATTTGAGCGGGCTTTTTATTTGAAATGTAAACAGAATAATGTACAGCAATAATTTTGTTTCATTGTGTTTGGACTGAGGTTTTATTTAACATATTTGTGTGTTGTCTATGATACACCAAACTCACACAACTATCACAATTGTTTATCTATCAATTATATAAATGGTGAGCGCATTGATTAACGTATATTTAGGGACTGCACAATATAAGAACTATTGTTACTATTATTTCCATCACTGTTGGTTTCACTGAATTTTGTGCTATGCTGATGAATGGATTTTTACCCCGGTTTCTTTGCGTGTAACCGAAATGAACTGATCTCTAAACAGATCAATACAGACAATTTAAAGAGTTATCTTGTGAAAGGAAACAAACCCGTCTCCATCCTAAGCATCTGCCAGAAGAGTTTCTTTCGGATCGTATCATACTTGGCATCAAGGATATCAAGAAGGTCATTGATTCCGATCGACTGACGTGCTTTCTTCTTCACACATTCTCCACTTTCACGACCGTCGTCTTCAATGAAACATTCCACTCCGCCCTCGTCCCACCTAGGGGCACATTAAGGAAAAAAAATTAATTTTGTACCAACAAATATGAGGCTAACGTGATGTCTAACTGTCCTTCTATGGTTCACATCATCTTCATTTAAAATTAGTATTTTCATTAAAATTACTTCATATTAGTAATGCTCTTTGCATACCTAAATCCTGTTAAATTTCAATGTTTCTAAGTATGCCATTTAAGCACATTAGAGTCATAGAGATGTTACTGAACATTTGTATCTATATAACAGACCACCTCATGTATTTTTGGACTGAAAATAATGTATAAAAAACTCTAAAGCATAACACAGAATTACTCAAATAGATTTCATATTACACAGGTGAATAAAACAAATGAATCTACAATAACACAATTTATATGTAGAAGCGGTTTCAAGTAATATTTATTGTTCTATATCTATGAATTTTTTATACATTACACTTGTGTTGGATGTTTCTGGCAACTACAAAACTCACCGCATTAATTTACGTTTCGCCAATCGTTTTGTTCGTTCTTCGTGATCATGCTTGCGTCTCATATCATACATATCGCCTTCCTGTAATAAATATATTAAATAAATGGTATCAATATAGTTTGATGTTCACAATAGATAGATACTTTATTTATTTCAGATCAATTGTGCACATAATAATACAATAGATACAATATGGTAAGTATATGTAATGACTGATCTTTGGAGCCCAACACTAAGACCTAAATGATCGCTGTCATGCTGACCACCATGACGAATACCTACATATATGTCTGTACATGTATTGCTGATGTCATATATAGATAGACATACACAGTAATACAACCAATTGCAGATATATCAATAAATTAATTAATTTAAGAAACAAAAATAATAACACTACTGCTAATCCCACTCTGACATCATATCATCACAATAAATTAATAGACAAACAGCAGTGATCGCCTACCACAAAAATAAAGTAGCTATCTAATACCGAAGAGACAGAAAGATGGATGAATTAAACCCAAATTGTAACTGTATCTATTATAACCTATTCACTGCCAAAATATGTTTACATTTTAACAAAAGCAGAAACAATATTTGAATTCAATAGTTCACAATGTTTACAAAAGTCACAATGCTGTCAATCAAAAACCCTGAATATTGACCTCGAATAATCCATCACATTACCAATTGCTTAGCAAAAATTATGTAAAGCAGTCAAAAACTGAACGTTGAACATGCATTTTATCATTGAACATGCATTTTATAATATATCTAGATTTCGGAACAATATCTTTATGACAAGATTACGAGGGAAGTTGTTATGTGACAGATGTGTGCAGCAATGTGTGCTTTAGATGTCATGTTGTAGTCGTTACATGATTCAGATACATAACTGGTATCTACCATGCTGGCAAAGGCAAAGCTTGACATGGGTCATGACAACTACTGGATGCATAAATTCCAGAAACATGATAATGTATTACATATTCATCTCATTAGTAATCAGATCTGAGGCTGCACCTTTGTAAACAATATGTTGCCATGTAAATAAACAACATGAAACATGTGATTTTACAATACATTTTAATGGTGAAGGTCCTTTAATTAATAACATTCTGGTTTTAACATCCATTTAACACAAACAATATAACAGTAAAATAAACAAACACGCAAATGTACCGACCTGCCTCTTTCGCAGTGCTTCGCTTTCGTCCCTCAATTTGTCCTCCTTTTCTTTTTCTAACCTCATCTCTTCATCCAACAACTCTTGGGGACTACACACAGCACCATCTGCTGGCAAATCACACAACAACAGACGGACATCGTCAAAACACAGATCAGCCATTGGGTCCATGCGGGACACAAGAAAGGCATTCCACAGCTGAAGACTAAACTCGTCTCCGAGTGTCAGTTTGAAGAGTAGGAGTCCGTCTTTTACCGTGATCAGGTTGTCGCCAGTTTGATCCAGAGCTGCAAAGTCCCACCGTACCTTGTCTTCCTGGATTCTCCGACGCTCTAGTTCCTCCATCACCTTCGATGACAAGGAACACAAGCGGACTTCATTTACATCAAATTTTATTATGTGGAAAGATACATTTTGCATGTAAGGAATCCCTCAATTAGCTCATCCTGAAACCAGTGTGTGGCTACAAAATGTCTAGTGTGAACACACCGCTCATCACGTGGTCACCAGATTAACTTGTTGCTACATCATTCCATTGTACAACAGTCTTAATGTCGCACCTCGTGATAGAGTAGCTTGCATGTTATTGCTTAACCATTGCATGATATGAGTAGGTATGTCTATTACTAGTCTTGAGAACCAGGAATCTTGGGGAAGCCTTAGGCCCATAGCTTCATACAGTGACCCGCCCACCATCATATGGATGGGTAAAATCTGCCATGGACGGGTAAGAAATGTCACTGGACAGATATTGGATGGATAAAAAAATTAAACAACAAAACATCTTCCAAAATCATAAATATTGTTAGTTATGTCTTGAAATCGGGTGTTAGACATGTGTTTGTAGTTTGTTTCAGGTCATAAAACATATTTCAACTGGCTTGTACGTATCTGAGTTGTATTTGAGTTAACATCCACATGTCCAGAAAAAAGTGTGACTGGCAAAAATGTTATCCTGCATAAAGCCCTGCTCAGGCCCTCAGCCCTCTCAATAATGTATATGGTGAATGTGGTGAGCTGGGGTAGGGTTAGCCCCTCCAACATTTAGGGAAAGTTGGTGGATTCTTGTGTGCAATTTGACAGTTTCTGTCAGCCTCGGGAGAGGTGCAAATATATTGACGATGAGCCTCATAGTGTTTTGGCAGGCTTCATGGGAGCCACAGTCCCCCACTATTCACAATTTTCCAATGCCAGTGTTGATGTAACAAACAGTGTGGAAATGGAAGTACAAGATAATAAATTAAAAAGCAATTCATTTGAATTATAACTTCAATATGGAATGTAAATGTTAAATATGTTCACACAATTATGAATTGGATCTGTAAAGAAACTGGATACAAAAGTGAAACTGATCCTGTCGGTACCTTCATGAAGTGGACTTTGTTGACACAC
Organism: Ridgeia piscesae; assembly: GCA_025642075.2. Classification (NCBI taxonomy): domain Eukaryota; kingdom Metazoa; phylum Annelida; class Polychaeta; order Sabellida; family Siboglinidae; genus Ridgeia; species Ridgeia piscesae. The sequence goes on from JAODUO010000001.1 coordinate 1,151,648, forward strand.
CCTGCTGATTTCACCCCACATACATGTCTTATTGCGGCCTCAACCTGGGGTTTAATAAGTGGGGTGAAATGAAGCGTTGTGTCAAACTCGCGTATCTGGTCCACAGTCATGTAGCCAAGACGAGCTGGATCAAGGATGTCAAAGACCGCGTCAAAGTCGAGAATTCCCATTGTAACTGATTCTGGGGCGGTGTCTGTAGGTCAGTGGTGGAAAATCTACAAATATGTAACAAATAATTGACAAATTATAAAAAAATCTAACACTGCATGAACTGTGTCCATGAAACTGCATTTATATCAAGGTCTACTTTAATTCCATATACAAACTGAGGATATTCAAACTAAAAAGTAATTAAGCCTTACATTTTACAGTATACATGTACCTATTTTTAATATTGTCAATTTGTATATAAAATTCCACAAAAACCCTATATATATCAGGACAGCTGCAATGTGCTATGTTGCTGTTGTAACTAAATGTACGTGCACCACATAAAAATAGCAAATGAATTATTTACACACACATATTGATAGAAACATGTGCACATATGCACAGTCACACACACATAGCAAGGTATATAATTACCTGTTCATAGATAATAGGATACTCCAGGTACTACTAGCCAATCAGATTTTATGTTTACTTCTTAACTTGTCCTGGTTGGGTTAGCACGGTACTAATACAAACCCAAACTACTACAACTTTTCAAAATAATTTAGACTAGGCACTTAAATCAGAAGAAAAAAATTACCAATGTCCACTGTAACAGCAGAACCCAGCAAACAACAACCCATAATTTCACATGTTCTGTAATTGAACTTACGAGTTCAACTGGCTCAATTCACGTGTTTCCGTATGTGAATTCACCAGATTCTGTTAACAAATTTGGTGTGTCTTGTAAAATCACGTGAAATCACCAATTTTTCATATCATTTCACTGTTTACCGTGAAATCACGAATTTTTCATATGATGACACATACCAGTGAAACCGTACCAGTTCTGACCCAGTACGACTTGTGTAAAACTTGTTAAAAACTTGTGACAACAGACAGAACACGTATATTCACGTGAATACACATACTGGTGGAGCGGTACCAATTATGAACCAGTATGACATGTGCCAACTGGTCCAGAAATGGTACCTTAATGAATTGTTTGCTGGGTAGTGCATAATATCAATAGAGAAACTGAAATACTATAATGGTACTACATAAAATTAAACTTTGAGATGGTTTCACTGCGACTACTGACAGTCCTGGAGGTAAAAACAACATAAGTAATACACCAATACTAATTAATTCCTATCAGCAGATGAATCTTATTCTACATGTAGGCTTATGCATGTATATATATGAACAATATTTTAAACCATATCCTGGTAAATCCATAAGTTAAATAACCTTATCTTATAAGTTACAACATTACATAAGTCATAAAGTTTGTTTTTCATGATAGTATAATGCCTTATGTTTAAACTGCCTTAAACATAATGTTTTATATGTCACTGCATTGACCACTGCACAAAATAATGTGCATTGCCATTGGCCATTGCGCACAAATTAACTGCCTTAAAATATCCGTTAATTAAAACAATATTGTCAATACGTGGTATATTCAATATCGTTAGATGTTTACAATTCGGTACATATAAGATATAACTCAATAACATATATGAGAATTTGGAGAAACTGGCAACTGTCCAATAGCAAATGACATAATTAAGTGTAGTGTACTCGAGTGGACAGTGACAGTGGATGGGTGGGCGGAGTACGTACAACTACAACTTATTGTAAGTTATCTTATTGTGTCAGCACAACACTGATTATTATGAGATGGTACACTAATACATATGAATTAGCGTATCACGGCAACAGTGTGCGAAATTTCAAAGTATATCGTATCAAGCAGTTTTGATATGCAAACCTACTCAGCCCTCAGCCCAGGCTTCGAAAACCGCCATGTTGTTTATGTGTGTTTACATGGTATCCATTCTGGTCATTCTCATAGTTGTTACATTTATCGTATATATAAACATACTGTTAAATTGGATTCATTTATTAATAATATGATGCATGAAAGTGCTGTCACTTATCGTAAACTGGTGACGTTGTTATTTTTTAACAAAGTAATTTAAACCAATCATCTGTTGGTATTTGGCAGCCCGGAAATAACAAACCGGTGCGCTGAAAACGTCGTGCTGCCGCTAGGGGTCGGAGTGGGATGGCCGTGGAAAACGAAGGGGTGTTTTGTGGTTGGCGGCGAGTTATAAAAGCATGTTTAGGAAAACCGTGTGCAAGGCAGTATAGACGAATCGCATTTGACGTGATTTGTGTGGACAAGGGAATCAGACAGGCTTTTTTATTTGATTACGCTTCACTCACACCAGAAACGTTGCAACAGTTCTCAGACAACATATTTGCCAATCATCTCGTTCAAACCAAACTCACAGTCGTCGGTGTTGGCGACGATGTTTTCATTGTGAACATAAATGTGCTGTTACAAAATCTACAACACGCCAGTGTTAGACTGATTGATGTATCGGGACACCTAAGGGATCCATCATTATTTGATGTGCAACGCAGTACCTGTCTGGTAAACGCCATGTTGGACATCCTGGGAACTCAACTACAGCCTGAAAGTGGAACGGAACCAGATACGTCAACATCAAGAGTCGTTCACCTTGCGATACCCGACGATATAAACCAAACTACCATGTTTGGATTTATGCTAGAGTACCCACTGTTATACTGGTACGACACTTACAGTGATAAAAACTGTTTAGATATGGTACCTTTACACGTCTGCAAGTTGACTGCAACAATGAACAGCAGCGATGACGCAGAGCATCATAAACCATGCGGAAACAGATCTAGTGCCTCGGAACCACACATAGTTTCTTCATTCAGTTTTCCAGAGGCTCTTTGTAGAGATGTGGAGCATTTTGTTAAACAATGGTATGAAAACATGTCGGCCCGATTTGCAGTGCATAGCATATTCTCAGATGTGACATTTGAGCACAGTGTCGTCACATTGCCATCAGTTTCCATGTGATTAAAAAGTTCATTAAATGGCAAGGCATTGAGTATTGTTACTAATGCATGACATATGTTATCCATACTTAAAGGGCCAATTAGTTACATGAACATAGAACAATTTGATTTATGGTACAGGAAAATTTCATTTGTTGACAAGTAGGTAAATTGTTTTTATGGTAGAGTTAACCAGCCAGATATGTTAACATTGTAAAATGCACAGGATAAAGTATTTCTTGAAGTGTTTGATAATCTGATTTCTTGGTTATTGTTAGACCAACATAGTGTCATTCTAGGAGATCTGTTTTTTCTCTGGATAATAGTGTCATTCTAGGAGATCTGTTTTTTTCTCTGGATAATAATTTACAATTGGAGTATCCAGTTTGAAAGAGCCGTTTCTGAGGTAAATACTAATCTATAGAATGCTTGTTGGCCGACAACCCCAAATTGTATGTAAAATATACATAATTGGCTAGTGTTTTTATAGGAAACTGAAAAGGCTCACTTGGAAAAAATATGTTTATAAATATAATAGCAACCCATCACCCACAAATGCATGTAGCCCAGTCTGCTTTAATTAAAATGTATGTTTGCACTCGGTTCCTACAATTAAGCTCATCATATGAAATATACATAATTATTGTTATTTCTTTGGTAAATAAAAATGTCAAAACTGTAAACAAAATCCCGTTTTCCAAATGTGTGATTTTACCTATTAATTTCTTACACCCAAATGTTCTAGTCACGTACCCCAAAATGGTGTCCAAGTTTTGCATGCTCAGTTTATTAAGATAGATGGCTTCCTTTTCTATGGTCTGAAGCCATTTTAAATTAGTGGTGCTATCATGTTTCAGCAATAACTGTTTTCATAAACTTCCCGATGTAGCGATCGAAAACTGGTCGTTGCATGTTTTGACTCACCAGGTGGGTTCCGCAACAGGGCATTTTTCGACCAATGAGTAACGAGCATGTGTCCACATGGACAGCCTCTGTTTACACGTTACCCGTGAGTATGTTTCCGGAGGTGTGGCCGGATTGTAGTCCTGCTTAAAAGAACTGCATTGTGCTTTTTCTGGAAGCACTAAATGTAGGACTGGTTGAATGGAAATGGTATGTCTGCGTAGCATGGTATCACAACTGCGAAATGATTATATATGTCAAGACAGTTACCAGGTGCATATGCATACAGGTGTAATTCGGCCTAGAGATACTCGGGTCAACATTGGCAATCGGCGGCTGATTGAAGCAAAAACGATGGGGTGTCAAGAGACTGGTTTGTAGGAAAAAGAGATATGTGATTTTCATGAATTTTATACAAGACGTGTGAATGGAGGCTAGGATACTTAATGTCTGAAATTGTCAATGCTATGGATTAAAACACCTAGTGGAAAATCAAAGAAACGTTACAATGGCCGCCTATGGAAATCAATTGAAGACGGAGAAGAGCGTGGGGGCCAGTACACAACCTAGCTCGAACCCATTTGTAACACTGAACGATTCCCAGACTTCCCCTCCAACACTAACATTCGCCAGTATTCCGGTATGTAGAGCCTCGATCATAGTTGTTAACTTCTCTGGGCATCAATACTTCCTCAATAGCTGCCATAGCCCGGTCCTCCCAACTGTATAGAACGCCTTACTGGAGTCGACATATACCATGTACAGTGGTCGGTCCTGCTTAATGCACTTTTCTTATCACGTCCACGGTGCTCCGGTTACCCCTGAAGCCACATTGTGTCTCCGGAACTTTCTCTGGTGTTATGTGGGTAGATAGTCTGTTGAGCAGGATCCTGGCATCTTGCCTGCTATGGAAAGAAGAGAGATTCCTCTACAGTTCCCACAGTCTGTTCGATCACCTTTCTTGTAGATGGTTACAATGCTGATATCCATCTATGCTTGTGGTACAAAACCAACATCCCAGGCATTGGTGATTCGTTGGTGCAGTCTGCTGAACAGATTGTCTCCTCCGTGCTTTCATACTTCAGCAGGAATTCCATCTCCCCCAGGTGCTTTGTCATCTTTCAGACCGGCGATTGCTCTAGCCATCTCATCCGTGGTTGGAATCTCATCAAGGCTTGTCTTGGTAATGCGCTGCGGGATGTTGTCCAGAGCTTCGTGATCTATGTCGCCAGGGATGTTGAGTAGTTTCCGGAAGTGTTAGTCCATCTTGCCACAACTCTCTTGCTGTCAGAGAAGGTCTCCATTCCATCTGTTGATTTCAGGTGAACAGGTCCCTTCTTCTTGGGTCCCCACACTTCCTTCAGTCCATTATAGAAGCCCTTCATGTTGTTTCAGTCAGCAGCTCTCTGCAGCTCCATTGCCTTCCTTTCCCACCAGTCTGACTTCAGTGCACGGGTGCGTTTTTGTAGCAGTCTGCAGGCATCTTTGTATGCTGCAGTGGTGGATCTAGTGCTCCTGGTTTGCAACACTCTCTGGTGGGCTTGGTCACTTCTGCTCATAAGAGTCTGTAGCTTCTGATCGTTGGGGTCGAACCTGTCCTGGTGTTTTCTGTCTGGCTTGCCAATATATGTCTTGGTTGTGTTGTATACGACCTGCTGCAGAGCTGCCCATTCCTCGTCTGGTGTTGACCTTTCCTACTCCTCCCATTAGGCGAGAGCACTGTCCATCTCCTGCCCAAAACTCTCCCTATGGTTGATTGTACTTAGTTTTGCTCTGCTGAGCTTGGTCGGCTTACTTGTCCCTTGCCTGTTGTGCTTTTGTTGTATTCTGAAAGCCACTTTTGACCTCAGCATCTGGTGATCGGTCCAGCAGTTAGATCCACGCATGGCTCGGGTGCTGTGGATGTTCATCTTATCCCGATACCTCGTGATGATGAACTCGATCATATGCCAGTGTCCGGAACGAGGATGCATCCAAATGGCCTTCCGTTCATTCTTCCGCTTGAACATGGTGTTCGTCACTATCAGTTCGAATTCAGAGCACAGAGCCAGTAGAAGCTCGCCATTGGAGTTGCATTTTCCAATCCCATGTTTGCCCATGACCAAGGCCCACTTGTCATTGTCTCTTCCTATCCTCGCATTGAAGTCTCCTATCAGCAGTACGAGAGATGCCACTGAGCACACTTACCAGCCTCTTTGTTTTTATCTGGGTTTGTCATTGTTGGAGCGTACACGCTGATAATTGTAGCAAAGTTGTCCTTGCCCAGAGGTAGTCTCATCGTCATGATTCTATCACTTGCTGGCCGTGGCATTTCTGTCAGCTTTGTGACGATATCCTTTTTGATAGCAAAGCCCACTCCGGCCTCCCTTTTGTTCTCCTTCTGGTTTGCGCTCCAGAAGAAAGAGTATTCCAAGTACCACCACTCACGTACAAATGCATGTAAAACACCTAGTGTCAATCTTGTAAAAAATACGTTCAACGTAGCCCTAAATCTTATTCCACATAAGGAAAAAATTGATACTTGTACGTGAGTGGTTAGTTAAGTAGCCATTACCTTTTGTTTCCAACTTAATGAATCGCAGGTCCAGGCTGAAACCATAACTGATTTCAGCGGCTCAAACACTCAATAACATGCGCACACACCCCCCGTCATATATAATAGCCAATATTGGCTCCCATTCAGATTCAGATGTATGTAAATAAAAAATTATAATAGTAATAACATAAATTAATAATACGAAAATAAAACTGGTACAAATAGTTTATTGCATTTTTAATGTTGCAGTCTTTGCATATATATATATATATATATATATATATATATATATATATATATATATATATATATATATAATATGTATGTATATATATATATATATATATATATATATATATAATGTGCTTGTATGTTTTGAGAACCACAGTGGAAATAAGTATAATATGTATGCTTTTATGTGCTATCTAAAATATTATTACAACAGTTTTTAAATACTAAGAACATTTATAAAGCGCCATAAATGTAGAAATATCCATTCGGATGTGTCGTAGAATTATAATATTAAGTTTATTAAGGTAAATAAAAATAGATCACCCGCGATATCACCTACCCTGGACATGATGGTTGTAGAGCCAGTGCGCCAACAACAGAGCCACTGTCTGAGTACAGGATTTGGAAAACATTGGCGTGAGATGACATCGCAATCAAGTATGTCGTTACAGACGGAAATGCATACAGACGTGGCATACAATATGACATGCTAGCTGGCGTGGAGACACAGAGACAATCTGATACAAAACACCTGTCTTAGATACAGTTCTTCACATCATAAAGGCGTCATTCTTCCTCATGATGATTCCTGGAGGGAACACTGCGAGATAAACATAAACAGAATGTTTGCAGAGGATGTGAAGACAAGGTGTCAGATGATCTATACCGGTGTCCATATGCTTCACGAAACAGATATAGCTAGACGCATGCGGGATTTCATTCAAGCTACACTCGACTGCTAGTCAGGATCTTGTTGTAACTGTTATAGACACGCAATTGTCTGTCGGGTGGTCGAAAGAACTGGTGGAACCCATTTGAAGACCTTCGGCCTTACACGAGTAAACATGACAGACGGTGGTCGAACGATGCTTGAAGGCCTGATTGAAATGCGTTTTGGCAATGTCGCTGTTCAAACGACACGACGCAGCCTTACAACAAATTCAAATGAATCTGCAAACAGAGCTTTATCCGCAACGCTACCCAAGAACATTAAGTTCAGTCGAAATGCACTGGGATGCGTGTTTTCAGTCATTGATCGCCTAGCTGGAGAATCAATACCGTACGTGGAAGCTAGAACATATGCAGTGTCCATTTACGAAGGGTGGAAAAGTTACTCGCGCAGTTAAACGCATCCAGCAAGATTTTGTTTACCAACTAGAATATGTCAGGTGGCCGACTGTGCGCTGACACAGACGTGCTACAAAGTCACAGCAGATGAAAGACTACTTTAAGGCGAAACAACATAGATCTTTACTTGATGTAAACAGGCAGCATCAGCTTGATTACAAACCAAGCAGCCAGTCAGACGATAACAGCAGCAACAGCAACAGCAACAGCAACAGCAACAGCAACAGCAACAGCAACAGCAACAGCAACAGCAACAGCAACAGCAACAGCAACAGCAACAGCAACACCAGTGACATCTGTGAGAAGGAGACGTCGACGTCCACCCCACCCAGTAATTGATCAAGATCACGAAAATCAGCTGATCATCCATATGCAAGCAGAGAGTAAGCAGACACACCCACCACACAGTTATACATATATAGAAATGAGCATACACAGCAATCCAACAATATGACATAGCGTAAGCTTGAACTGCAACTTTGACTATCTACGCAAACAGAGAAGACCTATGTACACCAACGATCACCTGCCTGTCGTGACTTCCATGCGACCACAATGAGAACATAGCACCATGCTATCACACTCTATCGACACGATGCAATCATCACAATTGTTGCACTTGTGTCAGTGACCAGTTAGCAGTCAGTCAAGATGACAACAGTTCGGAACAGTTCATTCTGCACCGAAAAACAACTTCTTACCACGTTTCAGTCAAAGCCGTAGGTTAACAGGCATGCCATGACCATAACCATTGCCTGTTTTCTTGCATGAAATTATCTGATTATTGACCGAATACGGTTCCAAACTGATGTGTGTAGCCATTAAACACAGACTATTATGAGACGCATTTAGTTTTGCTCTCATGAATGTTCGCCTTCGATATGACATGTAGCACAACCTGTGTGCCGGGATATTTGGTTTGTCCCCACATCTAAACTTGACTCTATCTAGCCATATCTGCACCTGTTGTGCCCCCAGTCCACAACACACATTCTTTATTGGTTGACAGGCACACATTGTCATTAATTAAACTTGAATATTCGTGAGAATGTTCATCAAATTGGAAGTATATTATTGAAACAAGTCACATTGATAGCATCACCACTGAACAAGTGTTGAAATTTAAGGTCTTCTCATCTTTGTCAAAATAACTCACGGGCAGAGTTTCATCATTGTCAAGGCATATTAATTGCACCTGTCGATTGTATCATTAACCATACATAACTCATCATTCATTGTATTTAAGGTCATGGAGGAGCTCATCAGGATCAATCTTAGGTTTAGCAGAAGTAGAACAGGATGTTGTGCTGGTGGTTTATTTGGTGTTGATCGAAGAAATTATGTTGAAATGATGAGCACTGATTGTTAATCACATCATTAAGATAGGACACTGGTCGGGAAAAGGATTGTGATGATATCTCAACAACTAGTGAAGCAATCTTTATAAAACTTTCAAGATGTGTCTCTGGTGGGAAAAGATGACCAACTGTATAATGTCATCACATTTGCGTAATCGTATCCATGGCAACCGGTTTTTCTGTAAAAGTAGGTATGCATGATTTTGCGGGAGGTCTTGCAGAAAAACTAAGCATACGTTTGTTTCTTTTTTGTTTGTCATGATCCACTGAAGTGTTGTAGAGTGCAATAATGCTGTTTTTGTTCTATCCCTTACAAAATTTATTATCAAAAAGAAGTGACATTAATTATTTAGGTAAAGGATCTGTTTTAGTCCCTAACATGTGCATTTTATTGCATACATCTAAAAATACTTGAAGTCTATTCACTCTATTGTATGTACTGTGCATATCTTGGTTTTTGCAGACTTCAAGTTTTTACAGTTCAAGTTTTTGCAGTGCATGCCTAGCTTATTGGATATGATCACCCAAAATATGCATTTAAATTAGAGTAGATGCTAATGTCTCAGCTTCTGTTGGTGGTTTAAATCCACCTAGTAAATGCGTAAACTTTCGTGCAGAAATACCCCTGGCTGGGCATGTTTTCTGATACATTGCATCTACTCTGTAAACGGTGAGCGCCTCCTGTGTTCATATTTAGTTCTTAATGTGCAATTGTCATACAGTACAAATTACATCTATCATAAGGTACTGAAAACCGAAAAATAGTTTAATGAAGCAGAACCCACTTTTGAATTTATACTGTTTAGTGTTTATAATAATCGCCATGTTGTCATTCAAATCGCTGTGTTGTTACTCAAATTCCCGAACACTGAGCTCGGATAATTCCCAGGAAGGTAATTTCCCAATGGGTAAGGTTTTGTATGGAAATCTTCTTTGTGATTGATTTTGGCCAAATTATACTGCAAAACAAATTCAGTCACCACTTGCTTAGAATATTGTTGGCTTCCCAAGTGGTAGTGACACACAGTCTTAAGGCAGGGAGGGAGGGAGGCAGAGAGGGAGAGAAGGGAGTATGAGAGAGGAGAAAGTGTTAGAGAGAGAAAGTGAGAGAGTGAACGAGTAAACGAGCGAGAGACTGAGTGAACGAGTGAGTGAGTGAATGACTGGGTGAGAGGGTGAATGAATGAGTGAGTAAGTGAACAAGTGATCTAGGTCCGTCATAGCTACTTCCCGTTATAGCTACAGTTTTGTTCCCGTTACAGCTATACGTTAAGTTTGACAGGCAAACTAGTCCCGTTATAGCTACTTATTTAATTACACAATTCAGGAGGGGACAGCAAGAGGGAGCATTTAAGATTACTGAAAGATTTCTACATGAAATGTATTAATGAAGGACACAGTTTAAATGTCATTTATATAAAAATGATATATAAATGTAACTGTGCAAAACATTTATTTCAAAAGACAACTACGTTAATTGTACTGAGTATAGAATTGCATTTATCAAAAAGTAATGAGTCATCAATTAGTCTTGTTATGTGTAAAATGTGCGGCATTGTTTTAAGCGATGCTACGGATCATATGCCAATTTTTGTTCTGTGTGATAATAGTATGTACGTGGCTAATAATAATAATCCAAAAGTGAAGTATAACAGAACATTAGACGATGAAGCCTTAAGAAAATTTGAACAAGACTTAAGCCATACAAACTGGGAAACTGTACTGAACGAATGGAACCCCAATTTAGCATACTTGCAATTTATGCAAATACTAAGTAACACCTACAACGATGCTTTTCCTGTCAAAATAACAATGTATCAAGAAAACAGTAAACGGAAGGAAAAACCATGGTTATCAAGAGGCCTAAAAATGCTTGCATTAACAAAATTACTTGTACTTAGCATTTCTAAAAGAAGGTCATTATTAACAGAAAGTCGCAACACAAACTACAAAAACAAGTTAACAAAAATCTTGCGTATTGAAAAAAGAACTATTATAGACAGCAACTCGAAGAGTGTAAGGCCAACACTAGTGAAACGTGGACAATTCTTAACACTATAATTGGCAAAAGAAAGTCGGAAGCAAAATATTCAAATGAATTCATTGTTGATATCGATCGAGTAACATTAGACAACGAAGAAATTGCTAATCATTTCAATAACTTCTTTGTTAACATAGGTAGTATCTTATCTAACAGTGTAGAACCCTGCCAGGGAACACAACCAACTGACTTTCTACAAAAACAGGTATCACAGTCAATGTATATGTATCCCGTTACTGAGAAAGAAGTAACCGAAATTGTGTCAGGGTGCAAAAGTAAGACTTCGTACGGACACGACGAAATCAGCATGAAAACTGTTAAACATGTAATAAAGCAAATTGTAAGACCTTTAACCTATATCTTTAACAGATCATTAATCACCGGACTATTTACAAATGACATGAAAACAGCAGAAGTTATTCCTGTTTTTAAGTCAGGAGATCGTCTCCAATTTTCTAACTATAGTCCTATATCACTGTTACCCCAATTCTCCAAAATACTTGAAGAAAAAATGTGTTCAAAAAGGCTCTCTTTTATCAACCAGTTTTACAAATGGGCTTAACATTGTAGTTAAGAAGTCCCACTGAGGTGCTTCAAAATCCATACGAAGGATGGGGATCTAGATGTTACCATATACAAATAGTTATTTTTACCAACACAACTCGGGGCAATGATTTAATAATATATTTTGGGAAATGAGTCATGCATTCAGGACTTACATAACTTCATTATTATGTCAACTGGTATAAGTATGTGTCATATAACAGTTCAACAGTATTGTTAAATAAAATACAAACAATATCATTCACAGCAAAAGAAGCTATTAGTATAATACCGTTGAATGTAATAAAAAAAGCAAGTTCTTATGTAACGCAATATCCAGTTCTCAGGACTTTACACTTTACTTCCCTGACATACTTGTTCACTCAGACACCATCTCGGCTTCTCTGTGAAGCCGAGATGGTGCCATTACTTTCATGATTTATCAAATTATACAACAGCGCGTGACGAAAACAAACAACGTCAGCCTGCTGTAGTCGGCTTGTTTCGTTTCCTTTGCAGATGCCCTTTGCGTACTGAAATATGGATAATTAAATTGGCCTAGGTCGTCGCTACTGCGCGCAGAAATGATTTATTATGTGACACAATCGCCGCTAGGGTCATGAACTCATTTTCGACATTCTGGCACGCAGTCAAAGTTGATCGGACACCTGAGGTCATGCCAGTTCGGCGCGCATGCGCATACGTGGAATGACATCCTAGACCGGATGGACGTTTCAGACCGTCACATCGGTTTACTTTGCCAAAGACTCAGTTGTATTCGGGAGTAGTATAATAGTTTTGGTTGCACCCCTGGCGCGGCGCGAAGATGGAAGAGTGGAAGGGAGCAAAACACATGGATTTAATAGGGAGAAATTGTCGCGCTTTTGCTCCGCACACGCGCCAATTCCTCAACATTCCACCTTGGAGGAAGAAGGTGGGTCGTGGGGTTCAGCAATACCTTAATGAAAACACTGTACGAGCAACGCAATAAATGCCAATACTTTAGTGAAAAGGCTGTATGAGCAACGCTACTGTAAGTGTCACGTCAACAAGGACCAACTGGGTATTTTGGGTCAGGTGGAACGGTGAAAGATGTGACGTCATAACTAGGTAAATTTCAAGGTCAAATGTCATTCAGCCTCATCTAGGTGGTGAACTACAAACTATGTCAAAGAACAACTGTGAACTATAACACTTACTTCCTCGTCAGAATAGGCTTCGTTGAGTCGGCCACAGATCGTTGTATGTGGTTAACAATATTCGACCAGTGTATGGCCAGACAACAGGTGTGCTGATGCTAAAAATATCATTCTTGCAACAAAGTATGAAAGTCTCACAGTAATTAGTGTATTTCGAAATCAATCTCTCCGAAGAGGGCCACAAACGACAGGGATGACCTGATCCTCGATGTCCAGTGCGGGTCCAACACGACGTGTGTCCATCTATCGACGCTGGCTGCGCCAGGGCATTCTGGCGGTGTTCGAGAGATGCTGGCTCAATCCGAATCTGTTACAGTGGGTCAGTGGTCGACGGATGACGAAGGATTGGAGGCGGTCGACACTGCGTCGGCTGATGGGACAGAG
>JAODUO010000001.1:1170000-1237500 GCA_025642075.2 Ridgeia piscesae
TGCATCGATGGTGAAGACACCTTGCGAGCCGCTCACGATGGAGTACTCCACGGCGTGCCCGTCACCGTCCGTGGCATCGACCTACGGAGACGGATAGAACACGGCGACATCATACAACATGAACACTTCTTCTACTTCCAGTAGACCAACCAACTTCAACATGTTGATGGCATGGAGTTGGAATGAATGCGCATCGGAATTTGGTGTAGAATTTAAGAGTTAAAAGTAAATTGGTCAAGATAGTTTCCAGAAGAGGTATGGATTTGCTGGGAGTTGATGACGAAGACGTTGGACACATTAAGGGAATAAGGGAGTAGGGAGTAGGGAGAAGGGGAGTGGGAATGCTGGGTTTGTTTACTCTGCAGAAAACAAAAGTAGTCGCCATCTCGGGCACTGCAGAAGCTGATTCAGGAAGTCTGTTCCAATCTGGTATTGTCTTGGGGTAAAAGAATATTCCTTCAAGTCTGTTCTAGAAGAGGGTACTTTGAGTGTCTTGCTGTGGGGGTGTCTAGATATTATGGTTGGTAAATACGACTACTGAGATGGCGGCATTCATCGACCGAGATGTTGGTTCGACACAAGTGTCTTAAGCAGTTTAAACCTCTGCAAAGTATACATTTCGATCAAGGAAATGGCGACAGTTATTTGGTCAACGATTCATTGCGAATTGCTGCTGTGTTGTAACTTCTCGATACTTCGATTAGGTGTATTCAGTGTAGTTTATATAGAAGACATGCTCCTCTTTGGCAAATAAACTTCCTACATAGCAAATTGTATATTTCATTTCAGCAACATTAAATGTAATTAAGCTCGACCATCTCATTTCGAAATCTTCAATAGTTCACTAAAAGGTAATGACGAGTCAAAGTATATTATATTAAACACTAAATAATCCAATAAAACAGGACAATTAACCTATTAAATAGTTTAGGACATTTCTAGAAAATGCATTCTTGTATTTTATAGCTATACATGTGTCAAATGTATAAATGGATTACGGTTATCATGAACCAAACAGATATTGTTAAATGTGTTAGTGCAACTGATGTTCTGTTTGCGTCGTTGCGCAACTATTTGCATTTAAAAATCATGATTACAATTTCATTTGCTATTCGTTTCTGCGTATATGTGCATGGTTATTAAATGTTGTCAACGCTTTTAAGTTACCTCGGATCTGCTAATTTTGAGACGTGTATCTGAAGATATAGATGTTTACCGTGAGATTGACTTCGCTCTGTTCCTCCAACACGGTCACTTGATACACAGGTCGTCTAAACGTTGGCGAAAACTCGTTTGTGTCGAGCACCGAGATGTTAATTGTTGCCTCGGCCGTGAGAACATTCGCTCCGTCGATTCCGCCGTCAGACACCACGACATGTAGTAGATACGTCGACCTCGTCTCGCGGTCAAGTCCACCCAGTAGTAGCAACGTTCCTGTCCACACAAACACGACCAGTTATAGGAATGTCACTAGCCGTTGACAACGTTGACAATGTGTACAGAAGCTGACATAACTTGTAGAAGGATGTCACCAAGTGGCATATATAATGTATATATATATATATATATATATATATATATATATATATATATATATATATATATATATATATATAGAATACAATCCTGATTGTCTGTATATCCTAACAAAGAATACAGGAGATCTTCATGTAACTTTCATCACGAGTATAATTGTACAGCAAGTATGTCAACTCCCAACGGCCCTGTACCTGTGAGTGGGTCCATACGGAACGTGTTGTGCGTGTCGCCGCCGCTGATGTCGTAGGTCAACGACACACTGTCCTGGTCCGTGGCCGTCACTTGGAGTAGTCGTTGTCCGGCACTCGTAGATTCGTTCACCTCCACGAAATACTGTGACAGGCTGAATACGGGGGAGTAGCTGTTCTTGTCAATCACACGGATCGTCACCCGCTGCTCGGCCGAGTGGACACCGTCTGACGCCTTCACGGTGACGTAGAGTGAGTCCAATGCCGAGCCACTGAGAGCACTGACCAGGCGCAAGTCTCCGGTGTCCGGGTTGATCTCGAATGCGCTGTCGCTGTCCCCTGACAGCGAGTAGGTTATGGCAGCTGCAAGAATGACCATCGGTACACTTAGAGGCGAGTAAGACTGAATCTTGCGTTCTTGGTAAAACCATCACTTCTCTGTAAAAATGTATGTGCAAAAATAGACGACCATTACAGTAATATGTTCATAGACGAATGCAAGCGAACATAAGTGCCATTGTTTTTGCTAAATCGACATATGCATGACTAATGTCTTCGCTTTATGTACAAAATAAATCGTCATTATAATAATTTATTTATAGAGCATTGCAAAGGAACACGAGTACGATATTTTTCTCCTAAATCAACATTACATGACCAATGTCGTCGCTTTCTAAACAACACGGCACGACCTACTGACCCAACTGCGGCAATAACATGATTACTAGACATAAAGACGCTGCTTATACATACAATGCTGTTCGGACACATCGTCGTCTGTGGCATTAGCCGAGTAGATGCGAGTGTTCTGGACGGTTGACCGCGGCAAAGGTATATCGACAGAGTCGTCTGCAAACTTGGGTGGATTGTCGTTGAGGTCGACCACCGTGACGAGTATCGTTGTGGTCGACGTCAGGCCGGGAGAGCCGCCATCCACGGCCCCGAGGTACAATGGCATCTCGGCCGGCAGCGATTCCGCATCAATCTTCTTCGACGTCCGCACGGACACTTGGTCGCCGTCCATGACCATGACGAAGACTGCTTCTTTCGGTGTTCTAAGCCTGAGGTAGTACTCGCTAATGGAACCGTTGACTCCAGCGTCGGGATCCAGTGCTGCAGTTCGAAAGATTACAGTGTTTGCGGCCACATTCTCCTCGACAGACACGCTGAACGTGTCGGACGGGAACACAGGTGCATTGTCGTTGACGTCTTCCACTATCACATGTACAGTCGCCGTACTCGTCTTTGGCCCAGTCGGCAGGCCGCCATCGTCTGTCGCCAACACAAGGAACGTGAAGTTGGAGTGACTCTCCCTGTCAAGTGTCGTGACGCTCTTGATGTCACCGCTGCGTCGATCAACAGCGAATGGCGACTCAACTCCTGGCTCGTGAACCAAGTCGTACTCTACGGATTCGCCGTCTCCATCGATAGCAGATATCCGACCTACATGAATTCCTTCGTCGTCAGATTCTGGAATCTCAAACGTGTACTCGGTTCTGTCAAACGTCGGCGGCGATATGTTGTCACTGACCACCTTTATTGTGAGCGATATGTCTGTGGACTTGTGAGGTGTACCTTTGTCTCGAGCGCGGAAGGTGACCATGTGTCGACCTGTTTTGTTCCGCAACGACGCAAGAACGCTCAGTACTCCGCTGGTCGAATTGAATGCAAACAGATCAGTAAACGACACCAACTCGACGGAGATTACTCCATTTTCCCCTTTGTCGGGGTCCGTACCTGAAACGGTCAGCAACCCATACCCTGGCACCACAGATTTCTCGACAAAGATCTCGTCGGGGATGTCACCAAACACCGGTGCATTGTCGTTGATGTCTTCGACGCGAACCAGCACGGACGCGGCCGCCTTCCGTTCTGGGGAGCCGCTGTCCATCGCGATCACGTCAAAGGTGTACACATCGGTGTCTTCTCGGTCCAACGCTCGAGCCAGTCGAAGCGAGCCGGTCGTCGGATTGATCGCAAACGGGAACTCGTCGTCAGAGTCGTGTCCTATCGAGTAGGTCAGGTATTGGTCCAGGTCGAGATCAGCCGCTTCCACGCGCAGTAGTTCAACCCCGGGCGCTGTCGCCTCTGAAACGTTCAACGTGTATTCGGATCGTTGAAACTGCGGCTTGTGCTGGTTGCCCTTCATGAACGTGATGTCGTAGGTGAGTGACACTCCGGCCGTGTCGACGTGGTCGAGAATCTGCAGGAAAACGTCGTCACCGTCCAGCTGCTCCACCCACACGTTGTACTCGACGTTCAGGGCGCGCCCGTTGTCTGACCGCACTGCGGCCGTTGGGTTCTGTGTGTGGTCGCCTGTGTACACGCCACGGAAGTACACCCATCCAGCCGACGTCGGATGAACGGTCACCTGGCATGTGCAAGAACATGGAGCTGTAAGCATGGAATTGGAATCGGTGTTTGGGTGGCCCAGTAGGTGAGACGGGCTGGACAGGATTAGTCTTCAATATACAGGGAAGGGGTTTGAGGTTCGTGGTGAGGTTGTTGTTTGAGATTTGGTGAATCTCAAAGGGGGTACAAATCGAGGTGTTTAGACAGCTTCATGAGTTGGAATTTATTGTAAACGCCGCTGAAAAAATTTACTTTACCAATGGCTTCGGGTATCATAAGTATGACTGAAACGACCGGCGGAACGGAAGCTCTGTCTCAGCCTCGCCAATATTATCCTTTTCTTGTAACTTATGGTACTACTTCCGAGTATTTCGGCGTTTCTCGCGGCCGTAATTAGCGGACTAGCTTCGCTATACCCAACGAAAGAAACGTGTTCTGCACAATGACATCGGCCAGGAATTATTGCAGCAGTAAAGACCAAACTTTTCAACACACAACGTGTTGTTTTATAATCAGCCAGGCTTGTCAGCTATTGATTAGGCGCGGCTAGGCAATGACTATGTGCAGACTGAGAGGCAGTGACATTCGACCTAAAGCAGCAGTGTGCAGCTTCAAAGTTAGCTAGGGTTTTTACGTGGGCAGTGGTAGAGTGTAGTATTAATAACGAACCAGACACTCTGTGACACACCCGTACATCACGTACCTGCACTTGTGACGTGCCCACGTATCGAATATTCGAGATGTTGAACGCCGTCACATCGAGCGGATGTCGTCCGTCCGTGCTCTGGTAGATGCGGTCGGGAACCACTCCGAGCTTCTGCTTACTGAGGACGAGGAAGTCGACGAGTCCGTCGTCCTCGGGAACGTCGACTCGTACGACGTGCAGGAGCTCGTGGAAGAGAACCGACTCCATCACCGACAGCTGCGGGTCGCCTGCAAGTGACGCGTGTATCGTGCAGGAGTGGATCAGTCAATGTGAGCCACCAAATCGCTCACAGCTCCGTGTTACCGAAGTTGTGCGATAGTAAGCGACATAAAAATGAATTCAAGATTGCATTCGTTATGTGTGCGTTTGCAATACTTTCAATTCCACGATTCTTGTATGTATTATTTATGTAATATATAAATTATATATATACGTATACATATACTATATTATATATATATATATATATATATATATATATATATATATAATGTGTGTGTGTTATATTATACATATATGTATATATATATATATATATATATATATATATATATATATATATATATATATATATATATATATATATATATATATATATATATATATATATATATATATATATATATATATATATATATATACCTACACTACATATATATCGGTATATTATTAATAATAGTTTTATAAAACGTATGTATACTCATTTACACATTAGACATTTTAAAGAACACCACATATAGCAATCGTTTGAAACCCTTTCTTACTCACCCAACGGGTTGATATTCTCGAATGTCGCAGAGAAGTTGGAGAATGTGCCTTTAAGTGATGATGTCATTTGCCACCTTGCAACCTTGGTGGAGCTGGGTTCAATGTCCCCAAAGGTGACAGTTAACGACGGCGATGCTGGCTTGTCTCCAAGTTGCGCCGCTATAATTTCAAACTTTATAAGCAAACCTTTCTCGTTTTCTATTATCTCCGGTTGACCGGATGTTATCCGCAGATTTCTTGCTTTGCCGTGGCCAGCGTTGGTGACGAGAACACCAAGACTGAACGGGATGGTGGGCTCGACGATATCTGCACAAAGGAATACAAACAGCGAACCAGTGAGTTTATCGTTAAAGCAATGAGATGTTAATACTTGTTACATTACCCATTAGTAGAGATACAACCAGAATGCACGTCAAAGTATGAGCATGGATGTGGCCGGTTTTGAGTTTTGATCATGGTAAAGTTATCAGCATATGCAATGTATATATTTTGATATATAAGCGAAGACAGTGAATGCTTGTGCATTTTAGACAATTACATTTACTTATGCTCTGCTCTGCTCTGCTCTGCTCTGCTCTGCTCTGCTCTGCTCTGCTCTGCTCTGCT
This sequence comes from Ridgeia piscesae, assembly GCA_025642075.2. Taxonomy (NCBI): domain Eukaryota; kingdom Metazoa; phylum Annelida; class Polychaeta; order Sabellida; family Siboglinidae; genus Ridgeia; species Ridgeia piscesae. The sequence goes on from JAODUO010000001.1 coordinate 1,176,160, forward strand.
CTGCTCTGCTCTGCTCTGCTCTGCTCTGCTCTGCTCTGCACTTATGTCGTTGCACTCCACCAATCGATATACACATCACATTAACTCATCCGGTCACACCAGCTAAACTCTGTCTCACCGACCTTTCGTCATGGGGTCGTCACTCTTGACAAACTTGGCGAGGAAGTAGTTGAGATAGAGCTGTGGATCGGGAGTGACTGTGATAGTGTCCGGGAACAGCGGCACGGTGATGTTGTCTCCGTCTACGGTGTAGTAGAGCGTGCCGGAGATGTCGTACTGGACGTCGTGGGTGGGAGCAGCCTCCGAGTACGGAATGATGAGCCACTCGGCTTTGCCCGACTCTCCGACGGCTAGCACGCCGCTGCCATCAACACTTCCCATGCCCGACACCTCTGGGCGACCTGGAGGGCATGATGGGACATGAAGTGTAATGTGTTAAAGTGTTTCCGTGTCAGACCTACGGAGCTGACATTTACATTTCTTTGAGGGACAGCTTTCAATGACTTCACACCAAATGAAACGCTCGCACGTGCACACACACACACACACACACACACACACACACACACACACACACACACACACACACACACACACACACACACACACACACACACACACACACACACACACACACACACACACACACACACACACACACACACACACAAACACGCACGCACACACAAACATATGCACACACGCATGCTGACACACACCTGTGTCAGCACGGACGGACATATTCCCACCCACTCTCTCACTCAGTCACTCGTTCGCTCGCTCGCTCGCTCGGTATCTCTCCCTCTCCCTCTCCCTCTCCCTCTCCCTCTCCCTCTCCCTCTCCTCTCCCTCTCCCTCTCCCTCTCCCTCTCCCTCTCCCTCTCCCTCTCCCTCTCCCTCTCCCTCTCCCTCTCCGTCTCTCTCTCTCATACACACACGCACAACACACACGCACACACTCACACACATACACACGCACGCACGCACGCACGCACGCACACCACCCACCCACCTACACACACACACACACACACACACACACACACACACACACACACACACACACACACACACACACACACACACACACAACACCACACGCACACACAAACACTCACGCACACACTCATATGCACGCACGCACGCACGCACGCACGCACGCACGCACGCACGCACGCACGCACGCACGCACGCACGCACGCACGCACCACACACACACACACACACACACACACACACACACACACACACACACACACTAACCGATGGCGAACTTGTGTTGAGCATCTTCTTTGCCGACGTAGTCCCGTATAACGATGTCCACGCGGATGTCCGCCAACCTGTTCGACTCTCCGTTATCGAGTTCAAGTGTGGCACGGAAAGCGTCACGCGTGATGGCAAGTCGCTGGTGGATACGAATTCGCACCTTCGCACACACACCCTTGTCACTCTCCTGAAGACAAAGGACGACGAGTCTCGATTAATCGAATGATTCCTTTCCTTACATATATTACAGAGTGAAATTGGGCTATTTGTTGCAGATTACAAATCGTTCAGTATCACATATGTAGGTAGTTCTACAGGTGACATATATTATATATGTTTATGTGTTAGAGTCTATTAAGTTCATGCTGCTGCTTAGGTGCCAAATACCTGTTTTTATAGCAATAGCTGGGATAGAACGGAATCGTTGCATGCAAAACCCGACGGTACATATCGCTTATCTTCCTGACAATTACGCCTTTCGGGGTGGCCCCAGAAACACAACAACAAAACGTAACCCATCGTATGTATAATATTGTTCTGCTACGTTAATATGTTTATCAGTTGCTGAAGTATATAATGGTGTCAATGTGAATACAAGTACACATGAACCAGCATTGTATACATACCTTGTCAGCTTGTTCATATGTGTTCAAGCCATCATTGTACCACTGAGAGAGTGAGTCAAAACCCGCCTGAAATCACAGTATAACACGTAAACAAGCAGCATGTTAGTGATATGTTGGTGAATTCTTAGTTAGAATTATTCGCTAGTAACTAATTTAACTAATGAGGTCATAACTAAACTATCATAACATAAAATGGTATATATCGCTTATCTAAATTGAGAGGTAACTTCAGAGCAGGCAAAAGATATGTCGGCTTGCATCCAACTGATGATTACATGGTGATAGTCGCGTTAAAGGAAAGGTTCGTCATTTTTACAAAAAATATTGCAATTAAAAGGTGATCATAAATAATTCCAACACACCTCTTTTGCGACTTTTGTGTCTTTTTCTATTTGTTTCTGCATTGCGCTGTACTTTGCATAGCTGATCATGGATGGATCATTCAGCTTGCCGAGTTTCCAGTTGTGTAAACTGCTGTTGATTCGCTGAATGAGCGTGTCGGCCATGTCACGTGACACTCCAGCAGGCAGAGGATAGCCGTGGATCGTATCGAGTTCCTTTTGCGATATAAGCTGTCCATTTTCGCTGTTGTCGTCGAACATAGGTTGTACTGCGGTATGCCACCAATCACCAGCACTTACTTCGAACCTATTTAACAAAAACGCACCAAAAGTTGGTATTTTTACTTCTGCATACAACAACGAATAAAACGGCGACGGATATTAGCAAACTGTCTGTGTTCTTTGCGCATTCACACATCCAACTTAAGCAGTAAGAAATGCACGTAAGCTAAGCATTATCTCTCCCAGATTATTATACATTATTACCAACCTTGAACAACTAAACACTTGACATTGCGTCGTTGTCATGTTTAAGGAATAGAAAGGGATACACGTTGTTATTATACATTTATTATGAATCTCACTTTGAATTTTATCTCAAGACAGACACCTCACATTGTATATAAGACTTGGACACATCACCCTAACAGTGCCTCTATGTGTATTATGTAATGAGCATTCATCGGGTGAAATCCCTTTAGGGGTTCCAAGATGTTGCAGTGATAGTGAAATGTTTGCACATAGAACTATGCCAAGTGTTCCGTGTGTTGTAAGAAGGAATACATTTCCATTTATGAAACATATGCAAATGTTTAATAATTATGTTGTTCACAGTGTTGTCAACAGGGACAAAATATTTTCGTCTCTGCTACAGAAACAATGGTTGAAAAAATTACTAATATTTTGTCTACGCTAATATGTTTATGTTATATTAATTAGTTGTGATATGGCTTCTACGACACGTGCATGTATTTGGATAGCTTTCGGTATTTCATTATTCTCGGGTTGGTGTTAGTACATGTATGACTATATAACTTCCCTTGTATGAAACAAGCTTATCTTATCATATTTAATCTTATATTAAATTGTCGTACGAACCACGCCTCGTCGCCAACTACAATTGCAGACAGCTCGTACTGGTTCGTTGCCGCGATTAGACGGTCCGCAAGTTCCGGAGTCAAGTCGTCTTGGCTTAACACGCTTCGTTTACGTCTTCTGCTTTTACTGCCTCCGCCTTTACATTTCTTGTAATTCTTCCTGCACCTGAACAAAATCACCCAGTTGTCGTTCTCAAGAAAACACAGTTTTATTGTAGACTCTGTATGAGTGTAGACTTGACAACACAGTATATGGGATATATATATATATATATACATATATATATATATATATATATATATATATATATATATATATATATATTATATATATATATATATATATACATACCTTTATTGCCATTTTTGTCATATTATAACATGTTTTGGTGTTGAGTGATATAATGAAATACATTTATATATATATAAATGAAGATAACATTCTTTCTATGTGTACTCGCTGCCATTAGAATAGCATCGGTATCTTAAAATATAGCTATGCACTCTTTTTCCACATTTGTATATATATATATATTTTATTCAAATATTAGTCATATTTCATATATATATATATATGTGTGTATATATATATACGTATATATATATACGTATATATATACATATATATATACGTATATATATATGTATATATATATATGTATATATATATATATACGTATATATATATATATATATATATATATATATATATATATATATATATATATATATACATATATGCAATATACAAAAGGCTGCATCATTTAGGACACCTTTGTAACCCAAATTATGATAATGCAATATAAATTTTATTTTTATCTTAGCAAATGTAGAAATAAACATTTTGCGATAGATAAAACGTGCTAGGTATGAAATATAAAGCCTTAGTCATTAGAACCCACACTTGCAACGTATCAATAAATAAACCAACGACAGTGTCAATTCTTTACAGTTGCATACATAACTATAATGCAAGTTTCATAAAAGGTATAGTTACTTGGTTACTGCTTTATAGAACTTGTAACATTTCCACGCTGCGTTGATCGGACCAATGACCGGAACGGCGACCGTTCTGAATGCTTTTACGCATTTGATGCCGCTCTTGACCGTCTTGAAGCAGCTCGACCCGGCCTTGTAGCAGTTAATGATCTCATCACATGTTAGCGACTGGCTCACGGCTATTCCACTGTAGCTGCTGCCTGGAGCCAACAACGAACGATGCATTACGTCTTATGTTTCCTACGATACTATCCCACAGAAAAGATCACCAGATTGTTTTACGGAAAATCTCCTTATATCCATTGACGAGCTTCACGCTCCACAAAACTTTTAAAGTATGTTATTTTCCGTGTTAGTGTTTTCGGAGCATCTGCAGTTAGTTACACAGTTAGTTCTTCTGTTCGATTTGTTTCATCCCTCGAGATGGATACCGAGGAGGTAAACGCTTCTCGAACATGTAATGTAAACATGGCATCTCAGAACTCCAGCACATCATGGCACGCTTGTATATGCAAACATTTCACTTGCTCTGCAATATCTTGGAATCCCTGAAAGGATTTCACCCAATGACTGCGCATTACATAATACACATGCTGGCACTATTAGTGTGATGTGTCCAAGTCTTATACAATGTGAGGTGTCTGTCTTGATATAAAATACAAAGTGAGATTCACAAGTAAGCCTGAGCTCACTGAAACAACCAAAGTGACACTAATCATTTAATGATACCATACTCGAACACTTCCACGGCTGGCTTTTGTTTTACATTTACCATTCCTTTTAAATATAAATACTAACAACATGTATCTTTTTCAAGTCCTTAAACATGACAATGATGAAATGTCAAGTGTTTAATTGATCAAGGTTTGTAATAATTGAGAATAAAGTGTGAGAGATAATGTTGTGTTTACGTGTATACGAGATCCTTGTGTTTCTTACTGCCTAAATTGGCTATGTGTGAATGCGCTTAGAACAAAGACATTTTGTTAATATTCAATTAAATGCATTTACCCACACGTTATGCAATTATTATCACTACTGTGCAATTAATATCACTATTATCATTTAAAATTTGTTATGACATTAAATCGATTTTTAAAATATTTATCATATACATTTATTTCTACCACACTAAGGAATAATAAGTAATGTAATGAATGTTTTATTTTATTTTACTATTTCTTATATAGACCTATATTTAGAATGCTTTTATATATATATATATATATATATATATATATATATATATATATATATATATATATATATATATATATATATATTAATAACTTATCATCCAATTTTAACGACTATCTTTACATGTATGTAAAGCATCTGAGAGCAATGCTATTGATTCGGGCGTTATATAAATATATTGTAATTTTATTATAATTATTCACCGACGTTCACATACTTGGTCCTCCAGAACCTCCTCCGCCGGGACCGGAGATGTAGCCTCCGCCACCTAAGCCGCCACCGCCACCACCGCCGCCACAATTCGCACTTAATGCGTTGTTGATGTTCACGGAGAGCTGATTGTACCGCGCTCTGTCGCAGATGTACAGGTACGCCGCATAGATCGCCATTGCAACGCAGGACAGACTGGAACACGACGTACGCGCTACAGAGGTGGACAGCACGATCCAAATGACAGACCTAAATACAAGCTGTCGTACATGTCATCTGTGGAATGGAACAACTCGTCCAATTCATTCAAATAACATGATGTTAAAAATAATTTAGTTTTAGGGCAGAGGGCAGGGTTCTGGGGTAACTAAATTGGTCGCGGGACGAATGCAGTGCTTCGAATGTGTTATAAAACGTGTTATGACATGTGGGAATACATAATGAACAGACAACTACATGCAAAGAACCGGAGACGATTCCACTAAGATAAAGAGCTCTTAAAGAAAATACAACCTTAAAAAAAATGTTGCTTGTTCGCTCAACTCACCATGATGTTTATATACAACTATGTGCACTCGTACTGTGGTGGGGATGAATATAGGGATTTGAACACTACTACATAATTACATCACACGTATGTAACGTTAGTCGTATAATAATTATATTCGTCATAATTGCAATGCCGTGGCATAATAAGGCTTGCTTCGTCACATAATTATATATGCGTTCGTAGGACACGTACGCGTTGCGTTTTGAAATATCACCCGGGTTAGCAGCGAGATAGTGTGCTTTCTTCCGCTCGTCAATGATAACGTTCACAGGTACTTGGATCGTCGTGTTCGCCTCGATGCTTCCGACCTTCTCAAGTTCCTGCAAAGGCAAATGTCGCGGCTAGCATACTATAGAATGGTTGGGAAAAGTACCAATATGTCTTAACCAAATTTTGAGAATTGTCACCAAAGGCACTAGCTTGTAGAGACTTGTAGATTCCGACAACACATTTATGTTACGAATTTCCAACGAATCATATATCTGCCATTTTGCACATGATTTGCACCCCGTGTGCATACACTCGTACACACGCAAGCACAGCCACACACGCACGCACGCACGCACGCACGCACGCACGCACGCACGCACGCACGCACGCACGCACGCACGCACGACACACACACACACACACACACACACACACACACACATGCATGCACGCATACACACACACACACACACACACACACACACACACACACACACACACACACACACACACACACACACACACACACACACACACACACACACACACACACACACACACACAAACAAACAAACAAACAAACAAACAAACGTACATGCTTGCATATATTAATTGTCTAATATATACATAATGTGTTTATTTTCATACATATTGTCTTACTTTTTACAACGTTGCATGGTACAAAGAGTAGTAGTAGTACTTGTTATTGTTGTTGTAGTGCAAGTTTTATTTTATGACGGTAAACACGTCACGCGGTGCATCGTGATTTTCTATGGGTCATTAACATTTAACATTATATATATATATATATATATATATATATATATATATATCACAACAATACTAATATAATAATAATACAAATCATTATTGTATTAGTATTGTCGTGAATTAAATTAGTTGTCGCGAACGTGTTACCATAAACTTATGTGTTAGAGAACCGTATGCCTAAGTGTATACACAATACATACCATTTCCAAGTGCATGAATGGGTGACTGTCGACCTTCGGAAGAGTGAATGTGACGTCATCAGCTCGTATGAGACCGTGATTGGTCAACTTGAAGTTGATGACGGGAACGAGGCCACGCTGAAGAACGTCCATGTCAAGCTCACGTGGTTCGATCGTCACTACAGGCATAGGTACGTTCGTCTCAAAGTCGGCCTCCAGCGTAATCTCGTAGCGGTCTTCATACGACACTCGCGTCACGTCCCACCTAAAATAACGTTAAGACATCGGTTACTTGTTTTCTGGGCGGTAACGTCTAGCATGTCTCAAAACGCCCGTAGAAAATATGACAGATTTCTAAACATGGAGCAGTTTACAGTTCAGATATTAGACCATAGTTTGAACATCGTTTCGTGATACACAAATGTATCCCATAATGTTTTAACAGTGTTATGCGTCAGATATAATACAAAAAGGAGGCTGGGTTGGCAAAGATTTTAAATAGGAAGATTTTGTTTGAACAAAGTATTACCTTCATATTATAGAATACATGTACACGTGTGTAGTCCCCCTACACTGAAAGCGCATGCATTAATATAAAATCGTAACTACAAGCTCTCGTACATCATTGGGATGGATCGATTCGTCCAATTCATTCGAATAATGTCATATCAGAAATATACAATAGTTCTAGGGTAGGGGACACGGTTCTGGGGTAACTAAAGTGGACGCGGGACGAATGCAATGCTTCAGATGTGTAACAAGACATTTCTGTTAACGTGTAGGAAATACGTGATTTGTAAATATATACAACGACCAAGAGACCATTTCACCAATATAAAGAGCTTTTTAGAAAAAAATCATCCTTAAAAACAAAAATCCGTTGTTAAAATAGAGGTTTTTGAAAAACAAAAATATCCATTGCTATTTTACGGAGGACACTATTACGTAACACATCAGTGACAATGGCCTGCTGGCGCGTCACAGTGTAAATAGGTTTCATGTATTCCAGATCGCTGTTTAGAATAAAAATTGATTTGAACATTCAACATTAGGTTTAACAGGTCTTAACAAGGTTAGTGAAATGTTCCACTATTGTCGTTGCCCGGAGGATGCCCAGATGTACGTGATGAATGACTACATGTTCGTGACGGAGACATGGCACTCAGCAATTGGTTGAATTACCTGTACGTGACGGCAGTTCGCTGCAGGAACACCGTCACTCTGTTGTCGGTGGCAGTGGCGAGAATGACGCGAGAGTCACCGTTGTGTTTGTCTGCCCGACTGTAGAGACTGTAATAGTCTTCGTTGATTCCTGTGAAGACCACCACACCTGGAACGGGAACAACATACTTGTATTCGCTTTACAAATCTTGTGCCGCAGAGTAAACATTTACTCTTGTTTCGCAGCTGTAGCGCGTTGTCATGTCATGACAAATGAAGTGAGTTTTTTCTCATTTATTCTAGAAAGTACTGTAAGAGGCATCCAAATCTCACGCTCGCCTTTACGATGACTGTACTCTACTCTTCTTAGGCTACGGCAAGCACTTAGTTGCTTTCAAAAGTAACATATGTATATGTACACATGAACGCAAAGCTATAATGATTAAAAAATAGTATAGTTATAGCAATATATATAGCTATAATTATATATATATATATATATATATATATATATATAATTATAGCTATATATATATTTACATATATCATTATAGCAAATTATCAGTATAGCTTTGCGTTCATGTGTACACATATTATTTACAAGGCAAGTAAGTGCTTGTCATAGCCTATGAAGAGTAGAATACAGTCATCGTAATGGCGAGTGTAAGATTTGGATTACGATATATATATATATATATATATTTCCTGCCCCTGCCGTACCTGATGCGTTGGTGACCTTTGATATGGTGACGTCACGTAGTCGACTCCGGAGTGTGATCGTGGCGCCCTCTAACAATGGTCTTCCCTCAGCGAAGTACGTGAATTCGTCTTCCACTCGCACCGTCAGGTCTAACTCATCGGACGAGGCAACCACAAATCTGAAGCAAATCGAGACATACAATATATTGCAAATTTCCATCTAACTTCAGTTAATTATGTTCGCTTTTTTAATCCTTGGATTTGTTCAGTCTGTTCACGTCACCACCATCGTCGCGACCTAACTGGGAAACATTCAGCCACATTGCAGTTACGACGTAAATAACCGTAGTTTGCATTTTCCACCAGTCTAATATCCCCAATACATTTATGCAACTGGCTGAACAGTCGAAAATGTATACGCTTGATTGATAGTTCGACCTACTACTGTACAATGTTCCCGTGCGTTTTTAATGTCTTGTGTGCATTTTGTTCTTTCTTGATATAAACTGGCTGACACTGATCTTCTTCGGTATAGGTAACTCGTGAGAGAAGACATAGCCCGTTCTGACGTATGACACGTTAAACCAAGTCACAATATTTCAGAGAGTAAGAGCTCTGTATCTTTAAGTGAAAGCCATAATTAATATAATACCTTACTACATATGTCATTCGGTATGACGGTTGGTGTTTACACAAGGAGAGAAAAGGGTGCATAGATTGAATGAAAAGAGCCAGAACGATGGGTACGTCATAATGTGTCGGTAGATCAGCTGATACCAGATTCGTCTTCAGTGTTATACTAGACTTCTGAATTTGTCTTCGCGTCAACAGTCGACACTCTACATTTTTGTAACCCGTGAACCGGCTACTAATTAGTATACATAAGTGGACAAGAATTCGAAAATTAACGTGTCATCTGTGACGCCGATCTCATCACTATTTCCACGACCTAACATAAGAGACTTTGAAGAATGCGAAAAGATGGAGAGAACTGGTTAAGAGATCGTCAGTGGTGTCCCAACGATCTTAACGGGTTACGCGAAAAACGAAATATTAATAACTATTAAACTGGCGCATGTCAGAAGATCGGTCAAGTTTGTCATACAAAACAGATAACTCAATATGGCATGCATCTAAACCAAAAAGCTTGTTGGGAGCGAGCGAGCAACGTTTAATATATGTATGAGAATACAATGATACACTTGTACATTATGTATAAAGCACTGAATCGATAATAGTGGTTGTTGTGCATAGATCAATAATTATACAATATATTATAGAGTATATAAACAGTTCACATGAAGAAGAGCGATACGGGAGACTGCACCTGTACGGAAGAGCGGTATGGGATAGGTACCTGTACGGCAGCGCGACGCTGGTCTCCAGCGACCGGATCACCATGGAGCCGTCTCGCGTGCCGAGAGCATCGTCGGCCAACGCCATCACCGACAACACGAGCAGGGCGCTCTCTCCTGGCGCCAGTCGCAGTCGGTCAGCATCAGCACCTTGCTGCTGCTTCGTTGCAAACGACACCACCGAGAGCAGGGGCTCGTTCTTCGGCAATTCAACGCGGACGTTGCTCGCTGGACGCAATCCCTCGTTCGTTACGTTCACCTAGGAGACGATTTTATGTGAAACTTTGCGTGTTTATTTTCGTAGTTTTAAAGCAATGTTGATAATTGCTCAATACGTATTTATTTGCAAAGGCGAATGGTGGAATGGCTTGGATATGTTATTGTCATCATAATATTAAATGATGCAGACAATTATATTTTATTAGCATGGATCCCAGAAGGAAATAGAAACGGAGTTGGACCTGTAAGAGCAGTGCAGACGCACAATGGAAGTAGAACTGACGTCACTGCAGTACAACACCAAGGAGAGCTTATTACCTCAACAGACAGTGTACTACCCCAAATGATTGGTGTATGATAGATATCTGGTGTCACGAACCTGTAACGTGTACTGTTTTCCTCTGAGCAGCGTGGCCGAGACACGGGCCGGAGAGTACGTCAGTTTGGGTGTCATCTGACGGAAGTCGTAAGAGACTGTCACATGATCCGTGACGCCCTCCGCAACAACCACGCCAAGTACAAAATATCCCCGGACTGGTTGAGCCACTGAATGTGAAATGGAGACGATTCATTCGTGTGCATCAATTGCATCTATTCAAATCCTAACTTTCACCACTACTTGTAATATTCTGCAGTAGCTCTCAGTGACAACGCCTGTCATAAACTATGTTTATATATGTACCAGCAACACTATGATAAAAATAAGATCAGTTTTATTGCTCTTGAATCCTTGGAAACCAAGCTCAAAAGCGCACCAATACAAAAGGTTTAATAGATCTCAAAAAATCAATAACCAATTCCAGTTATCAACATATTGATTGATACGTCAGATAGCTAGGGTGGATAGGCAAGGTTGTAAAGGTTTTTTAAGACGGCGAAAGTTAGCAATATTTTCTATCGATCTAACACTAGATGGCAAAATATTTAAAGAGTATATGCAGCTACAGAAAATGCCCTACTCCCGGTATTGATATTTATTTCATGGACAACAACTAAATCAGAACTAGATGATCGAAGTGGGATAGGTCATCTTCCAGGAGTAAGCAATCAATGTAAATACGGTGTTGCAGGACTTTTTTTCTATTCATTTGTTACTATTTGGAATACGGAATGTTCTAGTGTCCTGCATCGCTAAGGAATGGTCACATCCGTTTATTACAATCACTCTCCAACACGGACTCCACACGGACTCTGGTCATTAGTATGACGGCGTGAGGGGCTCTCATGGATAAGCCTTCTAAAACACTGTAAGCCGGATTGTGAACTACATACCTTGTATGCTGATGTTGATGTTAGTCGTTGAGCCTCCGATAAGTTGAGGAAACACCTGACAGTCGGCCACATTCAGCTGACATGTCGGCTTATGTGCGTCGGTGTAGACCATCATGGAGTATGGGACGTTTGTTTTCTGCAAAAGCGTAAGCTTTGAAGAGGTTTCTAACAAATATGTATTTTCAGTTGCAGTGCTATTTAAATAAACTGGTACGTTACCACCAGAGTATAAGCGAGGTATCAAATAGTGGTGGCGGTGTAGTGGAAATTATCTTCGTTGTGGTCGTGGTAGTAGCGATCACGGTCATGTTGACCGTGTTTTAGTGGGCCTATAACCGTATAATTGCTTTCATTTTAGCCTGTTAGATTGATGTTGATTGTTTATGTCCTGTTGTTATTATTTTGTATAGTTATTATTGTTTAATTTTGTTTACGTATACTGTTTCAGTTGTCATATTTGCTATAGGGTCCATAAACCTGTTGGAATCTGATTAAATACAATATAAAAGGATATATCGCAGCTGCAAGTGACGGCAGTTTGCTTCTTTATCAAATGCAAGTTTTGCCGTAGCTGTCTTTAAGGGTTTAGCGTGACGATATTCAATTCAGAATCATGTGGAGTTTCAGTCCGGAAATGGAGGATGTCTTGTGTTTCTATCTTACACGTCGTCACATGACACACAATGAACAAGACAAGGAGGAAATCGAAATGAAGGCAGCTGAATCAAATGTCGAAATATCTTATCACTGAAATAGCTTCGTCAAGAAAATGTTTGCTTCGATAAACCTGAACATGAACATAGACCCACCTTAAGTGTCAATGTAGAGAGCGAATCGACACCGACGTTGGTGATGTCAATGGACACACTGTGCTCTCCCAAGTAGCCAGACAGGGAACGAGTTGATGACCGCATGCGGACACCCAACACTGTCCACTGTTGCTTAACCTCAAATCCGTCGTCCATGGGATGTCTCGCGTCCTAAAATATTATGAAACTATTGATTACAATTGAACTGGCGTATGTCAGAAGATCGGTAAAGACTGCCGTGCAAGACAGAAACTCAAGATGGCATCTGAACAAAGAAGCTTGTTGGGATTCAGTAATGATGTTCTTGTATATTATGTATAAAACATACGACACTGAATCGATAAAAAGTGATTGTTTTTATAGATCAATATATATATATATATATATATATATATATATATATATTATTTCTATGAACAATTTGGAATCAACTCACTATTGCGATTAAATCTTTTGAAACCATTGATATATTTCGTAAGAAATTGAAAACAAATTTGTTTGAAATTGCTTTTCCACTATACCATTTTGGATGTTCCATGCTCCAATGACGACGTTTGCCTGTCCCGTGAATGACTAGCTAAATGATGTTGTTTGTTGCGCCTCGGCTTGAATATATTTAAGGATTTAGCAGCAATAGAACTTATTCAATTTATATATATATATATATATATATATATATATATTATATATATATATACATGTATGTATGTATGTATGTATATGTATATATGTATGTATATATATATATACAAATATATGTATATATACAAACATATATGTATATATATATTATATATATATATATATATATATATCACACATATATATATATATATCCAATTATATTTTATATATAATATATATATATACATAAATTAAATGAATAATATGAATAATAATCATTGTTTTATGCACGTGTAAATACGGTAACATCACATATTTACTGACAGTAAAAATAAAGTTTTGTAATCTCACCACTTGGAAGAGACCAGATTCACGAGAAGACGGATAAAATCGCTGGTAGAATATCTTTGAAGCTCCCACCGTATGAGCCTGGATCGTTCGAGTTCCAATCGCAGATTTTACGCTAAAGGGAGAAGACAGTAATGATGATTGAAATGTGTGTATCGTATGATGTGTTACTTTTCGTTACGAGACGAAACAATATTTGTATTTACAGGAAACGTATAATAGCAATCCCTAGTAAACCAGCTACATAATCCACACATATATGATCGCCAACATGACATGTTTCATTGGTTCTTTCAACATCAGTTACTCTATGCAAACGTACCCTTATTATTATTATTATGTATATTTATAATTATCAATAATTTCCTACACAGGGCAACGAAACCGTTTTAAAAGTCACATAAGGAGATTCACTTATAAATATTACACAATTATCCTTCATTTACAATTCCAAAAAACTTCATTATTTCCTAATTAAAGTAATCTAAAACGCAATTTGTAGTTAACGAACTGGAATTATAAAATAGCAATATTTTTCATTTAAAAAACGGCCGACTAGTTACTACTGCAAAAAACTCAACTAGGATATACGTGTATTGTTACTCACATAATATTTACAGGCACACTGTCGTCCTCGAGCGGGCTGTGGGGCACGGAGAACTCAACTTTGCCGCTGATAAGAACCGAACGAGCGCTCACGAACGGGCCCCTGGGTAGCCTGTCGACAGTCACTCCGTATGATGGCTTCACGCGCACCCGGAAGGTGGCGCTGTGTTTCCCGAACGCGTTCTGCGCCGTTACGACGAACCTGATTGGTTCGCGACTGGCGCGTGATGTCCACGTGACAACAGCATCTCGACTGGACAGAACACTCCCCGACGGTCCCGATGCGAGATCCCAGTTGATAGGATCGGTGCCCTGCGGGAAGGAACAGCCGTTGATGCATCGTAAAAAACGTACCCACTCACTCACTCACTCACTCACTCACTCACCCACTCACCCACTCACCCACCCATCTCCCACCCACCCACCCACCACCCACCACCACTCACTCACTCACTCACTCACTCACTCACTCACTCACTTTCAAAAGATGCACACGAATATAAGTACTAAACAAACTATAGTTCTGTCTCTCAAATATTCTTGCTAAATGCTATTTTCAAACAATACCTCAAACCATATAATATAAAGAACCACGTCATCAAATATAATTTAAATCTACAAAATAATAATATATATACATATAATATATAATTATCATATATATATATATATATTATATATACAAATATATAATAAATAATATATTTATATATATATATATATATATATATATATATATATATATATTTATATATCAATATATATGTATATATATATATATTTTTTTTTTTTTTATCAATATATATATATTCGTACAATTATGTAATCAATGACATAGTTCCTTTATTGTATTATGGAATGAGGTGCACACACACATACACACACACACACACACACACACACACACACACACACACACACACACACACACACACACACACACACACAGCACACACACACACACACACACACACACACACACACACACACACACACACACACACACACACACACACACACACACACACACACACACACACACACACACACACACACACACACACACACACACACACACACACACACACACACACACACACACACACACATTATATAATTATATAATTATATATATTATCGCACTTTGCCGGGTAGTGGAAATAACAAGAAAAAAGAACCACAAAATACAACAATGTCGCAGAATAAACCAAACCTCAGACGTTGTCAGGCGAACTTCAAACAGAGCCCCTTCCGTGATATCTTGGTCACTAATGCGCGTGACTTTGGGAGGCAGACCCAAAATTTCGCAGTCTTCGCCGGTCCAGGGTCTGATACACAGACACGAACCCATGGAACAAATGCCTCGACGTGGAGACCTTTGACCTCCGCATGCGCTGGCTGGACACACGGCGTAGAACGTGAAGTGAACCTACAGCAGCACAGAGCGTCATTATAACGTTTCGTATAACAAGTACCACATAAGACACTTGACGCAGGTGACTGCTCCGTGAGATCTTCTATAAATAAAATCATTCAGCCACTGCCCATACCAACATTCTCTGCTCCCTGGAAATTGATAGAAAATAAAATTACATATGAATAAATTGTCGGAAAAAGGGTTGCAAATCGAGAGCCCCCAAGCGCGATATATCGGCCAGACTCAAAGCTTTTTGGACGGCCTCAAAGAGGTATTTTGGTACTTTTCGGGTGATGTATTTGGACATTTCTTGCTAGATTTTCTTGAAATTTGAAAGTCACCGCGAAATATATTCAACAACTTTCCCTCCCAGTCTTTATCCCTGACGACACGAATCAGGTCAGCGAGGCACATGTAGCGTTGTCTGGCAGTTTAACTGATGCAGCGCATTCGGGACAGTAGAGGCAGAAGGGACAGAGGGAACAGGGGCAGAAGGGACAGTAGGGACAGAAGGGACATAAGGGACAGAAGGGAGAGAAGGGACAGAAGGGAGAGAATGGACAGAAGGGAGAGAAGGGAGTGAAGGGACAGCAGGGACAGAGGGAACAGGGGCAGAAGGGACAGTAGGGACAGAAGGGACAGAGGGTACAGGGGCAGAAGGGACAGTAGGGACAGAAGGGACAGAAGGGAAAGAGGGAACAGGGGCAGAAGGGACAGTAGGGACATAAGGGACAGAAGGAACAGAGGGAACAGGGGCAGAAGGGACAGTAGAGACAGAAGGGACAGAGGGAACAGGGGCAGAAGGGACAGTAGGGACAGAAGGGACAGTAGGGACAGAAGGGACAGTAGGGACAGAAGGGCCACAGGACAGATTGGACAGTCGTGACAGAAGGACAGAGGGGGCGAAAGGGACAGAAGGAACAAAAGGGACATATGGGACAGAAGGGACAAAGGGGACAGGAGAAACAGAACAAAAAGTAGGAACATAATGGACAGAAGGGACACAATGGACAGAAGCAACACAAAGGAAAGAAGGAACAGAAAGGACAGAGGGGACAGAAGAGACATAAGAGACAGAAGGGACAGAAGGTACAAAGAGGACGGGAAAAACCGAAGGAATAATAGGGACAGAAAGGACAGAAGGTACAGAGCGGACAGAAGGGATAGAAGTGAAATAAAAGGCATGAGGGACAGAAGTAACAGCAGGGACAGAGGGGACAGAAGGTACAAAGAGGACGGGAGAAGCAGAAGGAATAATAGGGACAGAAAGGACAGAAGGGACAGAAGGGACAGAAGAACCATCAAATCATGCCAAGCAGGGTCGAATAAACCAAGGAAGAGAAGACTTTACTTTCCCCAACCAGGTGATCATGGATTGGATAAATGCACAATATAGACATGGCATCGAGACATACAATCCATTGGTCTTGCTGTCTATCATTGGGGAATTGGTTTTTGTGTAACAAGACAAAATATATCCACGCGCGTGCGCAGACACACACGCACGCACGCAAGCACGCACGCACGCACGCACGCACGCACACACACACACACACACACACACACACACACACACACACACATCCTCACACGCCCGTATGCACAAACATACCTGGTCATTCGTAAAACTCATCTCAGTAGATGGCGATAACTCCAGCGCGACGGAAGCCTCCGTGTGGGCAGGCGCCGTGCACATGACGTCATCTCCGCTGATCCACATTCCCGGCACGATCGTACTTCCGAATCTTCGCCAAACAGAATGAAATGACACCAATTACTATTGACTGACAGTTACTCTAGCAGACGTACGGATCCTTACTACAGTTGTGTACGGTATATCGGTATTCCGTTGAACCTGTATTTTTATACGGTTTGGTTTTGAATCGGATTTTGACAAACTAATACTCCATACGCCATGTTACACAGCCAATGGACAATACTAAGAGTCTCTTGAATCTTCCATAACCATGTAAACGTTATCAAACAATGAACTAAAAGACGACATTGAACACAACTTCCGTTCGAAAAGAAGAGATTGTATCACACCAAGGCACGATATGGAGCCAGTGTTACCTGCACACAGCGCGTGGAACGGCTCTAAACAAAACCTCATAGCGTACCGTGTACCGTGTGAAAGATATGGTACATACCGTGTACATGGTACATACCGCGTACACTGTACATACCGCGTACATGGTACATACCGTGTACATGGTACATACCGCGTACATGGTACATACCGCGTACACGGTACATACCGCGTACATGGTACATACCGCGTACACGGTACATACCGCGTACATGGTACATACCGCGTACACGGTACATACCGCGTACAACTCGGTACATACCGCGTACACGGTACATACCGCGTACACGGTACCCAGCTCCACTCCTTACGCCAGGTAAGTGGAAGTCCATTTCCTTAAAAACGATCCTACCTAAATGTGGATTTGTTTGTTGTAGAACTATATACCAGTGACTTGTAACAGCTATGTACATCATCATTTGTTAGATTAGGGTGTTTGTTGCCAGAACTAAAACCACCAGTAATGTTTCTAAGACACGTATTGAATTTTGTGTCATTTGACAGTGTAAAGGTGGGTGTCAATATCGGCCAGTAGTGACATCATAACCACTAGCACGACCAATGCACTGTGTCACCAGCCGGTCTCACCTGCATCTGTAGGTCGTCGTGTTCGGGAAGTTGTGGCCGAGAACGTGAACTGTCGTCTCGCCTACATCCGGGCCTCGGTCTGGCGCCACCTGGAGGATCTTAATGAGTGGCTGACATCTTGGTCCGTAGAAGGCCTCGCTACACTTGTCGCACAGGGCCCCGGACCAGTTAGAACCACTGCACTGGCAGCGACCTAAAGCAGAAGAGGAAAACGGAATTGATATGAAGAATGCACGGAACAGCATGTTGTATAGATGCTATGTATATAAATTGTTATTATTAGGACACAGCTACTGCTACTACTACTACTACTACTACTACTGCTACTACTACTACTACTACTACTACTACTACTACTACTACTACTACTACTACTACTACTACTACTACTACTACTACTACTACTACTACTCTACTGCTACTACTACTACTACTACTACTACTATTGCTTACTACTACTACTACTACTACTACTACTACTACTACTACTACTACTACTACTACTACTACTACTACTACTACTACTACTACTACTACTACTACTACTACTACTACTACTACATACTACTACTACTACTACTACTACTACTACTACTACTACTACTACTACTACTACTATGTACTACTACTCACTACACTACTACTACTACTACACTGCTCACTGCCTCACTCTACTACTCTACTCCTACTCCTACCCTACTCTACTCCTACTCACTACTACTACTACTCATACTCCACTACTCATACTATACTACACTACACTACTACTACACTCCTACTACTACTACTACATACTACTACTACTACTACTACTACTACTACTACTATACTTACTACTACTACTATACTAGTATACTACTAACTACTAACACTACTATTTTGTACATGTTACTACATATACGCTAACTACACTGAATACTACTACATACACTCATGTCATACGATACCTTAATTTTCACACAATACTGCTAAACATACGTTATGTTGAGTTACTCAGCATTCGGTACTACTACCATTTCTACTCACTACTGCACTGTGTACTACTACGCCTACTACTACTACTCTCGCACTCGACACGCAACTCCTCCCACTTCTTACTAATCTACTCTACCTACCTACTCTCTACCCTATCCTACCCACCCTACTCCACTACCCTACCCTACCCACTCTCCTACTGATGACTACTACTACTACTACTACTACTACTACTACTACTACTACTACTACTACTACTACTACACTACTACTAGTATACATTTGTAAAAAAAGGGGAACGATAACGCGTAATACATGAAAATGGCACTCATCCTCAATGTCATAGAACCATTAATCTTCACAAATTACTGCTAAGACGAATCGGTTATGTTGAAGTTATCGTCAGCATTCGGTACGTCTACGGGCATTTTTCTCTCACCTGTCCGTGTGTCACAGCGCCCGTTGTCGCACTGCGGACACGGCAGACAGGATGGGCCCCATCTACCCTCGACGCATTTGTCACACGCGGCTCCCGTGAACTGAGTGGCACAGTGGCATCTACAACAACGTAGTCAGTGGCAGTGGCAGTGGCAATGGCAATGGCCCTGACTGTGGCACGGAAGAACAGTGTTTAATCTATAGTCTTGTGTAGCTCAGGCTGATAGTGTTTAGTTATCTATATTATCATGCATTTAATTAGAGACAAACAGAGTGACAGACTGACACACAAACAAAGATGAGAAACAGACAGAGTGACGGGCAGAGAGACAGACAGGCAGAGACACTGGCAGAGACACTAGGCAGAGAGACAGGCAGAGAAGCAGAGAAAGAGAGAGAGAGACAGTCAGCGAGACAGAGAGGCAGAGGAAGAGAGACAGAGAGGTAGAGAGGCAGAGAGAGAGAGAGAGAGAGAGAGGGAGAGAGGGAGAGAGGGAGAGAGGGAGAGAGGGAGAGAGGGAGAGAGGAGAGAGGGAGAGAGGCAGAGAGGGAGAGAGGCAGAGAGAGAGAGCAGAGAGGCAGAGAGGCAGAAAGACAGAGAGACAGAGAGACAGAGACAGAGAGACAGAGAGCAAACAGACAGAGAGACAGAGAGACAGAGAGACAGAGAGACAGAGAGACAGAGAGACTGGCAGAGAGGCAGAAAGAAAGAGAGGCTGCCAGATACGCAGGCAGAGAGACAGACAGGGACAGACAGCGAAACAGCCATGTCAGAGAGGAGACTTTCACCCATACATTTATCTCACATATCATCAGACATACAAGACTCCTATGGTTTTAACATATTTGTCGTATGCCAGGCGAAAATATCATAGATATGCCTTAAATCAAGACTTCAAAGGACCGAGAAAAAGCGGAAGACCAAGACACTCGACCCCCACTGTTAGCAACGGAACGGTGTGCTCTGGATAGGAGGAAATGGCATGGTGTGGCGAGCGAGTGGTCAAGTTGGGCAGTGCGTTTATATTAAGTAAACAAGTAAGTAAGTAAGTAAGTAAGTCAAGCAATGTTATATTACTTTTGTTAAATGCTCGTGACTGAAATTAACATTCTCGAGGTAACTGGTAATCTGGTAACTGAGAGATGGCTGATTACAACATTGAAACGTCTTCATCTTACCTGTCCTTATCCACGCAGACACCTCGTCCGCTGCAGTTGTTCACCTGGTAACACGTCGGCTGGGCACAGTCGGGCGGCAGCCATCCGTCGTTGCAGCGACACGTGTTCGGTCCGACACATTCCCCCTTGCCCTGGCAGTCGTACACCTCGCCGCAGGAGAACTGGGAGCAGCGACGGCCCGTCCAGCCGGAGTGACACTCGCACAGGTTCGGCCGCACGCACTCGCCGTGGCCCGAACAGTTGGCGACGCCGCTGCACGAGATTTCTGGTTTCACGAGGAACGGCTCAGCGAGAACCCGGCCGATCGCGGGCGAGTCAGACTTGTCCCAGATCTTCTCCGAGACCCCGTCCGCCGTGCCGACGCCCCACCAGTTGTATGTGGCGTTCAGGAATCCGTCTCCGTCGGCCGTCACACGCAGGTCGTAGCGGGTGGACGGGTTGGAGAATATGTTAGCGTGGAGGTTACAATGAAGCGTGTTTGTGGCGACCGTTGAGAGACTGGCAACATTCATGTAGAACGTATTGGCGTCGATTCCGACCAGGCCAGGGGTAATGGCCGAATTTGCTTTTAATTCAATGACCGTCTTCCCGTTGTTCTGCTGGAAATCGTTTAATGTTATGTTCCCCGAATGACCCTGGTTAAGGTCTATGTACATCCCCGCCGATTTTCCGACAACTTTGTTTGAATTGAAAATATTTCTATCGATCGTTGTTTGCGCATAGTCGAAACGATATACGACAAGTGGGGTATCGTCAATGTATTGCATCGTGTTACCTTGGATCACGTGAACGTATTCCATGCGTTGATAGTTGTATATGTATAGAGCAACCGCCGATAAACGACTGAATGTGTTACTCTCTATCATCAGCGCGCTCTGATAAACATATATCGACACGCAGGGACTGTTATTCCTGGTTCCATTTTCAAACCTGTTCCGAGCAAGAGTGACGTTGCTGCGACGGGGAAGCGTCATAACGATACACTGTCGATTTTCAGAGAACGTGTTCTCTGAGATGTTGAAGTTTGTCGTTTGCATTCCAGACGACCCGTACTCGAGTTGCAGGGCTGTTCGTGTGTGTTTGGCGAACTGACATCCGTGTACAACAAGCGACCCACGATTTTCCACCCGCACACCGTAGCTGTTCTCGCGGAATGAACTATCGCTGATCGTCACGTTGGCCGTGCGAGATGACAATAGCAGAGTGTAGCTGTTCCCGTAGAAGTTGCAGTTGTTGACTTTCACGATGCCGCTGCTGTAGATGGACATGCCTTGTTGGCTTCCGGTGAGGTCTACGCCGACCAGGCTGATGTTAGCCTGGTAAATCTTGACAACCTTTGGTTTTGTCATGTGGGTGAAACGCCATTCATCTGCAGGTAGAACAGCTCACTTATTAGGCGCCGACATATTCCAGTTGTGATCGACTTGGCTGATTTAACATACGATGTTTGATATCATTCGAAATTTACCGGATTTTCTTATATATTGTACGAATATTAGCTGAGGTCAGATTGCTAACCAACGCAAATTGTAAACAAGCTAAACACAATATAAATATATATGTCCATTTTTCGTGTGTATGGTATCATGTCCGTAGGCATGTCCAAACCGTTTTATACTTGATAACATGGCTGATGTGTTCATTTTCTTCTCGGCTTAACTGACCAGATGTGTTCATTTACTACTCGACTTAACTGACCAGATGTATTCATCTACTACTTGACTTAACTGACCAGATGTGTTCATTTACTACTTGGCTTAACTGACCAGATGAGTTCAATTACTTCTTGACTTAACTGACCAGATGAGTTCATTTACTACTTGACTTAACTGACCAGATGTGTTTATTTACTACTTGACTTAACTGACCAGATGTGTTCATTTACTACTTGACTTAACTGACCAGATGTGTTCATTTACTAATTAACTTAACTGACCAGATGAGTTCATTTACTACTTGACTTAACTGACCAGATGAGTTCATTTACTACTTGACTTAACTGACCAGATGAGTTCATTTACTACTTGACTTAACTGACCAGATGTGTTCATTTACTACTTGACTTAACTGACCAGATGTGTTCATTTACTACTTGACTTAACTGACCAGATGTGTTCATTTACTACTTGACTTAACTGACCAGATGTGTTCATTTACTACTTGACTTAACTGACCAGATGTGTTCATTTACTACTTGACTTAACTGACCAGATGTGTTCATTTACTACTTGACTTAACTGACCAGATGTGTTCATTTACTACTTGACTTAACTGACCAGATGTGTTCATTTACTACTTGACTTAACTGACCAGATGTGTTCATTTACTACTTGACTTAACTGACCAGATGTGTTCATTTACTACTTGACTTAACTGACCAGATGAGTTCATTTACTACTTGACTTAACTGACCAGATGAGTTCATTTACTACTTGACTTAACTGACCAGATGAGTTCATTTACTACTTGACTTAACTGACCAGATGAGTTCATTTACTACTTGACTTAACTGACCAGATGAGTTCATTTACTACTTGACTTAACTGACCAGATGAGTTCATTTACTACTTGACTTAACTGACCAGATGTGTTCATTTACTACTTGACTTAACTGACCAGATGTGTTCATTTACTACTTGACTTAACTGACCAGATGTGTTCATTTACTACTTGACTTAACTGACCAGATGTGTTCATTTACTACTTGACTTAACTGACCAGATGAGTTCATTTACTACTTGACTTAACTGACCAGATGTGTTCATTTACTACTTGACTTAACTGACCAGATGAGTTCATTTACTGCTTGACTTAACTGACCAGATGAGTTCATTTACTACTTGACTTAACTGACCAGATGAGTTCATTTACTGCTTGACTTAACTGACCAGATGTGTTCATTTACTACTTGACCTAACTGACCAGTGCCTACACATGCTGCTGTTTCTCTGATTTTTGCTTGTAACCGCGCGCTCAGCTCTAATAATGAGTGAACTGAGGCAACGTGAACTGACTGAAACTGCTTACGTTTCGCTAGATGTTCTACCCATTGTGATACCGCACCCTACTGCACCGCGATACTGACGTGTTCAACTTACCTGTGCCGCTGGTCGTGTCCATTATTATACCTTCCCATACACCTGTTGAACTGCTGAACTTGATTACATTGTCGGCAGTCCCTTCCAGGGCAAGATTACCTGTAGAGAATACATGGCGTTGTCTACAAATCTATCGCTATTTTATCAATTTCTCAATAAAAGTGGAGCCAAATGTAGGAAAGAGTAAACTGTAAAATTCGTTCTTTGGTTAGCTATCAAATGTTTCCATTGTATGTCAACTGGTCACGTTTTATTTATGTTTTTTATATTTAGTCGGGGGTAATCCTTTTAGGGAAAGAGAGCGTGAGAAAAAGAGTTAGAGAGAGAGAGTAAGAGACAGAGAGAGGTAAAAAGAGAGAGAGAGAGAGAGAGAGAGAGAGAGAGAGAGAGAGAGAGAGAGAGAGAGAGAGAGAAGAGAGAGAGAAAGAGAGAGAGAAGAGAGAGAGAGAGAGAGAGAGAGAGAGAGAGAGAGAGAGAGAGAGAGAGAGAGAGAGAGAGAGAGAGAGAGAGAGAGAGAGAGAGAGAGAGAGATACCTTTTCATTAGTAGCTATTTTAGTGCGATTTACCTAGGACATTCTCTAGTGCGGACAATCACAAATGCAGCATTGATATACAGTGTATAATTGTTTTTTAACAATAAATTGTAGTAATTCCATTTGCAAGTCTACCAGTTTGAGCGAGAGTTACATAAGTGATAATTAATTTGTTAACGCCTCAATGTAATATGAAAACGACAACTGACTACAAACAACTGAGTCTGTTGTAAGACGACATAGCACGTGTGTCATACCTTTAGCCCGAATACCCCGACCAGGTTTGAAGAGCAGCGTGACTCCTGCTTCTATCGTCAACGTGGCGTTCTCTCTACAATAGTCGATCATAGTACATGAGCGTGATCAATCGACAATTTCGTTTGCGGGTTTTTTCGTTTTACCCGTTTGTCGTATTCAGCATAATCGTTTTTATTCATGATGCTTAGTTCACGTTCTTCTCATTGTATGTGACTCCCTTCTACTAGAATTATATCTTCCAAGGATAGGACATGGCTTCGGGGTCTTTAGGCAAATAAAAGTTGGCATAGGTAATCTACTAAATTTTTCTAATATTTCTAGGACCCTTAATCGCCAACAATCTAGAATCGCCCACAATCTGGAATCAACTCTCTAAATGTTCTGAAACTGTAGCCAACTTTCGTAAAAAATGTAAAATATATTTGTTTGAAATTGGTTTTCCACCATAATTTCTCGGCGGCTCCATGCTCCAGTGACGACTTTTGCCTGTCCCCGTTTAAGTTTACGTCAAATGATTTTGTTTGTCTTGCCTCTGAGCTAGAATTATCAAAGATACAGGCTCTATAGATGTGTTACAATTATTATTGGTAGTAATAGTAGTATTTTTTCTCGCATTTACGACGACTTTCAACGACTGCGTGAAGTTTTATGGTTTCAAATTAGTTCTTTGTTTCAGTCCGTACAAAGGGAGTATCACCATTAAACGGGACGTCAGTTGTAGCCATGATTAGATTCTAATAAGGTGGCGACGGAAGTCTATACGGCGGAATAATGTTTATGTAATATTAAGACGAGATGTAAAAAACTGGTCACCGCTATAATTACCATACATTTATGACAACGATTAGCTTTAGCACATCCGTTGATATTTCAGTATTTATACCATTATATTATTTCTATACCATTTTCGTCATATCACGAACCTGACCAAAATGCTTCTGTCGACCAAGTAGGGCTCGCTCCTCGCACGGATTGTCAGGTCGTTCACCACCTCACCTCCGATGTCGTCGGAGAAAAACCAATAATCGTCAGGCGGCAGCACCAGTCCACTGCTGTCAGCAGTTTCGCGATATGGCCACAACTTTATGACACCAAGCGTCATTAAGTTGAAAAAGGAATTTATTCTGAAGACAAAACATGATTGCATTAAACATGTGCTCTTTTAGACTAGACTAATAATATTAAATGAGCTGAAATAGATTATCTACAAAGCTATTCGAATTGATCCGATACCGGCCTGGATAGGTGTTTGAATTAAGATAGTTGACATATCAAATACTGTTGGCATATATAGTTTCTTTCATAAAGGTGCGTGCTCAAAGGAGCAATGTTCATTTCAGTGGTTGACAGCTTCGTCACACTATGCTTTTGGTGACCGTCAGAATGTCAGGCTAGTTTTTATGTTCTCCGTTGTCGTCTTCATCTAAATAAGCAGGCTTTCGTCCCCGTTGTAGCATCGCAAAGTTGACAGCGAACATTTAAATGTGTCTAAGCACGTCTTCCTCTAGTTTCTAATTGCGTGAATGTTATCTCTATATCAGCAGCAGTAGCAGCAGCAGCAGCAGCAGCAGCAGCAGCAGCAGCAGCAGCAGCAGCAGCAGCAGCAGCAGCAGTGACAATAGTATTAGTAGTAGTAGTAGTAGTAGTAGTAGTAGTAGTAGTAGTAGTAGTAGTAGTAGTAGTAGTAGTAGTAGTAGTAGTAATAGTGAGCAGAGCAGTGTCGA
Source organism: Ridgeia piscesae (assembly GCA_025642075.2). Lineage (NCBI taxonomy): Eukaryota > Metazoa > Annelida > Polychaeta > Sabellida > Siboglinidae > Ridgeia > Ridgeia piscesae. The sequence goes on from JAODUO010000001.1 coordinate 1,202,999, forward strand.
GTGCAGCAGCAGCAGCAGAGTAGCAGTAGAGCAGCAGCAGTAGTCAGCAGAGCAGCAGCAGGCAGCAGCGTAGAGTAGCAGCAGCAGTAGCAGAGCAGTGAGTAGCAGCGAGGAATAGCAGTAGTAGTACAGAGTAGTCAGCAGCAGCAGTAGTAGTAGTAGTAGTAGTAGTAGTAGTAGTAGTAGTAGTAGTAGTAGTAGTAGTAGTAGAGATAGTAGTAGTAGTAGTAGCAGTAGTAGTAGTAGTAGTAGTATATAGAGTAGTAGTAGTAGCAGTAGTAGTAGTAGTAGTAGTAGGGGCAAACAGAATGTCATTGCCTTTTAATGTAAGTTTACCACCAGACAATCGTAGTAAGGTAAACGTATTATAGTTGCCATACGTGTACTTGTTTACATATTGGAATCAATACATATTAGTATGTAAATACAATATACACCAGTTAACACATATTGAAATAGCAAAATTCAGCTCGATAACAATCAAATTTTTCCGATAATTATATTTATGAAGTAGACATCTTTCGTATTTAAATTTAAATGCATTTATAGTATTTATGGTGTTTGTGTCATTACTGAGAGAATTCTACAACTGCACTACGTAGTGATAGAGAAACATCAATCTAAATGAGCAATGAGTACGTATTCTTTCTAAATCGCGACATACTAGTGACCGATGGCAAGAGGAAATCGCCAATAGAAATGAAATAATCAATGGTATTGGTCAAGCTTACGTCACCTCTGTCGCCTACCTGTGAGTCACGTTCACATACGACAGTCCACCCCAGTAGCACCCGGAGGCGTCGATCCAGGGCCCGCCGTACGCCGGCACCTTAACCTCGTACGTAGCGTCCTTGTTGTCGAAATGGTTGTTCCGCAGCGATACGGGAATGCTATTTAAGAGGCTGATCGTTTGCATGAATACGTTGTTGCTGTCCGGATATGAATTATTGACAAATGTGTTGTTTTCAATGTCCGCGCGGCCACGGAAGACGTTTCCGTAGCTACCGAGCGTTATCACCCCTGATCCCTTGTTGTCCCGAAACTCATTCCCGGTGATCTATAAACATTAGTTACGTGTAAGCAAATACCTAAGTACCGTTGAATGTATTGATGGATGGATGGATGGATGGATGGATGGATGGATGGATGGATGGATGGATGGATGGATGCATTGATGGATGGATGGATGGATGGATGAGTGGGTGGATGGATGGATGCGAGGGAGGATAGGGTAAGTGGGTGGATGGATAGATGGATGATTTATGAATGAGTGGGTAGGACTGGACGGATGCGAGGGAGGAAGGCGGGCGGGCAAGGGGGGGGTGCGAGGAGGCGGGCGGGTAGGGCGGGGAGGCGGAGCGGGCGGGCGGGCGGGCGGGCGGGCGGGCGGGCGGGCGGGCGGGCGGGCGGCGGCGGGCGGGCGGCGGCGGGCGGGCGGGCGGGCGGGCGGGCGGGCGGGCGGGCGGGCGGGCGGCGGGCGGGCGGGCGGGCGGGCGGAGCGGGCGGGCGGGCGAGCGGGCGCGCGCGGAGCGGGCGAGCGGCGGGCGGGCGGCGAGCGAGGCGAACGAGACGGCGAACGACGCGAGACGCGAGACGAACGACGAGACGAACGCGAGACGGCGAACGCACGCAACGAACAACGAACGACGAACGAACGAACGAACGAACGAACGAACGAACGAACGAACGAACGAACGAACGAACGAACCGAACAACGAACGAACAACGAACGACAACAACGAACGAACGAACAACGAACGAACGCGAACGAACGAACGAACGAACAACGAACGCGAACAACGAACGAACGAACGAACGAACGAACGAACGAACGAACGAACGAACGAACGAACGAACGAACGAACGAACGAACGAACGAACGAACGAACGAACGAACGAACGAACGAACGAACGAACGAACGAACGAACGAACGAACGAACGAACGAACGAACGAACGAACGAACGAACGAACAATCAACTTGTACATAATGTTTGTGCAAATATTTAACATTAGTGAACAATCGAGACAATTGAAGTGCTATACTTATTAGACACTGTCCCCATTCCAGATAATACAAGCAATACAGTAATAACTAACAGATTAGCATTATGAAAATAAGAAACAAATCATTCAATGTACAACAATGTAATAATACATACAAATATATACCACAGTTCCCATGTTCTAGTTATACAATAGTAGTTGTAGTAGTAATGCATATTGCTCATATAGAATCTTTCTATATAACTTCTTAAAGTTGATTTTGTTCGAGTGTCTTTAATTACGTAATTACAGTAGCAATTAGGCGCCACATTTATCGACCTATACATATCACGTATGTGTCACACCCTTGGATTATATAGCTTCGAGTATAAATACCACAAATTAGTTACCCCGGTGTAAGGAGCGCGGTGACGCAGTTGTTAAAGCGTCTTATTCTTAATCAGGATATATCAGGGTCAATTCCTCTTGTCGCCTTTTCGACTATCGGTCGTGTTCGTTCACTCTACATAGCGCCATGAAGTGGCACCTGGCTATAGATAGTGGTGGATATTTACGTACGAGTAGTCTTCACGCACTAATTGCCGCTAGAGAAATAGTGATGATGCGCGATTGAACAGGTTTGCCACGGAGAAAATGTAAAAGCTGTCGTACAGCCCCAAGAACTCGACACCGAGCTGTATAAGAACTTCATCTCTCTTTTATTTTGTTCGGTCTAAACCGGAACGTGACAAAGTAGAATGCGTCAGCATAATATATGACATATCAAGAAGGCATACATTTCACTGGTTCACAGCCCTTTTCGATCACTGCCCATGCCTCTTTGGGAAGCATACAGACACGTGGCAATAATTGCGAGAAACATATTGTTTCGCATATATCCACCACTGTCTACTGTCGCATACTCGTTCGCACAGTTGAACCGAAACAATATTGTAGAGTGGACGAAATTGTCCAAGATACGAAACGATAACAACCTTCGATTTAGACTCCGATGTAAGGTAGACCACACTAACATGCCCTACTAAAATTCTGTCTATGTTAACGTGTGGGTGTGTGTGTGTTGTGTGTGTGTGTGTGTGTGTGTGTGTGTGTGTGTGTGTGTGTGTGTGTGTGTGTGTGTGTGTGTGTGTGTGTGTGTGTTGTGTGTGTGTGTGTGCGCGCGCGTGTGTGTGTGCGTGTGTATATGTGCGTGAGCGTGAGCGATTGGGCGTGAACGCGCGTGCACGCGTGTTTGTGTGAGTGTGCGTGACTGTGCGCGCGCGCTTGTGCGTGTGCGTGCTTGCGTGTATACATGGGTGTGCGTGTGCTTGCGCGTGTGTGTTTTGAACTGGCACCAGCAGCACCAACGGCAGCAGTAGGTCTAACAGTTTATTCATTTTTCGTATGGAGTACAAAACAAAAAATAAGTTACTAACCTTGAGATGGTAGTCACCGTTGACACGGCTAAATACAATCAGGTAGGCGCCGTATGTCCTGTAATAATATCTCTTGTAAACATTCGTGTTATTCGCGAATACGTTGTTAATTATTTGCAGATTTCCGTCGTTGATGTATGGAAGATTAATAGTGGGCGTCGCACGGTCTCTGCACCGGTTACTGACGAAGCTATTGTTTCCCACGATCAGCGTCCCTCTCACATCCTCTGTGTTTAAGCCGTATTCGGAATTATTACTAATGGTGTTCTCCGTGAGCTCGACTGTTCCGGTGATAGCCCCTTGGAATGTCACCCCAGCTTTGCCGTTACTGCCCAGCGTAGTACGGGTGATAGTCGTCGTCTGCACTTCACTCTTCTTGAAGTTGATGGAAATTCCGTGATGTTTGTTGTAACTGAAGTTGCACCTGGTCACGGATAAGTTCCCCTTGAAGAAATCCGTTAAACTTAATCCAGAGGTCGTCGAATTGATGACAGTGACGTGGTCGAGACGCGGTATCCGACCTCGGATACGTATTCCTTCCGTGGGGCTGACGAGTCTGACGTGGGCCAGAACTGAATCGTTCGTGAGCGTCTCAGCGTACTCCGGGGAGGGCGTCGTGCTCGGCTCACGGTCCCTTTCGTAATCACCTTCACCCGGTTCGTCATCGCCTTCTCCCGGTTCGTCATCACCTTCTCCCGGTTCGTAATCTCCTTCTCCCGGTTCGTCATCACCTTCTCCCGGTTCACGATCACCTTCACTCGGTTCGTCATCAGCTTCTCCCGGTTCGTCATCGCCTTCTCCCGGTTCGTAATCATCTTTTGCGTAAACAACGAAACACAAATTTATACAATCGAATTGTCTTACAATGCATTCATATTTAAAGTAAAACTGATGCTGGTGTTGTTATCCTAGTAGCACACGCAAGTGTTATAATGATAATGATACGGGGTATACGTGAGGTTACTGATTGACAAATGGTTGAACTTACACACTCACGCTAGTGGTAGGTTGACATACTGAAAAGTGTCATGAATGAGTGGGTGTGTGGTTGGGTGGGGGTGTACTGTATTTGTGCGTGATCTTGTAAGTCAATACCTTTCGGGACACTGCCATCTTACCTGCCGCGCGCCTTCTCCGATGTTGCTTGCTGCTTCCTTCGCCACTGTAACTCTCGGTGAACACAAAACTCGCTCTCTCGCCGAAATCAGTCGTGTTGTCGTTGACAACAACACTCAACACTGTGTCATTGCACACAATGTATGCGTTCTTTTCAGTGACCGACTCGAATGCAAAATATCCATCGTAGAAGCGGTTTTCTCTTTCGTAGAACGTTGCATCCAAGTCGAAAGTATTTGGACTTCGAGGGTTCGCCTTGGGTTCCAGATAGAGGCGTCCTTGAAAACGGCGCATGAACCATCCGGGTTTTTCAAGAGGTGTTATAGAGACGGTTGATTCCTGGCCGGTCAACCCTGGACGACGGATGCGAAAGATCGTTCTAGTATTGCCCAGTACAGCCGCGTACACCTCGTCGTACGTCAACATCTGACGGCTGAACTTCGACGACAGCAATACGCTCGTTTCTGCAATGAAATATTTGTCGGTAAGAGTCTACATGGTACCTCGTGTAAGGTTAACACAAACGAAAGAGATACGTTAAGAGGAATTAAATATAACATCAAAATCAATACATGCATACATAATTATGTATTTTCATCAAACACATACACATAGGCGCACACATACGCATGTATATATATATATATATATATATATAATAATCCTATGTGAGGTGATAATTCAAGTGGCGACATCAGGTGGATTAGGCCAGTAGTAATCTCAGTAATACCCTAGCGGCGTCCGTAGTAATCAGCCGGAGTCTATAACTCCAGTTCAAACCAGTACTCGTCCCATTCGCCACTTTGAGTTCGACGAGAAGCAGCATAATCATTTATTGCAGAATTTAATTTATTCGTATTTGCAAATTTATAGTTGTTTGCTGTTGGGAATTTTTTATATCACACGTTAATCGTCTATACATAGTGTGTTGTAGTGCCAGTGGCAACGACGGCCCTTCGGCGAATTTGCGATTTCCTTTGTTCGCCTCGACCCTCGTGGGTGCCGCCATTTTGCCATCTGCCGATTTCACTGCTCACGCTCCCTTCACCAGGTGCAGCTAAGTATCATTTGTGTTCTTTGCATTACGTTCTGCGACCGTATGGCAGTTACGACCCTCGCTTTAATTCTCGGGGATAGCCACGTTTGTTGGCTTGAGAGATTTGTATCGTCGTCCGGTATCCGTTTCGGAACTGGGTCATCGTTTGTAGGCACGGATTGCCATTTTTTTAAATTTGCCGGTTTTCGGGGTGGCAGCGTCTCGTCTGTTCGTGACGACGGCGCGGTCGACCGATTGCTGGATTTACAGATGCCAGCTATCGTCGTTCTCTGTCTCGGTGGCAACGATGTTTACGGTAGCCCGGAATCGGTGCTTACTGTAGGTATGCGCCTGTACGAGTATGCGCAATCCCTTCTTGCTCGCGGTGTGTTACATGTTGTTGTGTGTCAGATAGTTCGACGCCAGTGTGTTCGCCGCTATTCTTGGGAAGATGGGACGCAACGGGTTGTAGATATTAATGAATTTTTGAAGGCAGTTTGCGACAATGAACGTTTGTCGTTTTGGTATCACCGCGGATTTTGGCAGTCGCAGCGTAACATTTTTCGGGGGGATGGTGTTCATTTTAATGATCTCGGGAACTACAAGCTTTGGCGGAGTGTTAAGGGTGCTGTTTTTGTGGCTTTAAAACGTTTGGGACTTGGGCGATAATGGGGAGCCTGAGGAAGGTGGCGAACGCGGGTCTTCTTGACTTCAGGTGGTTTAACCGTTTCATGATGTGGTTTTAGGGGTCATCTGCTCACGTGAGGGTTGCATTACAGGGCACACTTGCCCTGGATATCTGCTGTTGTATTGTTCATATGTTCAATAAAGTAAAAAACAGAAAAAGAAAAAACAAACAAACAACTGCCGTGCTGGCCTAGGATTTCGAGTCCCAAGTCATATGTCCGATTTCTTCACACTTCTCCCTTACACGTCAATCTGCTAATCTGTTTCCACGTCTTACGCAAATTGTGGGTCCTTACTGACTTGGGACATCCTGTCTATGTATTCAAGTGTGAGTGTCATAAGATACTTTTCTCCCGTGTCTGGTATCAGGAGCGTCGGCTATAACAGCTGTGTGAGATAGTGTCAGTTATTTTCTCCCGTGTCTGGTATCGGGACGCCAGCTATAACAGCTGTGTGAGATAGTGTCAGTTTTTTTCTCCCGTGTCTGGTATCGGGACGCCAGCTATAACAGCTGTGTGAGATAGTGTCAGTTATTTTCTCCCGTGTCTGGTATCGGGACGCCAGCTATAACAGCTGTGTGAGATAGTGTCAGTTATTTTCTCCCGTGTCTGGTATCGGGACGCCTGCTATAACAGCTGTGTGAGATAGGGTCAGTTATTTTCTCCCGTGTCTGGTATCGGGACGCCTGCTATAACAGCTGCGTGAGATAGTGTCAGTTATTTTCTCCCGTGTCTGGTATCGGGACGCCAGCTATAACAGCTGCGTGAGATAGTGTCAGTTATTTTCTCCCGTGTCTGGTATCGGGACGCCAGCTATAACAGCTGCGTGAGATAGTGTCAGTTATTTTCTCCCGTGTCTGGTATCGGGACGCCAGCTATAACAGCTGCGTGAGATAGTGTCAGTTATTTTCTCCCGTGTCTGGTATCGGGACGCCAGCAAACAGCTGCGTGAGATAGTGTCAGTTATTTTCTCCCGTGTCTGGTATCGGGACGCCAGCTATAACAGCTGCGTGAGATAGTGTCAGTTATTTTCTCCCGTGTCTGGTATCGGGACGCCAGCTATAACAGCTGCGTCAGATAGTGTCATTTATTTTCTCCCGTGTCTGGTATCGGGACGCCAGCTATAACAGCTGCGTGAGATAGTGTCAGTTATTTTCTCCCGTGTCTGGTATCGGGACGCCAGCTATAACAGCTGCGTGAGATAGTGTCAGTTATTTTTCTCCCGTGTCTGGTATCGGGACGCCAGCTATAACAGCTGCGTGAGATAGTGTCAGTTATTTTCTCCCGTGTCTGGTATCGGGACGCCAGCTATAACAGCTGCGTGAGATAGTGTCAGTTATTTTCTCCCGTGTCTGGTATCGGGACGCCAGCTATAACAGCTGCGTGAGATAGTGTCAGTTATTTTCTCCCGTGTCTGGTATCGGGACGCCAGCTATAACAGCTGCGTGAGATAGTGTCACTTATTTTCTCCCGTGTCTGGTATCGGGACGCCAGCTATAACAGCTGCGTGAGATAGTGCCAGTTATTTTCTCCCGTGTCTGGTATCGGGACGCCAGCTATAACAGCTGCGTGAGATAGTGTCAGTTATTTTCTCCCGTGTCTGGTATCGGGACGCCAGCTATAACAGCTGCGTGGGATAGTGTCAGTTATTTTCTCCCGTGTCTGGTATCGGGACGCCAGCTATAACAGCTGCGTGAGATAGTGTCAGTTATTTTCTCCCGTGTCTGGTATCGGGACGCCAGCTATAACAGCTGCGTGAGATAGTGTCAGTTATTTTCTCCCGTGTCTGGTATCGGGACGCCAGCTATAACAGCTGCGTGAGATAGTGTCAGTTATTTTCTCCCGTGTCTGGTATCGGGACGCCAGCTATAACAGCTGCGTGAGATAGTGTCAGTTATTTTCTCCCGTGTCTGGTATCGGGACGCCAGCTATAACAGCTGCGTGAGATAGTGCCAGTTATTTTCTCCCGTGTCTGGTATCGGGACGCCAGCTATAACAGCTGCGTGAGATAGTGTCAGTTATTTTCTCCCGTGTCTGGTATCGGGACGCCAGCTATAACAGCTGCGTGAGATAGTATCAGTTATTTTCTCCCGTGTCTGGTATCGGGACGCCAGCTATAACAGCTGCGTGGGATAGTGTCAGTTATTTTCTCCCGTGTCTGGTATCGGGACGCCAGCTATAACAGCTGCGTGAGATAGTGTCAGTTATTTTCTCCCGTGTCTGGTATCGGGACGCCAGCTATTACAGCTGCGTGAGATAGTGCCAGTTATTTTCTCCCGTGTCTGGTATCGGGAACGTCAGCAACAACAGCTGTGTGAGATAGTGTCAGTTATTTTCTCCCGTGTCTGGTATCGGGAACGTCAGCAACAACAGCTGTGTGAGATAGTGTCAGTTATTTTCTCCCGTGTCTGGTATCGGGAACGTCAGCAATAACAGCTGTGTGAGATAGTGTCAGTTATTTTCTCCCGTGTCTGGTATCGGGAACGTCAGCAACAACAGCTGTGTGAGATAGTGTCAGTTATTTTCTCCCGTGTCTGGTATCGGGACGCCAGCTATAACAGCTGTGTGAGATAGTGTCAGTTATTTTCTCCCGTGTCTGGTATCGGGAACGTCGGCAATAACAGCTGTGTGGTTTCACTAGTGTGAGTTACATATCCGTCCACTATCTGCCCCTTTCTCACTTCTGTTGAATTGTTGCGGATGTCTATGGGCTCTTAGCTACAACTGATATGTACCTGTCATGATTGTGTGGCATTATTACTGTTATGCATGTGAGTAGATACCTATGGTCTTTGTACATTGGATTTTGTGTTATACATAATGTTACACTGTCTTGGGCAATGCATAACCCGTCACTTTCAAATCTTCGGTGCGGTCTCATATTGGGATTGGTAATATCAGTAACGATACACATTTCAATGTTTTGCATATTACAATGCTATTGATCGTACGATGTGTTATGGCTGCTATATGGGAAGTTCAATAACATTGAAAAAATGTTGGTATCTGCTTTCCAGGGCCTTTTATTGCCCGGGTTAATTGGCTTTCATATATACACCTGGGGCATTGTTAATATACACTTAGAGTTACTTGGTGGACAAACAGTGTGTCGACTCTTTCACTTGTGTTATGTTTTGTCAAACGCTTACATATCACTTTGTAGTATGGCCCCAGTGCGTCAATCGGCCCGACAGAAAGCTCGAGGTCGTCCTGTGCAGGCGACGGACCCATCTTCCGTAGATCCGGCGAGACGCTTTGCCACTGCGGCTGCCACAGGGGTGGCGCACCGACGGCACCTGGCTAACTCTCAAGTTAGACAAGACACCACTGCATCATTGCGCAAGGACTTGGATCCTTGAGGTCAGTTTTGCCAGGTGCTGCATCCGCTACCCCGGTCCCAGTCGCGGGTCCATCTGAGCCTCCACTGCCACCATTGGACATGCCTGGGGCTGGGTCAGTTGCCCCCCCTTGGCCTACTACCGTGGACATTGAGCCGCCAATGGCCTCTAGTGCAGATCGACGACTTCCGGGCACTGGCTCCATGGGTCAACAAACATCCTACAGCGCTACCGTTCCACATATCTCCGGCGGCCTTCGGGACACTGTAGGGATGCTCCTACAAGCATCCTTGGCACCATCATCCCGATTGCAATATGAGCGGGCATGGTATAAACTGGTAGGGTTTTTGCACTCTCTAGGTCTGGTTCCGGTGTTACCAGTACCTATTTACATCATGATGTTTTTCATTGCTCACCTTCATAATGCAGGTTTGGCACCAGCCTCAATTATTTCCTATGTTTCTGCCATTTCATATTTCCATAAGATCAATGGTTTCCAAGACCCAGCCAAAAGTTTCATTATTTCTAGGCTTTTGATAGGAGCACAAAATTTAAGAACGGTCTCTGATGTTCGCCTGCCAATAACTCTGCCTATACTGACCAAATTAGTCACTGCCGTACCTACTGTCATCACATCTCGCTACAAACAAGTCATGCTACGTGCCATGATGGTGCTAGCCTTTAAGGCATATCTGAGGGTAGGTGAGATGGTGCCCGGTTCTCCTCGGACAGGTCAGAATTGTCTTCAGCGCCAGGACATTTCATTAAACGGTGACTTAATTTCTGTCTCATTTAGGCATTTCAAGCACAGCCGTAAACATGGTTCCCAGTCTTTGCAGATCCCTGGAGGAGTTATTCCAGCTTCGCTTATTTCCCCTGCCAGTTGTGTTAGGGATTTCCTTCATGCTAGGGGGACAGTTCAGGGCCCACTCTTTGCATATGTAGATGGCACACCAATGTTACGCAGAGAGTTTGATTTTTTGCTTAAACACTTGCTTGAGTTTTGTGGCCTTAGCAGCCAGGTCTTTAAGGGTCATAGTTTTAGAATAGGGGCGGCTACATCAGCAGCATTAAGGGGAGAGTCCGATGCACAGATCAGAGCAGCGGGGCGGTGGTCTTCTGATGCATTTAGGAAATACATTCGAGTTGCTTAATGTCGCCAGTTCGCTCATTTAATTACTGCTTATTTTACAGTCTTTGAAGTATCAGCGTTTAACAAGTCTCTGACAGTTGCGGAATCTTATCGAATTGTGTACGTTTAACAAGTCTCTGACAGTTGCGGAGTCTTATCGAATTATGTGCGTTTTACCAAGTCTCTGACAGTTGCGGAGTCTTATAGATTTATTCAGGTTAACAAGTCTCTGACAGTAGCGGAGTCTTAAAATTATCTCTTATCATGCTTATAAATACTTAGCCATCGTTAGTTTTTGGGGGTCGGTCACATTTGATTTGTGGGTGACCTAGTGGCGTGTTGACCCCCACCAATTTGGTGTCAATCGTAAATAATGTGTAATTATATTGTTGGTGTTGGTTGTACATATGTTTAAAGCATGTAGGTGTTGATTTCCAATGCCTTTGAAGCCGGCATGTTTGCTGATACGATACTTATGTAACTATTGTTTATAATAATGTGTACATATTAAAGTCATTCATTTGGCCAATTTCAATCAAACTTGGTCTTGCATTATTGCTTTGCATAGGAGGGTGTATGTGACGGCAGTTGCATACAATAATCCTATGTGAGGTGATAATTCAAGTGGCGACATCAGGTGGATTAGGCCAGTAGTAATCTCAGTAATACCCTAGCGGCGTCCGTAGTAATCAGCCGGAGTCTATAACTCCAGTTCAAACCAGTACTCGTCCCATTCGCCACTTTGAGTTCGACGAGAAGCAGCATAATCATTTATTGCAGAATTTAATTTATTCGTATTTGCAAATTTATAGTTGTTTGCTGTTGGGAATTTTTTATCCCACCCACCTCCCTGTTCCACACATTATAGTTTCTTGACGCTTTTCCCTGTCTAGGTGCACGAGGTTTTAGCCTCATTTTGTTTTCCTCTTATGGTGTACTCAGGGTTTTTAGTGCGGTAAATTAACGTTGGCAGTATTGCGTGTTGACCCCCACCAATTTGGTGTCAATCGTAAATAATGTGTAATTATATTGTTGGTGTTGGTTGTACATATGTATAATGCATGTAGGTGTTGATTTCCAATGCCTTTGAAGCCGGCATGTTTGCTGATACGATACTTATGTAACTATTGTTTATAATAATGTGTACATATTAAAGTCATTCATTTGGCCAATTTCAATCAAACTTGGTCTTGCATTATTGCTTTGCATAGGAGGGTGTATGTGACGGCAGTTGCATACATATATATATATATATACACGTGTGTGTGTGTGTGTATGTGTGTGTGTGTGCGTGTGTGCGTGTGTGCGTGTGTGCGTGTGTGTGTATTGAGCAACCAACCAATCGGCTTTTGCGCGTTTCGAACGCAGACGACTCCTTTCACAATGTGTCCACCGTATATCCAAGAGCGACATTCCTGCAGGACGGTCTGCTCTGTTGAACAGCTAAAGCTCATCCGTCGTTGTCCCGGTCCACTTGAGCCAAATCTAAGAGCATACACACACACACGATTGACATGAATTATAAAAAAACTACTGTATGCTAATATATTTCAATAATGGAATTAAATGTAAAAACGTAATGGTTAAAACACGTAACACGTACGCTAACACACACTCGCAAATATGCGTACCTATTTATTTATCTACCCACACGTACATACATTTACAGTGAAAGAGAGCGTGAGAGAGAGAACAAAACCAGACAGGCAGACATACATACAGATAGACAGATAGAAAGAGCCACAGCGAGAGACATATATACGTATATATATATATATATATATATATATATATATATATATATATATATATAACTATTGAGATACACAGAAAGGTGGAGAGAGCGGCGGAGAGACAGACAGACATACAGACAGACAGGGAGAGACAGGAGATAGGAGAGTCGAGAGACGAGAGATTTCAATAATGGAATAAATGTAAAAACGTAATGGTTAAAACACGTAACAGTAGCTAACACACATGCAAATATGGTACCTATTTATTTATCTACCCACAGTACATACATTTACAGTGAAAGAGAGCGTAGAGAGAGCACAAAACCAGACAGGCAGACATAATACAGATAGACAGATAGAAGACAAGCGAGACATATTACGTATATATATATATATATATATATATATATATATATATATATATATATATAACTATTGAGATACACAGAAAGGTGGAGAGAGCGGCGGAGAGACAGACAGACATACAGACAGACAGGGAGAGACAGGAGATAGGAGAGTCGAGAGACGAGAGACGAGAGACGAGAGACGAGAGACGAAAGACGAGAGAGGGGACAAAAAGGAGAGAGGAGAAAAAGAGGAGACAGAAGACAGAAAGGAAGCCAAACCGGAACACGAGCTATTCCGACCTGCCACCGACGTCAGCGTCCTGGGCGCCTCCTTTGTATCCGAGTTGTCTACACACGACGTCGGCAGCCATCTTGTCGACGGCGACAGCGACCCAGCTGTAGTCTACCCACGCCTCTACTCTTCCTTCTCTCGCCGAACTGCCACCGCGCAGGCGCACAAGCTCTACAACATGATGACGCGTCTGTGAGTGTGTGTGTGTGTGTGTGTGTGTGTGTGTGTGTGTGTGTGTGTGTGTGTGTGTGTGTGTGTGTGTGTGTGTGTGTGTGTGTGTGTGTGTGTGTGTGTGTGTGTGTGTGTGTGTGTGTGTGTGTGTGTGTGTGTGTGTGTGTGTGTGTGTGTGTGTGTGTGTGTGTGTGTGTGTGTGTGTGTGTGTGTGTGTGTGTGTGTGTATGTTTTCGGCGTATATGGGTGTGGTTATTAAAAATAATTATAATCGGCGGAAATTGACATATATAACACGTCTACTGCGTTATCCAAACCAGCCGTACGTTGATATACCCAAGATTATGATGCTGACATTATATGCAACTGTGGTTTAACGTTAACTAGTTATTTTAGTATTATGTTACCTTATCGAAACTATAAATAACGTATTATTCTCACCAGACAGTTGTTCGAAGGAAATTCCCTTCCAATGGGAATCAACATCTGCAGGGGAGAGCAGCACTTCGTTGTTTTCTTCACCAAGAATATTCAAGGTCCCTGAAAAATGTCCCAATTCTTAGTGCTGAAATGTATTATGTGTAATAACGGACGTGGTTTCAGATTAAAAAGCGTTTGAACAAAGAAAGTGTTTATTATAGGTAGACCTTGCATTATGTAATCGATAAAATGTATTCCAGTGCACCATTTCCCCACCAGCGTGGTTACGAAATGTGCTTTGAAACAAAACCAATACAAATTAGATAAATCAATATAATAATGTACTTTTTTATTTATTCTCGCAGGATATTTTATAAAATAATATGCTGTGCCAAGGATTTGTTTTGACATATAAAAACCACAGGTTATAGTAGATAAATGTTTCTTTTCGCCAAGAAGCAAAACGGATCTGGTAATGTATGGAACGTTGTGCGCAGTTGTGTGTATAGTAGTTATTATCGCTGCAGCATGTTTTGTATGCTTTTTATATCGTGTATAGATGTACTTTAGTGCGAATAAACATTGAAAACCAAATTATTCAAATAGCCTTTGTTATTTTATATAATTCCATTCCTGTACAATAAGACATGTGTAAAATGTTTAATCTTTACCTCGCCCTGCAACTGCATTTGGCAATCTGCTGAGACAGAAAGGAGACTTTGATTTTAGATTACCTTCAACAACGACGCCGCCTTGAAGGAACTTGATATGCGTGCCCGCCTCCACAGTCAGACTGACACCTACAGGAATAGTAATGTCGTCAACCACCACGTATGGCGTGTCGAGTTTCTTCAGATACGTGTCTTGCGAAATCGTGCCGCCGATGGTCGTGGGGCCGCGGAAGAAACCAGTCGCAGAGCGACTAAGCGCACTCAGGTTTCGCGCCGTCAGGTAGGGCTGAAAGACGACACGAGCCAACGACGACTCCACACTGTGGTCGTAGATACGACTGGTGACGTCGCTGTAGCGGCCAGACCCCCACCAGTTCTGTGTGGCGTACACGACAGAAGACGCGCTGTAGGCTGCGGTGACTTTGACGTCGCACCGGGCAAGAGGATTGTCAAACATGTTCCTCGTGAGGGACGCCGCGTAGCCAGAGTCTAACAGCGCAGTTGTGTCAGCGGAGTTGTTCCAGAAGCGGTTGTCGTGCACGGTCACTGTCGCTTTGTAGGCAGACGCGATCAGTTTCAAAACATAGTCGCCGTTGTTGTCGATGAACACGTTGTCCTTTATCTCCACCGCTTCGTTCCTTCCATCTCCACTCACTCGTAATGTTAATGGGTTTTTCGAGGACACGAACATGTTGTTTGTTATCAACAACGTTCTTACAGAAGTCATTCTGATGTCTAGCAACGGATAAGTGTAATTCGTGAATGTGTTGCCTTTAATAAACACATATGCGACATGATGTGTTTGTATATACTGTTGGTTGGGCGTAGTTTCCACAAAGGTATTGCCCGACAAAATAACACTGTTGTTCTCCCTCGCATGGCTTGTGTAGAAGTATATACTTGCATCTACATGTGAATTCGACACAGTGATTATCTGTAACATAACAATATAACAACATTAAATGAACAAGTCGTATAGGTGTTTAAATACGTTGAGAAAGTAACAAGGTCGTGATAGCTTTCTTCGGTGAATCTTGGTTTCCTCTAGAAGACACAGGGAAGGAAAAACGTAATACGTGCGAAATGTTGTATTCCATACGTTTTTAGATGTTTTCACAGATGCAAGAATTGTGCTGCTGCATACATCGGGTAATGTGTTACGAGAACACGCAATAAAGAACGCAGGGGAATGTAGGTCAATCTTCAACAAGTAGAACATTCTACCGATGCTGCAGAAACACATCGGAACATATAAAGCATCATTCTTCGGCATGTTGGTAGACATGCAGAACAGTATTAACAAACAATGGCGTATCCAGGATTTTGCACTAGAGGGGGCCATCCGGCATCCAGGCAATACTATGTATATATGTATATATATATATATATATATATATATATATATATATATATATATATATATATATATATATATATATATATATATATATATATATATATATATAGTCAGTTATGCCAAACTCGACAGAATTTGCTTTGGGGGATAAATGTAGAATTCAATATTTCACGTTTTCCTTTTAGTCACTAATAAACAACATGTCAAGGTATACGGGAAATAAATTTGTTTAACTTAATTAGTAAAACCGGCACTTTGCCATCGCTTTGAATTTGGGTGTCCTTGATGCTCGATACTGAGCGTAAGCATGCAATCGTGTATTTAATATACATGTTATGGTATCTGGTTTTTCTGCTATGTGTTTTCATTTATTTTGTTGACCATATAACATATTTATGGTTCAAAATGGACAGCAGTGACAAGGTTTGGAAAATAGTCTTTTGTTTTCATGTAACTTAGAATTTACATTACGTTTTCGGTCTCCTGTAAAGAGAGTAAAACGGTCATATAATTACTTGTCATTCTATGGGGTATTGCTTGTATAGAATCACCGTAAAGGTAAGTATAAAAGGAACCATTGCCATTTCAACGGAACAAATGTTATGCGGATATGTCATCTGCAGTCTTCGTGAGGATGTTTAAAATATGTATACGTTCGGTATCGCTGAAGGGCATTCTTCATTAATATATTCAAAAGAGAATTTTGTTCTAAGGGGCATTTGTCTTATTCTGCTTGACCTCGGTGTGTTGCTCTGCGACTGTTTCGTGCATTATTTTCCAATCATCACGATTTATGAGGAAATGCAGTTCTCTCTTAACTCAGCTGACACATCGTACACCAAATAACGTTTCAGTTGGGCCTGGCCAACGAACGCGCAGATTGAGCTATTTAAGTAACGAGAACTTGGAGAGTCGGTCACAAAATGGTGTTTAATAACGGCATAGTTTGGCTATGTATGTTTTTGTAATAGTTATATTACAAAAAATGTCGACGTTTCGTGATAACTGACCATATATATAATATATATATATATATATATATATATATATATATAAATAAGAGAGAGAGAGAGAGAGAGAGAGAGAGAGAGAGAGAGAGAGAGAGAGAGAGAGAGAGAAAAGAGAGAAACGACATAGAGGAAGACCGGCGAGACAGTTGGAGAGGCGAACTAGACGACTACTGGAAGGGTACCATCTGGCAGAGGATAGCGAAGATAGGCAGATGTGGAAGCAGCATGCTGAGGCCTTCGCCCAACCACGGGACACTATGGCTGCACAATGATGATATATATATATATATATATATATATATATATATATATATATATATATATATATATATATATATGTTTCCCACATCTGCCTATCTTGTTATCCTCGCCAGTCTTTACCCTTATGCTCAGTCTTTCGTAGGGTTTCCAGGTGGTGATACGCAGTGTCCATCGGTTATCTCGTATCCTGCTGATGTTCTCTGCCCATGTTCACTTCCGTCTTCTGACTTGTTCAATCACGTCTGTGACCTTGGTCTTTTCTCTTACCCATATGTTTGTCTTCCTGTCCAGGTATGTGATGTTTAACATAGTCCATTCCATCTTTGCTTGTGCGGCTGCTAGTTTGTTGTTTGCCTGGATTGTGAGTTCCCATGTTTCCGCGCCGTATGTCATTGCTGGAAGTACACATTGAGTTATACATTTGTCTCTTCAAGCATGTTCCAATACCCTTGAAGATGTCGCGGGGCTTGGCGAATGCTGTCCGTCCGGTCGTGATTCTTCTGTGAATCTCCTTGTGTTGGCTTTTGTCTCAGGTGCTGTACCTCTGTCTCAGGTAGATGTAGCTTTCAACGTTCTCGATCTGAGTGTTGTTGACATATATTGGTGTGTCGTTTTCCATCATCACCTTTGTCTTCGACTTGTTCATATTCAGACCCTGATTGTCACTTTGATCAGCTAATTCTTGTAGCATTCGTTGTAGCTCATGTGGTGTATTAGCGCATATAAGTATGTCGTCGGCGAAGCGAAGACGACTAAGATATTCGCCGTCTATCTTCATGCCGTGAACAGCTTGGGCGGTATGGTATCTCCCTGTCGAACACCTCTTTTGGTGTTGATCTTGTTGCATTCTTTGTGTATGTGGACTGTTTGTGTACATTTCCTTCAGGAGTTCGATGTACACATCTTATATCCCCTGTTCTTGAAGCGAGGTCAGTACTGCTTGAGTTTGCACTGAGTTGATGGCTTTTTCATAGTCGACGAATGCAATGCAGAGTGGGATATTATATTCTCTGCACTTCTCCTTCAGTTTGTTTACGACGAGGATATATATATATATATATATATATATATATATATATATATATAATTTTACATATATGACCAATATGGTTGTCAATCCCGTGTCGATTTGGGACGTAAACGAACCAGTGAGGACGGCAAACACCAGGCAGTGACACCATCCTCAGTGCCGGCATAGAAAGGTCGTCCTGGCAGACTAGTCAGTTAGTGGAACCCTGCCGAATGCTGTAAGCAATTAGAAACTGTCAAAGGAAGAAAAAGAGAAAAATGACACAATACTATGATATAGAAACACGAACCTATAGCCCGTATGCAATAGCCACCTAAACACCGGCCACCATATTTTGCACCATTGTGTTGATATATTAACAGCCATCACTCGCATTGATAATGATGACATTTGTGTTGCCCTGTCACCTATTGAGCTCCAGCCAGCTGGGTTCTGATCACCTACGACAGAAGTGGATGATTCCTCGACATTGTATAACTGAATAATATTTAATTGAAAACATATTACGGCACTGGAGTATGATTGGGAACAACGTCAATGTTGTCCCTATAACTGTACATTTGCCTATACTGTACAAGCCATACTAACCCTAACCCAAATTATAACAATTCATCATTCCCAGAAATATTTCTGTTTTACAAATATTTTATTTTAGACACACTTATAGACAAAAAATAGAGCTACGATTTGTGTAAGCTGCAAGCGCAGTGGCCATGTGTTACTGCACTTTGCACTTGGAATGAACAAAAACAGTTTGTTTTTGCCGACGGCACCGTCGTTTCGGCATCAAACGTGCGCAAAGACGCGCTGTTTATAGAATATAAGTATGCATGGGATTATGTTAAATTACTGAATTTACGAAATGAAGTAGCAAATGTTGCCAAAAGTGAGGGTAAAATTAAAATTGTGCTGGGTTCGATACTTAAGTACCCAACATTTCTTTACAAAAGGGTAGGACTAGGAAGGAAAGTCTTACATAGACATCCTTATACTGTCTGTATTTTGTGACTCAGGCAGCTAGTTATTGGTCCTCCCTTCCCCACCATCCTAATTTCTGGCCTGCCCCACAACCCTCTGGCTATGCCAGTGAAAACAAATAATAGTAACGATAATAATTATTATTACTACATGCCGGACAATTTTAACCATATTATTTCCCAATAGTTTGACACAAAGGTAACCAAAAAGGTCAATTGAGCACTAAATCGCCACACTCCTTGTGTATTGTGCAGTGCTATCGTACTGACGATTATAGCCATTCCGCGTGCGCTGTCTACAGCACTTTGCGGAGATTCCTGTGGTCTGGTCATGTGATCTACAAGACGGTTGACCGTATGTCTGAGACATACTTCTGCAAACAAGTGAAGACTGCTCGGCGACCAGAAGGCGGGCAAAGAAATCGCTTTAAAAACGTCCTGAATTAATTCTCCATTCCCAACGACACCTCCAAAAAAGTATATTTAACTAGTCGTCCCGTCTGAAGTCATATTTTTGCGACAAACCTGTATGATATTGAACATAAGCGGCGATGTTAACGGCTCAAAAATAGAATAATGCAGCGGAGGAAATGTTTACGTCCGCCGTGACTCGAGAGATCACATTTGCGCCTGGTCCAAAATAGTCAAAAATGGCCGCGGAAATAACTCAGGACGAGATATGTCGTTCCAAGTCTAACTCCATTCATGGCAAGTGCGCAGTCAGTCTGACGAAATCGAAACGCTCCGAAAGAAAAATGAAATGTTTATATTAAAAACGTAAGAACAGAAAACTACAATAAACTATACTTACCACGTATTTGCAGTTATGAGTGTATATGTCATAACGGTATTATGCCATGACTACTTAGCACATCTTGCATTTCTAAAGCTGTTCTGGAAGTATGGAACACTACGTTCATATCGGAAAATCGGCTATTCGTTTCAACGTACCTTATTAAAAGGTGGTTGGTAACTGTACTCTTCAAACGACATCGCTCTTGCACGGCCAGCGTTTTCAAATCGACAGTTGTCAATGCGAATCAGACCATAATTTGATTTCACATGAATCGCTTGGTATCGGTATGTGGTCTTGGTGATAGTACTTCCCTCGACAAACACGTCGGCGCTGTGACTAAACACATTAATGCTACTGACGTCCGATTCGAACACATTCAAGGTGGTCATATGTTGAGTATTGTAGGCCGTTTGCACAAAAATGCCCTGCTGCTTTCCAGGTTGAATTATGCAATGTTGCACCGTTGTTGTTGCTCTGTCCGCGAGCGAAGCGTAAATACCGTATCCATTCATGTCCTCTACGACGCAGTTAGATACCTCCAGTGACGTCATACCAATCGATCTCACTCCGTCCTGCGCTCTGCGGATGCTGCAGTGGTCCAACACCGACGCTGCAACGACGACACAGTGTCCGACAATGGCAATAAATTTCACAAATCCTGCATAAATATTGCGAGAGGTCAACCTCACGTTGACCAATCTGAAACTGTGAAACAATTTAAGCCAACCCGTTGGGGCTGTTAAATTTATGATGGCAACTATATCTAAAACAAAGTGAGAAAGATTGATAAGAATTGCACACACACGCGTGCGTGCGTGCGTGCGTGCGTGCGTGCGTGTGTGTGTGTGTGTGTGTGTGTGTGTGTGTGTATCTGTGTATCTGTGTTTGTTTGTGTGTGTGCTTTCGTGCGTGCGTGCGTGCGTGCGTGCGTGCGTGCGATCTTATGTTGAATACTTTACAGTAAGCTTTAGAACAAACTATCTAAGTCCCGAGAGACGTTAGACAACCAGCGTTGTGTTGATGACATATTACGAAGACTATCAAACAATTGTTTGGTCTATTGAATTTACCTGTAGAATTGATGAACTTGAGCCCACGCCATCTTTGCTTTGAGGATAACACGGCCGATTTGCTGGAGTTACCACGCAACTCCAGTGTTCCTGTGAGACGCGAATAGCATAGTACCTTCAGCGTTAACGTCACCTGACAGTTCGAATGTTGAAACACTGGATACACAGCACACTATATATCATCCGTTGGAGCCTCTATGTAAACGGTTAGTTTTCGACTTGGATCTCGCTATCTAATGTTATTACCGTGCGTTGTCTGGATAACCCATGGACGTAATCACCGAGAGTAAACTAAATAACGCTGTACGGAATGAAACACAAATGTGCAAATGTCCGTAAATGTTAAAACGAAAAGCAATCATACGTTATCTATTAAGTCTTACGTTATCTATTAAGGCATATGTTATCTATTATGTCTTACGTTATCTATTAAGTCATTCGTTATCTATTAAGTCTTACGTTATCTATTAAGTCATGTTATCTATTAAGTCATACGTTATCTATTAAGCAGTCACATTGGTGATGATCAAACACATAATATAACACTTTCAAATTATTAGCATATAAATAATTAGACATTACGCTTGTATGCAGCATAGTCGATTACAAATACACTGCGTATATTATCTCAAACATATATTATACAGATATAATAAATAAATAAATAATGTATATAAGACAGAGAGAGAGAGAGAGAGTCGTGAGAGAATCGTGAGAGAGAGAGAGTCGTGAGAGAGAGAGAGAGTCGTGAGAGAGAGGAGAGAGTCTGAGAGAGAGAGAGAGAGAGTCGTAGAGAGAGAGAGAGAGTCGTGAGAGAGAAAGGGAGAGAGAGAGAGAGAGAGTCGTGAGAGAGAGTCGTGAGAGAGAGAGTCGTGAGAGAGAGAGATAATCGTGAGAGAGAGAGTTGTGTGAGAGAGAGAGTCGTGAGAGAGAGAGTCGTGAGAGAGAGAGAGTCGTGAGAGAGAGAAAGAGTCGTGAGAGAGAGAGAGATGTGAGAGAGAGAGAGAGAGAGTCGTGAGAGAGATAGAGAGAGAGAAGAGTCGTGAGAGAGAGAGAGTCGTGAGAGAGAGAGAGAGAGTCGTGAGAGAGATAGAGAGAGAGAGAGAGTCGTGGGAGGAGAGAGAGTCGTGAGAGAGAGAGTCGTGAGAGAGTCGTGAGAGAGAGAGAGTCGGGGGTGAGAGAGTCTTGAGATTGAGAGACAGGAGAGAGAGTCTGAGAGAGAGAGCGTGAGAGAGAGAGAGTCGTAGAGAGAGAGAGTCGTGAGAGAGAGAGTCGTGAGAGAGAGTCGTGAGAAGTGAGAGAGATCGTGAGAGAGAGAGAGAGAGTCGTGAGAGAGAGAGTCTTGAGATAGAGAGAGAGAGAGTGTCGAGAGAGAGAGTCGTGAGAGTGAGAGTCGTGAGAGAGAGAGAGAGTCCTGAGAGAGAGTCTTGAGATAGAGATAGAGAGAGTCGTGAGAGAGAGAGAGTCGCGAGAGAGAGTCGTGAGAGAGAGAGAGTCGTGAGAGAGAGAGAGAGAGTCGTGAGTGAGAGAGTCGTGAGAGAGAGAGTCGTGAGAGAGAGAGAGAGTCGTGAGAGAGAGTCGTGAGAGAGAGTCGTGAGAGAGAGAGTCGTGAGAGAGAGAGAGAGTCGTGAGAGAGAGAGAGTCGTGAGAGAGAGAGAGAGAGTCGTGAGAGAGAGAGAGAGTTGTGAGAGAGAGAGTAGCGAGAGAGAGAGAGAGAGAGAGAGGGAGAGAGAGAGAGAGAGTAGCGAGAAAGAAAGAAAGAAAGAAAGAGAGAGAGAGAGATAGAGACAGTCGTGAGAGAGAAAGAGTCTTGAGATAGAGAGAGAGTCGTGAGAGAGAGAGAGAGAGTCGTGAGAGAGTCATGAGAGAGAGAGTGTCGTGAGAGAGAGAGTCGTGAGAGAGAGAGAGTAGTGAGAGAGAGAGTCGTGAGTGAGAGAGAGTCGTGAGAGAGAGAGTTGTGAGAGAGAGAGTGAGTCGTGAGAGAGAGAGTCGTGAGAGAGAGTGTCGTGAGAGAGAGAGAGTCGTGAGAGAGAGAGAGAGTCGTGAGAGAGTCGTGAGAGAGAGACAGTGTCGTGAGAGAGAGAGAGAGAGAGAGAGAGTCGTGAGAGAGAGTCGAGAGAGAGAGTGTGTCGTGAGAGAGAGCCGTGAGAGAGAGAGAGAGAGAGTCGTGAGAGAGAGAGAGTCGTGAGAGAGAGAGAGTCGTGAGAGAGAGAGAGAGAGTAGTGAGAGAGAGAGAGTCGTGAGAGAGAGAGAGAGTCGTGAGAGAGAGTCGTGAGAGAGACAGAGAGTCGTGAGAGAGAGAGAGAGAGTCGTGAGAGAGACAGAGAGTCATGAGAGAGAGAGTGTCGTGAGAGTGTCGTGAGAGTGTCGTGAGAGAGAGAGAGAGAGAGAGAGAGAGAGAGAGAGAGAGAGAGAGAGAGAGAGAGAGATATGTTATACGGTAAGATGCAAATATAAATTATAAAGTTAACTCTGTCATCGACGTGGTATACCAATGATCATTAAAACAGAACAGAAGGTATTTTGTATATAACGTTTAAGCAATGGCTATAATTAGTAATGATTAACGACGGGTCACATATATTCCATACCTTCAACGAGTATTCCCCTGTTGCTGTCAAACATTAAAGGCACACTCAGATGAAGCACCAGCTTCTTGCCGACTGGAACGTGAATGGTGTACCGCACCTGGCGACGGTTGTCATCGATTACGATGGACGTGTTCTCTTTTAGTCTGCCTCCGATCGTGTGGTCGTCCAACTTGAACTCTCTGTCAGTGAGTTCCAAGTAGGACGTCGAATCGACAGACGAACTCGCAAGAACTGGCGACAATCGTGCTTCTGCGAGGTCCATGTCAAGAAAGAAGTCGTGGATCCTCTGAGGTATAGCTGTATTGTTGGCCGAGCCCCACCAGTTGTAGCGGGCATCCCTCAGACAACCGGCACAGACGTGTGACCCGACTTGCAACTCGTAGTCGGCTCTCGGGTTCTCAAAGACGTTTCGAGCGCAGCGTAAATTACCGCGATTGTTAGGTACGTAGTTGACAGTTACCTTGGCAGTATTGTTCACGAAGATGTTATTTTCAATCACGATATCGATTTGGGTATTTATGTCCATGACGGTATTGCCGGAGTTGTCCATGAATTCGTTGTTAGCAAGTGTAATATTACCAGTCGGTAAACCTGAGTTTGTCTGTACAAAAGCAATGGCATTTCCATTGTGATTGAACTTGCTGTCTCTAACGGAAACCGACGATTGGCTGGCTTGTATGTAGAACCCGTGATTTCTGATATGTTCTACAGTGACATTACGCACGTTAATTGTGCTGCCTCGTCCACATACTATCGTTGGACCGTAGTACATGTCGCGCAAGACACAGTTCGTTACTGCCAAATGCACGTCACCCGTGTAGTAGAATGATAGGTACAACTTGTTGTATTTCATAGCAGAGAACGAACATCGATCCAGGGCGATATTTAATGGTGTGTCGGAGTTGGCGGAGGTTGACAAATACAAGCTGCAGCCTACAAAAACAGTATTAGTGAATGAGATCTCGCTGACATACGAAAGGCGACTCGTAATAAAACCATGCTGGCTGTTTTGTGCAAACTCGCTATCGACAACTTCAACTGCCGTTTGATATGTCCCACCGATATTTGCAGACACCCCAAATGCATTGTACCTAAACCGGCAGCCGATGAGTGTCAGGTTGCTATTAGTGTTCATTAGTAATCCGTTGTTCTTGTTGCGTTCAAAGACCGAATTACGGATCATGAGTGGTTCGTTGGACCCGGGAGATTCATAGACGAGTCCCTGCAGGTTGCTCATCAGATGGACGTCCTGCAAGTCTATATCGGCGGTCGCCGTTTTAAGACCAATTGCTGCACCACTAATACGAACGTTGTGAAGACGAGAGCCGGTACACGAACGGACTGCAAACAAACAAGATAACGCACAGATATTAGTGTGTATTTCGGAAGATACTGCATATACATACATTATCTCGGGCTTCATTCGTCGGAAAATGAGTTTAAGAGACAACGTATACAACATCTTTACATAGCACACAGAAAACTCAAAAATGAATCTACTAAAACAAAAATAAAACCATTGGAAGGTAGTCATATTGCCATGTCTACACATAACAATTAAGATAGTTCAAAAAAGTGCACTGATTGTGCATGCTGGTAAAACACTTCCAAACATCAACACCAGCAAACAAATGAAGACAACCAATGATGATTTCACGACACAAGAAATAATGATAACAGCAAATATGTTTTCGAATCGGCAACTATAATAATATACCTCGGTTAAGACGAAAACATGATACAAAATGACATACCTTGATTCAGTATCTTCAAACCATTCCAATATGCCTTTACCTCCCCAACGAAGCTTGCCACTTCGTTCGAGTGAAACGTCACTTCCAGCCCTATCAGGCCCACAGCAGTTATGCATCCTGAAAAAAACGAAAATGTTTATTATGACGTTTCGGCCAATGTAGACACACGCCACAACGCACGCACGCACGCACGAACGAAAGAGTAAACGCAATCACACACGCACACGCACACGCACACGCACACGCACACGCACACGCACACGCACACGCACACGCACACGCACACGCACACGCACACGCACACGCACACGCACACGCACACGCACACCACACACACACACACACACACACACACGTGTGGGTAAATCAGCAAGTGTGCACACGATCAATATGAGGTGACTCATAATACAAGCAACTAACTAGGGACATTCGCTTGTTTTCTTACAGAAGAGGCCATGACATCCACGCGCCTGTTGGACAACAACGTCTTGCGGAAATCTAAAATTACTCTTTTCGTTGGTGAAGGAAGACGAAGCGTAGACGAAGCGTCGAGAGCAATGTCATCGTGAGATTGTTAGTCAACATGATGAGTTACCTTCAATGACGAGACCAGCTTGAGAGCCGACAAACACGACATCCACCCCAGCCTGGATGTTGAGAGTAGCGCTATGGATGACATTGATCCGATCTCTCACAACATACGGACTTCCGCTCAACGTCCAGTAGGTGTTTGTCTGGAAATTACACAATGAAGACGTACTAAAGTGCTTGGCGGTAGTGGCTCCATCTCACGAAATGCAGCTCAGCATCATTTGGTATATTGAAGTGGAACATGAACGGACTGCAAGTAATTTGACATATTAAAATGGAAATAAAGAAATATTGGAAAATACATATAAACTAATATGCAACAAATTCGGTGAAATCAGTTTATGTGAGCGGGTGACGCATTTGCTTAGTGCTTAGAATGGTTTGGTACGAAACGCTCGTAGTTTTCGTCATTGGTGACATGCAGTCAAGTCCCCATTGGAAGTCGCCATTATTATTTGAAATATGTAAACAACACAGTAAGATTAGTAGCCAACACACAAGACGCACAATGGTCAAACAATGTAAACAACACAGTAAGATTGCAGACAACACACAAGACGCACAATGGTCAGACGATGTAAATTATAAAAAAATACGTTCAGTGGCGTTAACAATGCTTTCGCTTGCCCAAATCGAATGAGAAACCTACGTCTCATACCTAACAAGTCTTGAAACGCTGATAAACCAGTATCAAAACTAGTTCTTGAACAAGCAATGTCACAAAAAGAAGAATAAACGCCGATTCTCTGACAATTTGTACGCAGCGACGAGGAGGCGCCAGAAGAATGTGCTACGTTCTGGCAACTGTCGGATCTACTTTTATGGACGTTCGTGCAACTGTCGGATCTACTTTTATGGACGTTTGTGCAAATGTCGGATCTACTTTTATGGACGTTTGTGCAAATGTCGGATCTACTTTTATGGACGTTCGTGCAACTGTCGGATCTACTTTTATGGACGTTCGTGCAACTGTCGGATCTACTTTTATGGACGTTCGTGCAAATGTCGGATCTACTTTTATGGACGTTCGTGCAACTGTCGGATCTACTTTTATGGACGTTCGTGCAACTGTCTGGTCTACTTTTATGGACGTTCGTGCAACTGTCTGAACTACTTTTATGGACGTTTGTGCAACTGTCTGATCTACTTTTATGGACGTTCGTGCAAATGTCGGATCTACTTTTATGGACGTTCGTGCAACTGTCGGATCTACTTTTATGGACGTTCGTGCAACTGTCGGGTCTACTTTTATGGACGTTCGTGCAACTGTCTGAACTACTTTTATGGACGTTTGTGCAACTGTCGGATCTACTTTTATGGACGTTCGTGCAAATGTCGGATCTACTTGTATGGACGTTCGTGCAACTGTCGGATCTACTTTTATGGACGTTCGTGCAACTGTCTGATCTACTTTTATGGACGTTCGTGCAACTGTCTGAACTACTTTTATGGACGTTTGTACAACTGTCTGATCTACTTTTATGGACGTTCCTGCAAATGTCGGATTTACTTTTATGGACGTTCGTGCAACTGTCTGATCTACTTTTATGGACATTCTGCTTGGAACGAGAGATGTCGAGATCACTCCTCAAGGTGCCAGTCCCTGTAGCTCGGCAACGAAACTGCAGTTGGTCATTTAGAAAAGGTCGAGGCCTAGTCGTCCGACCCACTGGGGGTCTTATGTGCGTGACGCTCGTTATTGATCACCGGTTAAAAAGGTAAAAAGGTAAGTTCGTATATGCCCTAAAGCTCAATGTTAAGTCATCAGGATTGATCAAGGCGTTTGACAGTTCACCGCCGGCAGACCTGTTCACCCGAACACCATCTCGACTTCTTTGTGAAGCTTCTGTACCGGTCACACTGCACTTAGTGAGCGAAGACTGTTCGTACATTAAACTTCCACCGTTGTCTATAGCCAGATACTCATTCGTGCAGCTGAGTGAACTAGGGCAATGTGGTGTGAACGAACTTGCCCAAGGTTTTATACAACACCACATAATTCGAATCCGGGTTCTCTTAGACGAGAGGTAGAAGCTCTAGCCACTACAAATCAATATAACGTACGTTTTACGGCTTTCCGTCAAATTTGAATACATTTTGAGAACGAATAACAAAGTTTGATATTGATGCAGTGACGAATTACGATATTCCAGCGTTGCGGTCTTATTCTTGTCGTTCGTGAAGTGAATCTGAAGCGATGGTCCGGGCGGCCCTCCTGGCAAGGCAGCAGCATGGTTTATCCGTCATGCCACATGTTTCGTGAGCGTGAGCCTATTCGCAGTGTCATATTGGGAGTGATATTCATGTGTACTACTATTTCTGAAGCTATCCAACTTCACAACGAGCAATGATATAGAACATGTGTGAAACGACGGATGACAGATACTAATGTCTTTGCCTTCCCATTCGTCACTGACCACCTTAACAACAGATGTAAAACCACATTTGAGATGTCGCCTTTATAGCGACCATTAGAACGTTTCCTTCATTGCCTGCCAGATTTGTCTTACTATACATAAATACGACGTCTTCTTCTTTCCAGTGAACATTTTAGCCACTCGGTGTGGTGACACGGTGGATGCCTTCACTACCCTGATGCGCCAGCGCTGTCGGTCTTCCACCACGCACAGCAATCGGGCAGTGGGCTGTTTCGTCCAGCCTTAATATTGTCCAACCAGGACTCCATTGGTGTGCCTCTGTGTTGTTTACCTTCTACTGTGCCTTGCAGGTTGATCTTGGTCAGCGGGTCCTGACGGGAGATGAGGTCATACCAAGCCAGTTTCCGTCGCTTGACCGCGGCGTTGTTCCTACCCGCCAGCGTAGTTGGTAACTTGTTGTCTGACGAACTCACTCGTCCTGTGCTCTGTGCGTGAGATGTGTAGGAGTCTTCTGTTGCATGTGTGCTCGAATGCCCTGATTCTTCTCTCCAGATTGGCTGAGTTTTGTCTTCACCTCCTTTGTTGAGCTGCCATCCTTTGTTACGTTGGAACCAAGGTACTTGAAGCTGTCCACTTCTTCAGTTTCTGTCCGCTGCTTGCTGAGTGCGGCTATTCACCATGACTTTGCTTTTCTCCAAGCTTACTTTCGTTCCGTATGCTTCTACTATTCTTTCGAGTCTGGTGGTGAGATCCTGTAGTTCTGCTTCGCTGCCTTCCATGAGGTTAATGTCATCTACAAAGCGAAGGTTGCACAGCGGCCGTCCTCCGATGGAAGTGGAGGTATGGAGGTTGTGGAGAGTCTCCTGCATGGTGTTCTCCAGATATAATTGAAAACAAAATTGGAGAGAGGAGACATAATAAGCCTTAATGAGCCTTACAATTCGTGAATTTCTAATAGGTCATTTCACCACAAACCAATATCTAACCTGACACCCCTTAATTTCTTCTCGAATCAGACAGTGATCTGCGTGTTGACATCACCATTAAAAATAAAACCAGTATCAATTCGCAGAAAAACATTGACAGTCGTCTGTCATAATGACAGTTCTGATGCCAAGCTACAAAAAAACATAATTTCTACTCACACCATACTATGCATATGCCCACTCAGAAACTCCGTCAACCACCGTAATGCTATGTCTATTGGGTACTCTTTCGTACTGGTAATGGCGGACGAACAGTTAGGCTGCAGCAGTTAGGCCCTACCTTGATGTCTGTCGTGACGTTTGTTCCCACACTCGCGGGGGCTCCACGGTAGACGCAGCCGTAAACTTCAAGGCGCAGGGCGGGTCTGGAGTACCATTTTGTAGGAGCCACAACAACGTAACGAGCCTGAAAGTAATAAGCTTAGGTTATTACATCACGCGCGTTCGAAAGCGTCCGGATGTTTAATCCCAGAATGCCTGATGATTTTTCCACGGTGCCTTGCAGATATTTACAACATTAATACCAACTCATTCACTTATAATTATCGTTTTTTAACATCTGTTTGCATGAAGAATTTTTTTCGCATTTCAAGTTCGCCCTCTGCGAAACTGCTGAAACCCGAACGGCATTGAAGGCGGTAGGGAAGAAGGGGCAGGGTTACCACGCACAGTGCAAACATTCTCTTACCCGCAGTGGTGGATCAAACGAGTGCGCGATGCTGTGGTAGGCTTCTGGATTTCCCTCGAACAGTTTCACCTCGGAGCCGACCATGTAGAACTTCCACGTGAGGCCGTTCTCACTGTACAGCACCTGGAGAAGACGTTAACATGTTAATATGAGCTGCACTCGACACGAACCTCAAACGAATGTTGCATCATTCGTTTGTAGTTCAGTAATTTGCTGAACACAAATAATTTATACATGTGAAATATCTCTTATGTTAACGTGTGAGTTAGTGAGTGAGTGAGTGAGTGAGTGAGTGAGTGAGTATGAGTGAGTGAGTGAGTGTGGTGAGTGAGTGGTGGTGTGTGTGTATGCGTGTGTGTGTGTGCGTGCGTGTGCGTGGGTGTATGTGTGTGTGTGTGTGTGTGTGTGTGTGTGTGTGTGTGTGTGTGTGTGTGTGTGTGTGTGTGTGTGTGTGTGTGTGTGTGTGTGTGTGTGTGTGTGTGTGTGTGTGTGTGTGTGTGTGTGTGTGTGTGTGGGTGTGTGTGTGTGTGTGGTGTGTGTGTGTGTATGTAAAGGTTTAGCATTGTAGTAAAGGTGTAACATTATAATATAATGGCACAGGCTCCCAAAGGGCTAGAGCGGCCGCTATTACATTGTGTTTACGGTAGCCTTCCTGGTAGGGAAGCCATGAGGATGTGGGAGTATCGCGTCGTCTGTCGGGCCATGTGGGGGTAGCGCGTCATCTGTCGGGCCAGAGTATAAAAGCCGGCCTGCGGCTGAGCCATGCAGATGGACAGCGGACGTGGACACATGTTGTGAATGTAACTAGTTTAACTGATGTTATTGTTATTAGTGTATTTGTATTAGTCTTTGTAAACGGTGTGTTTGATATATCATGGGTTTTATAACTATTCCTTATAATAGTCTATGTAGATGAATGATGTCGAGAAGGAGAGAACTGAAATGCTATACGTTCGTGTACTACGTCAATATATACGTCAATATAATTATATGGTTCGGTCACTCTATGCAACATTAGTTTTATTGATTGTTACACCACGTATAGGTGTCAATTATACCAATAAACAGTCTCACATCGTCAGTGTGTTGAGTCTGGTGTTCAACATCACGATCCCTTAAATTAATGTGGGGTAGCGCGTCATCGGTCAGGCCAGACTTTAAAAGCCGGCCTGCGGCTGAGCCATGCAGATGGACAGCGGCCGTGGACAACGACCGGTCACTTAATTGTGCCGGTGTTGTCGCGAAGTAGAGCTTGACTAGGTGTCAATTATACCAATAAACAGTCTCACATTGTCAGTGTGTTGAGTCTGGTGTTCAACATCACGATACCTTACATGTATGTGTGTAAAAAATACGCCGCCTCAGAGATCCTACCTTGAATTGCGTAATCCATGCGCGGTAATTGGTTGTACCTCCTTGCAGAACCAACTTGGTGACGTCATGCAGGTTTAGCAAGTCGACTTGGAGATACTGGGTAGATGATGAGTAAGCCCCTACCCAACCTAACATAGGAAAAACGGTGTGTGTATACAGCTGTATATATATATATATATATATATATATATATATTATTATTATGTATGTATGTATGTATGTATGTATGTATGTATGTATGTATGTATGTATGTATGTATGTATGTATGTGTGTGTCTCCGTTCTCCGTCTCGTCGTCGTCCGTCCGTCCGTCCGTCCGTCCGTCCGTCCGTCCTCCGTCCGTCCGTCCGTCCGTCCGTCCGTCCGTCCGTCCGTCCGTCCGTCCGCGTCCGTCCGTCCGTCCGTCCGTCCGTCCGTCCGTCCGTCCGTCCGTCCGTCCGTCCGTCTCGTCCGTCCGTCCGTCCGTCCGTCCGTCCGTCCGTCCGTCCGTCCGTCCGTCCGTCCGTCCGTCCGTCCGTCCGTCCGTCCGTCCGTCCGTCCGTCCGTCCGTCCGTCCGTCCGTCCGTCCGTCCGTCCGTCCGTCCGTCCGTCCGTCCGTCCGTCCGTCCGTCCGTACTTAAAATTTAATTTATAGCTATCTTCATCCACAAAGTACACAATCAACTCACTGCCTGCCGCCGAGTTCAGTCTGGCTTTAGACGGTTCGTGTCCGGTCGCTGAATTGAACGCAGTGATCTGATTATCTTTGATGTCGCCATTTTCCATTCCGAGGGGATGGGCACATGCTGGCTCGTGGTACCCTGTCAAAACACGTTGAGTTGCTGGGATGAGTGATTGTGTATGGCGAATGTGTGTGTGTGTGTGTGTGTGTGTGTGTGTGTGTGTGTGTGTGTGTGTGTGTGTGTGTGTGTGTGTGTGTGTGTGTGTGTGTGTGTGTGTGTGTGTGTGTGTGTGTGTGTGTGTGTGTGTGTGTGTGTGTGTGTGTGTGTGTGTGTGTGTGTGTGTGTGTGTGTGTGTGTGTGTGTGTGTGTGTGTGTGTGTGTGTGTGTGTGTGTGTGTGTTTGTGTGTGTGCAGATTTTCATATTTTTCTACATCATCATTAAGGTAATTGTACTATCTACAACTAAATACAATGAAAGATGAAAATATTTACATACATTTTAAGTCCCTAGCATATGAACCACTTAACACTGACACTGACTTTGCCTGCCATACGTTAGCATCTTGTTGCGAATTTATTTTTGCATCTATAGTGTCAGCCGCAATAACGTGGTTAGGCGTCAAACGTAGCTCGTCTTACCGCACAGAGGCACGTCGCAGTATTCCCGCAGAGTGCTGCCCTCTGCCGTATAGCACCACGGCATGGTCAGTTGACAGTCGGCCGAGCCCGCCGGATTGCGACAGTAGTTCTCAGCGACAGAAGCGTTGGCATCAGGAAGCCCTTTGTAGCAATTACGGTATGACTGTGGTCAGAAAGAAACCCATTTTAAAATGACAATACAATATAGTGTAATAAAACGTCTTTGTCTTGGAAGGGAAATTAATTTACAGCGTTCATAATATATATATATATATATATATATATATATATATATATATATATATATATATATTATATATATATATATAATATGAACGCTAATAATTTAACATATTAAAATTTTTATTATATGTTATATATATATATATATATATATATATATATATATATATATATATATATATATATATATAACACGACGAACGAACAGCGGCTGGTCGCCACAAAATAGCCCCTTACACGTGTGTATGGGATATATCAATTGACAGGCGTTACATCTGGCAAATGCTGCCTGTTGGCTGACGATTAGATTGTACTGCGCTGCTCTGTGTTAATGCTGCATCGGAAAGTCAGAAGACGTGAAATTGCTGCACAGAAGACAAGTCTTTTGTATGGCGGGGATGGCACTTTATAAACGGCTATTTATCTTCATCCTAAAAACTTAATATGCATATAATTGTCCTTTAAGACAACCGATGAAACAACAAGAATGTTTGGTTTAATAGTCAGTTTCCTTGATATATTTTCGCACATTACTATTATCAAAAATTAAACCAAAATATCTGATCATGCAGTGTTTTAATGGTACTCAAAGGTCACAACATCGTAAAAAGGTGTTCTATACATTGATGTTTGCCAAATGCAAATGTTTCAGAAGTTATAATTTCATATGCAAATTGAATTATTGTATAATAACGTCCCGATTAATTCGTTCATGTTCATGTGTCATGTGTCATGATTATCATGTCTATAATCTTTTAAAAGACGTATAAATGGCCAGCCTGTCACCTGTGATGACCACGCCACGCAAGTCCGACCGGTGACTGTCGTGTTCACTTTGCCCACATAGTCCAAGCCGGCCACGGTGCTGCGACAGTCCAACTCCCCTGCAAGTAGAACAGTTACAAGTAGACATATTCCATGTATAACAGCTACTAGTATGTTACTTACAAGTAGAAGAATTACACGTAGAATAGTCCCAAGTAGAACAGCTACAAGTAGAACTATTCCACGTATAACTCTACAATTGCTACGAGTACGGCACTGACAATTAGAAGAACTACAGGTAGAACAGTTCCAAGTAGAACATGCAACAACAAGTGTACACCATGTAGAACTACAACAAAAATAAGCATTCCAAGCAGAACATCCGCAAATGGATTGCTTTCAGATGTTATGCTTCTAAGCAGCAACAAACGACGTGTATAATCATATTAAAGTGTGATAGTTCAAACATGGCGACATTGTCTGCAGTAAAACTGTAGAAGATTTACAGGAGTCGTGTAATTACTTCTTTACAGGGGGGTCATAGAGTAATCCCTAAGAGTTTAGTACCCAAGACCCAGGTCATGTTGGGGGCAAACTTTTATATACATAAATACGCACGCTTGGTTATAGTTAGGTACGTTATTGTTTTTATTTAACATCACACATATCATTTGTAGAATGATGGGCATATTATGTGCTGCACGGTATGGGCCTACACTAAACCATTTCCCACCACGCAGCAAAGCATGGCACACCCTTCGAAATGACTGGCTTCATAACTCGCCGAAACATTTGCCTCAGTGAGTCAGCGCCTACACGTTTGTTTGATGTGCTAGATGAATTATGTTTTGTGTACCGTTTGTTAGGTTTACGGTTGGGCTTAGGCGCTCCATAAATAACTCCGATGTCACTATCGACCTTGATGCACAACTAGGTCATGCACACACGGAGTTAACGACATCATTGA
>JAODUO010000001.1:1245000-1322500 GCA_025642075.2 Ridgeia piscesae
AAATCTGAACTAGGTGATCGAAGGGGGATTGGTTTTCTTACACGAATAAACACTGAATGTAATATACACCGGCTGCTTAAATATAAACGCATGGTAACTAATGGCAATATATATATGCAATTCTTTTGCTTTCCTCGTTTTACCCACATTCTATCCGTTTTAATACTTTACTTTTACTGGTTGTTGCTTCACACTTGTCTGTCAGAAGACAGATGAGCTAATGTTATGCAATTCCACATGTGAACCGACGTTTTAAGAGTACTTTGCTTTATTTATAATGATTAATCACCCACGCATAATGACCTTTAAAAGGCCGTTAACACTGAACACATCCACGAGGAAAGCATGACAGAAATGGCATGTGAAGTATTCAAAGTTGTAGAAAATATAACTCCACCGTTAATTCAAAGGCTTCTTCTTCTTCTTAAATGCTCCCAGTATACCCTGCAAAGGGATAAAACTGCAATCATTTCCAAATGTGGACCTAAATCCTTCATGCATGATCCCGAATCTGGAACATTCTGCCAAACGAACTACGAAAAACTGAAAATGACAGCGAGTTCCAGACTGATTTGGAACAGGGACGTTCCACCGCGTAACTGTTCTGTCTGTAGATAAACGGCTACTAAGCCTATCGCCATGCCAAATTTCATGAACAGGTATTTATTGTATACTTGTATAGTCACGTATATTTTATTTTCCATATTTTACTCGTATTTTGCCCGTTTTAATTATTTAATTTAGTTAATGTTTTATATATTGTTGCTTTATGTTTGTCGAAAAAATTGCCCGGATGTTATGCAATTCCACATGTGGACCGACGTTAAATGAAGCTTCTTGTATTTCGCATCTTATTCCCATCTATATTTTGCGTAAAGCTTTCGTAAAGCAAAGCTTGTTACAAAGTCAAAAGGCGCGGCCTCGATAACAGACATCGAGGTAGGTGTCTCGAACACCGAACCCCACCGTACTAGGCATGCACTGCTGTTCAAAGTGGTCACGCATGACTTCACACTGGCCATGTTCGTAAACAAGCGAGTCACCGCGGCCTACATAGGCCGGTGTCAGGCCGAAGACGATGCTGGTCACGATGCAGAAACTCGTTATCCTTCACGGGCTACAGTCAGTCGTGCATAGGGGGATGTTTGGAGTTTAATAAAACTAAACAGTGCTGTGTGAAACGTGCGCTCGTGTCCACGGTTATAGCGCAATTGCAAGGTCGTCAGTTCCACTTACGCAACCCGTGTATGTATATTATACTCACCTAGACTGGGTGCCGCGGCCAACAGCACTAGAACCCACCGCAGTAGAGTAGACTTCGCGCGGTGTGGAGACGAGCTGTATAGCGCCATGTCGCAACGCTCCGCTTAGTCGAGAGACGACACGCGGAATGTCTCCGTTAGTAAACAACACCGGTTGGCAGTAACTGACTCGTGGGTGTCACACAATGAGACCATTCTGACTAACGTTCACGGGCAATCTTTGGCCGCTCCTCCATTCGCCATCATCGTGTCGGAGGGGTGTGGCACTGGAGCTGTGGTTCAGCCCCCTCACCCCGAAATTAATTAATGTTGTTAGTATAGAATATATAGAGTGGTTACCAGGGCGCGTGTTGCGTTATTAATAATTTATTATATTTTAGAACTCCTGCAGTTCTCCACGCAGATGAAGAGTATCTACATATTAGGGCCTAACAGACTACATATTTGCTCTAATTAAATATGACTATAGGTTATTAATTTTAGTTTTTCATATGTGTAACTTGATTTAGTATAGAGGCCTACGCTCGGTTTATTTTCTCATGTTCTTACAGTGTGGACATTGGCCCGGAGTCAACCAGGTTATCTTCCTAGACAAACATTCCTGTTATGACAACCCGGCAATACATGTTCACCTGAGATAGTTTTAGCCTGTGTCATAGTGGCCTAGACTGACCTTGGTCGTGGTCGACTGCACATGCACACACACACACACACACACACACACACACACACATCCTCTGGCGATCGAACAGGAATGCCATCACAGTAGCGCCACCTTCTGGTAAGCAAGCCAACTGTTTCGAATGTTCACATACCTTTGCAAAAATAAGCAGACTATACACATGGTACAATAGTTTGTCGCACATGTTGACATTAGTGTGTGCGTGTATAAGGCTATACTTTACACACACACACATACTAAGCTTAATCCTAAGATACACGCTTTGTCTGACATTTTGTAGTATTAAGACAAATTAAATGCTTTATTTACCATTTTGAAAATGTAGTATGAAGCGAGCCATACACGCTGACGTGTATTAGACAAGTCCTTTCGCGTGTACGTAATGGTTAATTAATTACTCGCCTAAGGGTTAATCGCCAGGGGATTCCTCTGCGTATAACACTGCTACACGCTAGGTGTCACCGCATGACACTTGTCATACTTCCTTCTTCGTGTTTTTGACGCGAGAGACACGCTCGAGATAGTACTCGGAAGTTATAGTGATAAAACACCATGGGTAAGTTTTAGTAATAGCGAGTGTGACACCTGTATGATATAGAGTTTAGTGTTGTATGTACCAGGTTGTAGACGCAAGAACAACTTCGTATAACGACAGTTAACTATGGAACATTTTGTGATTGGTCAATGTCGTTGCCATTGGCCCAGGCAATAGGGCCTGCAAGTGGGTCACGATACATGGCGTCACTCCGCGCGACTGAAGCTTATTGGGGACTAAGCGAGACTAATTGGGGACTGAACACTAGAATAATATTCTAACGATGGATGACAGTTGTAGCTTCCGACTGAAGAAAACTAGGAAAATCAGTTCATAAATATCTTGTGTTATACGTTTCTTATTTTAAATGTCCGATTAAATTTTGAATTTATCACACTACCATAGACACATAGCGATTTACGTTATTGCAGATAGTAGACACGATGTTAGACTGCATGTGTCTTTTACGGAATTTGCGTTTTACATTGCTGTACGTTGTGGTTTCGATAAGGACTTATATCTGACAAGTTGTCTAAATGCACATAATCATAACACATGTATACGTTTGGCTCAAACAGGTTGTACTGCGCGAAAACTGACACTCTTCATTATTAGTCAAGATCGCCAAACACAAGTATTTGGCTTGCCGCTATTGCCATGGCAACCACCATAATAATCGATTAAAATTCATGATTTCCGTGATCATTGTCACAAGGCGAAGTGTTCCACTGCTTCTGCTTGTAATAATCCTTCGGATAATATAATTGAAATACGCTATTTCCGAACAGTTCGATTATTACGACTAAAACAAAACAAAGTCCTATATGTTAACATGGAGTATATGGACCTCCTACCCCCCAACTGCCCCCAGCCTCGTTTTCGCGCGCGAGACTTGCATGCCGTATTTCCCCAACCAGTCGGAAGCTCATTTCATCGACTGATCGATCGTCGATTCATCATTGTAAGAAAGCATATGGGAGAAAAGAATATAACCCTAACCGCGAAAATTAATTTGGGTACATTTACCCCCACATCGGTCAGGTAAATGGCCACTCCCTGTGTCATTTGACCGTAGTTTCGTTTCGTTTTACGATGTAGCCAGATAACGCGTACACACTTCCCCTGGCGAGTGAACGAAACGTTCACCATAGTAACGCCACCTTCTGGTTAGTATTTGCTTACACATTAAAAACACATTTTGTATGAATAAACTTTGAAAATGTAGTGTTATACTTGTCTTATGTTGTAATGATATAGTACATGTACATCTCATACAGGCAGAGTAGAGCGTCATTGTTCCTATATGAAAAGGCTTATAATAAACACACGAAAAATGACAGGTAAACCCTAACCATGACTACAGTATGACTATTAAAAGTGTGCTTCAGATTTTTTAATAATGCAGTTGTGAATATCTAAGTTTATCAGCGAATACAACTGGAACTATAATAAAACATAATAATAATAAAATGTAACATGATAAACTTCCATTTTATTCACTGCGTGATGTGTAATTTGATGTAAGAAATAAACAGAGTAAAACGTAGGGTATACTCGCGACACAATTCGGACTTAACAGCGATTAATGTGTCGAGTTCTAATGAAATGAATAGGAAATCCGCGAATTATTATTTTGACTTATTTTACCAATTGAATTTGTATATATTTTCTGTCAAATAGCAATGCTTTTTACACTTGTATTTAGTACATATATAAATAAATTTAGAAAGAGTATGTCACATTTTATGCATGAATATCGTAGATTAACAATCAGTTTAAATTATTAGAAAACACATAAACGAACTCTTAAATTGTAGATGTATGTATACATTTTGGAAAAAGGTATTACTTTGGCCATTAATGGCACTGAGGTATAGTATTTTAATTGTGCACCCTTATAGTTACGATATGCGATGAGCCGCAAGAGTTTTGATTGAAGGATATAACCAGTCGGTTAAGTTGCGACTCGTCCTGACTATGAGGCCACCTATACAACTTGTGGTTCGTCAAAGAAAACAGGCCCATTCCAGTAGTTGTTATTACCATTGACCCGTGTTCCCTTTCAATACAGTAAATCCGGTTTTATTAAGACATCCTTCTTTTTACTATGTGTGTGGAGGGAATCTGGATTGTGACTAGAGTTGATTCTATGGTAGCAGTGCGTACATGTGCTAAATATGGAGGTCAATAATAAACATAGCCGCTGTATTCGATATCTAACAAATTGGAACGGCTACAGCTGAGTGCGTGCGTGCGTGCGTGTGTCCGTGCGTGCGTGTGTGCATGCGTGTGTGTATGTGCGCATGATTGCGACTACCAAAACATATACAGCATTCCGATGGTTTCTATCTTTAAACAGTTTTTCCTCTATTCATATACATGTTCACCTTTGCCTGTCTGTCTTATAGCATCCACTACCACGACAGTCGAGAAATTCGTCGATAAAGCATACAAGAATGCGTTCATGACAGCCATGCACAAACTGCGCCAGAATGAGGAATATACCGATGTGACCTTTGCAATCGGGTGATGTCCAAATCCAGTGTCATCGAAACGTCCTGGCGGTCGCAAGCGATTCCTTCAAGGCAATGTTTAGGAGTGGTCTTGAGAAAAGTACATCGGCCTCGGTCCTGCTGACGATGGAACCGGACATATTGAGGAAAGTCATAGACTACATTTACACCGGTGAGATTGAGCTGACCATTGACAACGTGGAACGTATGGTCATTGCATGCGACGTCCTACAGCTCAACACACTAAAAACGGCCTGCGAGAGCTTTATGCTGAAGTTAATCGAACCGGCCAACTGCATCAGACTCATGAAATTGTCAGCTCTGTACCAACTCAAAGTGCTGCAGCGGAATGCCAGCAGAATGGTGAAGTCCGAGTTCAAGCATGTTGCATTTGTTGATGAGTTCAAGGAATTATCGTGCACTGAATTAATCGAATTGATCAAGAATGACGATGTTAACGTTGACGATGAAGATGTTGTCTTCGAGGCCGTGCTGGGTTGGACCAGGCACGACCTTGAACACAGAAAGGAGTGCTTGGAAATGATCTTGGCACATGTCCGCCTGCCATATTGTTCTCGCAACTACTTGCGATTCATCGGGGACAAAGAGGACATGTTGACCGCCAAATGTTTTAAATACATCCACGAGGCAATGGCGTTCCAGGCAGACACTGTGCACCAGCACGAGATGAGCAGTTGCCGCACACTGCCACGAAAAAACTTCCGTACGAAGTCATGTCTCGTGGTGGTTGGTGGATTGACTACTGATCAGGGCAAAGAGGTAAGTTACAACCTCTGTCACTACTACGACGAAGATAAAGGTCGTTGGGAGTTGATGACGGAACTGCCGCCGTCTGTCGTGGGGATATACAGTGTATGTCGCGTGGAAGGAGGTCTGCTGCTGACTGGCGGCACCAGTGGGGACGTGACGGACAAATGCTGGCTCTACAACATGGCAACGAAGAAGTGGGAGATGATGCCACCACTTGGCACAGCACGGTACTACCATCGCACTGTCTCGCTTGGTGACAGCGTCTACGTTGTGGGGGGGATGGACGTTGAAGATAAGGTCCTGGCATCTGTCGAGCATCTTAATCTGAAGCGACGACAGTGGTCGATAATGCCTGACTTACAGCACGCGGTGTTTGGTTCCATGGTTGCCACGTACAACAACAAAGTATTCGTGTTTGGTGGAAGAGATGCACAGGATGTGGACACGTCCCTACTCGCAGGTGTTTGACGTGACAAGGGGCAGCTGGAGCAGTGTGTCAGACACGCCCGAAATATGCCGTTTCGGCGCTGCCGTCACGTTGAATGACTTCATTTATGTGGTGACAGGTTTCGGCCGCAAGTTTCTCAAGTATGATCCGGCCTCGGACAGTTGGACAAGACTGAGTCAGCCACAGGAGGACCACGCTAACGCACCCGCAGTCGTGTGGCACGGCGCGATGCTAGTGGCTGGTGGAGGTGGTCCTCAGAAGAAGTCATCAGCCATCGAAGCGTATCATCCCGCGACAGACACCTGGTCTGTCTGCAGCGTAGCGTCACTGAATGAGAAGTTGACGTGTCATTGTATGTTTAACGTTGATCTCTCTGGAGTGTGACAGTGCGAAAAGCATACGCACGTGTGTGAACGTCACGTTGTTGGCTGATATTGTAAAAAAACCACTGTATTTGATTACTGTAATTAAGTTCCCACGTAAGAAGATATTCAGGATGTGATGTGATGTGATGTGATGTGATGTGATGTGATGTGATGTGATGTGATGTGATGTGATGTGATGTGATGTGATGTGATGTGATGTGATGTGCATTATTCGAACAAGACCCAATCCGCCTGAGACCTGTTAACACCATGTAATGTGAACAATTGCAATTTATATTTATTTTGCACGCAATGACACATACTCACGTATATACACACATAGGTGGTCTCTCTTTCACACACACACACACACGCACACGCACACGCACACGCACACACACGGGAAAAAAGAACTACTATGTATGCCTATCCATGCGTATAATTTGTATTATTTACTGACTACACACAGTGAATCTATTAAAAGTCGCTATTAAAAGGTTTTATCTGTTGGCGTAATACTTGCTATAATTTTGGGATTTGTTCGTGAACATTACATCATTGTTCTTGACCTTCATATACAACTAGAAAAGAAATTCATGAAGATACAATAGTAGGAAGCGAACAGCAATCAACCGTGTGCACTTTCATTGTTATTCAATCCTCCAATCAGTTGTAGCGAAATATACATTTAATTTTGTAAACAATATTTTGCTGGTGTAATTCTAAACAACGAAACTGTAGCTAACTCCAAAGGACAAACAGTGGCGTAGCCAGAGGGGGGGTAGAGGGGCCACCCCCGGGAAAAAATTGGATGGTGGGAACGGTCATAAGATGTTAGAACATTAATTAAATATATGAACATTTATGGTCGGTTGCGCATAATATAAGAAAAACATTTCCTTTTGATGTATAACAACCCATGGAAGGAAGCTGTGTGACTCTGACAATGTTTTGAACATGAAATTCAATTTTCTTGCGAAATTTGCCAAATCAGTATCTGCCATTTTTAAGAAGGTCGAAGTTCAACTCAGAGCTGTCATCTCATT
Source organism: Ridgeia piscesae (assembly GCA_025642075.2). NCBI lineage: Eukaryota > Metazoa > Annelida > Polychaeta > Sabellida > Siboglinidae > Ridgeia > Ridgeia piscesae. Next base: position 1,252,623 of record JAODUO010000001.1, read on the forward strand.
GGTTGTGTACTCCGAGTGACTCGTACGAGTGCCTCGTACGGGTGACTCGGACATGCATGATACACGTACGATTTTACGTCCCATTTTGCGACACACGTACGAGTCGGATGGTTTCAGCCGAGTCACTCGTACGAGTCTCTCGGGCGTGTATCACCACCTTTACAGTTATTAAGTATAGAGAGCGTCAGGATGCATATGTAATAATTTATTTACCAGTCCAACACTTTCGCAAAATTACTTTCATCATTCAAATAGGATTAAATTAGAAATTCTCCACTTCTGTCGCTGGCTGCAGCTTAAGAGTTGACAGGTCAATGAAAACGTCCTTATTCTCAATGCGCACAATGGATGATGGGTATCAAGGATTCACAATCAATAATAGTTGCCCGGTTACTATATTTGGGGGCAAATTGCATTTTTTATTATTACTTTCTTGAATATGAATTCCACTCATAATAAAGAAAATAAAACTATGAATTCCTTTTCCATTTTCTTTTTCCTTGGGTTCGTGTCTGTTTAATACCTGTTTAATAATGTGTCGTTTCTCTCTAACTTTGAATCCTCCTGTGAATGGTTTTGCTGAACATTGGTCTGTGAACTTGGTTGTCATGTCGGTATTCATCTATAATTCATATATAATTCAAACCCAACTCGCGTAAAATGAATACAGACATGACAACCAAGTTCACAGACCAATGTGGTCGCATATATACAGAGTTTGCTTGGTTGTCGAGTGACCCTCTCCAATGCAAAATCCTGGCTACTTCCCTGAGGACAAATACTTGAATCTCACCTACCATCAGTTTAAACAAAGTATCGCTGCATAGCGTCATAATTAGCTGGTTGTCGCCTTCCTAGGACTTGTCACATTGGAGCGAAGAGATGTACGTTTATATATCGATTAGCCTCGGCGGGAGCAAATAATCTTTATTAATAATAATGTTTTTTTTATAGCGCGCCCTCCAAATCATTGTTCTGGGGCGCTTTACAATGGTTATTCCAATTGAAAATAATATTTAAAAAAACCTAATACAATATTTCTTTGATAAAATATTCAATCATGCCTGCTAATAAACCAATTATGTTTTGGTTGCGCTCTTTTAATTCATGCGAAGATTATTTTATGTATATATATATATATATATATATATATATATATATTATTATAATTATTATAATTTTATTTCATATCCATAATTGTTCGTGGCACTTCACAACGTATTACCATTAAAGTAATTTTATATAATAAGAAGAATGCTATATTTTTACTAATAACAAATATATAAATAACTAAAATTAATAGAGTATTAAAATAACGTCGCATTTCTAAACAAAATAACGAAATAGATCTTAGCATAGAAATTGCGACAGTGCATTTAGATCCCCAGAGAACGCGGCAGGCAGCGCGCCAAGAGAAGGAGCTGTGAAACAAAAGGACATTTAATCGTTACAAAGTACGCTCCAAAAAGCTACAAAAACGCTTGAAAAACGTGGAAATTACGTCGGCATTGACGTAACAACAACAACCGCTGCTGTGGTTGCTGCATAAACAGAATCACATCGGCTGGTAGGTTTTGACGGACAAAATCATTCTTCTAATTCTATGTTTGTGTGTGTGTGTGTGTGTGCGTGCGTGCGTGCGTGCGTGCGTGCGTGCGTGCGTGCGTGCGTGTATGGTGCACACAAGCCGTGCGTTAAAGTCTCCTACAACCAGCAACATGTTATGCACTAGCACCGCCCGATCGACAGTTGTCCTCTATATAGTAGGATCTAGAATTGCAGTTTCGTGACAATTCTCTGGCTACTAAGGTTTAACGATTGATTTGACTTCAATGGACCATTTAAAAATATTTAGTCCCCCGGTCCCTCTAAAAAAATGCTGGCATTTTCCGCCAGAGGGCCAAATCCAAAATGGCCGCTGGCACTATCTCGAAAACTCATCCGCGCGAGCAAGGGCATGAATTTGTGCTGAGGCTCTGTACTTGAGGAGAACGTAGCGGGCACAGGGCGTGTGGGAGGCTCACCGCGTTGGATGGTTCTATATGGCTTAACTGCCTGCATCTCAGACGTCTTCTCAGTCAGTGCCTGCGACACAGCTTTGGCTTCTTTGATGCGTGTATGATCATCCTGGATGTTTGCCTCGTACTCCTTAACAAGACGTTCTAGACACTGCAGAAACATAAATTAAAGATGTGTGCAATTAATTAACCTGAAAGGCAAGTGTGCTTCACAAATCAGGCCTTCGTTGTGCTAAACAAGAGATTCGTACCCTCGTTAAAAAATCCAGCCAATACGGCACTCATCTCCAAAGGAGCTCGATCACTTCTAGAACCATTATTCATCATGTCCGGCAGCGGGGTTCTCGCTCCCTTATATTAGTTGGGTCCAGGACTTCGATTCCTTAATCATCATTACCTTGAAGATGACCCTTGAATGACCTTGACCTTACCAGGTGACTTTGGCCTTAATTCGACCTGCATGTCACCTTCATAAATTGCATCAGCGCATCGATGTAGCCGAAATAATGTGTCTTGGTCAAAAAAGCGTCTTCATACATGCTTCTAGGTGCTCTGGTGCAAAAGTTACGTTTTCATTCTACCAGATTTAACAAGATTTAACAAGATTGCCACCTAGAGATTCAACTCTAGATGGCAGGTGGACTAGGAAGCCATTTGGCTTATCGAGAGTCCAACCTATCTATCTAAGTATACCCCGCCCTTCCTAGGTATATGTCGATTTTATTTTTAAATATATTAACACTACTAGCACCTACACAATCAGCTGATAATCTGTTCCATTCGTTTACTGTTCTTTGTGAAAATGAAAATTTTCTAATATCTAGTCTACACTGCTTCTTTGCTAATGTAACTCCATGTCCTCTAGTCCTTCTCTTCCTTGACTGTGAAAAAAATATTTCTGTCAATATTTTCATATCCATTCAATATTTTAAACACCTCAATCTGATCTCCTCTCAATCTTCTGGTTTCTAGTGTTGTTAAACCACATTCTTTTAGACGCATTTCATAACTAATATTCCTGAGTTTTGGTATCATTTTGGTTGCTCTCCTTTGTACTCTTTCTAGCATATCAATATCCTTCTGCGATATGGCCTCCATGCTTGTATACAATATTCTAAGTGAGGCCTAACTATTGTTTTATACAGCGGTATTATTAGTTCTTTTCTTTGTACACTATATTTCGCCTAATTAATCCAAGAATTTGGTTTCCCTTCGCTGCTGCAATTCCACACTGCTCTGATACCTTCATGTCAGCACTAATAGTTAACCCTAAGTCCTTTTCATTTAAGGTAGTATTTAGTACAGTATCACCCATTGTATATTGTGCATCTTCATTCCCATGTCCTGTGTGAAGGCACTTACACTTTCCAAAATTAAACAGCATTTGCCACTTCTCAGACCATTCTATCAACTTATTAAGATCATCTTGTAAATGCTGTCTATCTGCATCACTTTTAATTTTCCTAAACACTTTTGTGTCGTCCGCAAACTTCAACACCTTGCTTGTTATGTCATCATCCAAATCATTGATATATATTAAGACTAAAATAGGTCCCAGTACTGATCCCTGCGGGACTCCACTCAAAACTGCTTTCCAGTTTGAAACCTCCCCATCAACTACTACTCTTTGTCTTCTACCAATAAGCCATTTTTCTATCCAGTTGATCATTCCATTTCCTATGCCATGGGCCTTTAGTTTAAGTAGTAGTCTTTGGTGTGGCACTTTGTCAAAGGCTTTTTAAAATCTAAGTAGATTATATCTACTGGTGATCCCTCATCTAGCCACTTTGTGACATCTTCCAAAAAACATAACATATTTGTTAAGCATGACCTCGCTTTTAAAAACCCATGTTGAGATGGGTTTATCAATTTATTTTTAACAAGAAAATCAACCAGGTGATCTTTAATTAGTCTTTCTAATAGTTTGCAAATCACCGATGTTAAACTCACTGGTCTATAGTTCTCTGACTTGTTTCTCGAACCTTTTTTAATAATGGTATAATGTTTGCTTCTTTCCATTCTAACGGAACTATTCCCTCCTCTAATGACAAATTGAACACTGTTGCAAGCGGTATGCTGATTTGTTCTACAATTTCCAATAGTAATTTGGGAGGAATCCCATCCACTCCAGGTGATTTATTATCCTTCATATCTCTTATTTTCATAGCTACCATGGTTGGGGTTACAGTTAGTTGTCCTAAATAGTCAAACTCTCTCCCTTCGAACTTAGTCTCAAGTACTGGTAATATACTAATATCTTCCCTGGTAAACACCGAACTAAAGTACTCATTTAGGTTTTCTGCCATTAAGAATCCCTCTGTTATTATGTTTCCATCACTACCTTCTAGAGGACCGACCTTATCCTGAACTTTCTGTTTACTTCGAACATACGCATAAAAACTCTTGCTGTCATGTTTATATTAAAAGCTATTTTTGGTTCGTAGCTTCTCTTTGAATTTCTAATTTCAGCTGTAGCTTGATTAAGTGCTATGGCGGCTATCTTTGATTTATGGGTCAAAATGATGTCATAGCGTCAAACTGATGTCAGAATCGGAATCCTCGTGGACGACGTACCCGAAAAAGTATCTTCATAAGTGATTTTTGGCGCTTTAGTTCAAACGTTAATTTTTCGAGATATAGTACGTGCCAGCGGCCATTTTGGATTTGGCCCTCTGGTGGAAAATGCCAGCATTTTTAGGGACCGGGGACTAAATCTTTTTTAAGTGGTTCATAGAAATCAAATCAATCGTTAAACCTTAGTAGCCAGAGAATGGTCACGAAACTGCAATTCTAGACCCTACTAATAAGCAAGCTATCTACTTCAGCCAGAGCTAATACATCCGAGCTGGGACTATTCAACACACAGCGCTCTCACACGGATGGGATCAAAACGTAAAACAGATACCGTACTAAGCGACGAGATGTCGGGGGAGGGGGTGCCAAATAAAGTTCCTATCTACACGTATATAGTTCTGCTTCAGCGAAGTTTCTCGACAATACGTGACGCTGTCTGTTATACCGCACGCAATTGCCACTGAAGTTGGCACTCAGCGTGCGTTTTCTGTGTGTTGTAATGTTTCCTACGACTTCCATGTCCCTTAGGCTTATGTTGAGATTTACCTTGGATCATCTCGTATCGTACTGGTTCGTCGTGAACTACCGGGTATACGGATACGATCACCGAAATTCATTATTTCTTCTTATTCTTGTCGTTTTTTTCTGATAACCAATTACTGTACTGGTTTACCACAGCGGTTTCTTAAGGAGAAACATACAATGGAAATTTCACTAAACATGTTGATTACTTCGATCCATACAGCTATATAGTGATTAAAGCGGAATAAAGGTTAAAAAATATTAAATTTTATAAAGTTTTTTCTTGAACGCATTGTCATGTGGGAACGTATATCGCGTAAGACATATATATACACGCATACAATAACCATAATTACAACAACAAAACATTAAATTCTTTAAGCTAGAGAACAAAGTATACGATACCGAAGTGCGTACACATGCGGTTGATGGTCAATCGTATACCAATAATGATTTTTCCACATTAAAACACCCGGTGACAATATTGAGTTGTTCAGTTTAGTTACAAGAGCGACGTCTAAACAAAATGACACTCGACATCAAAATCTCAGTTACACAGAATTGCGCAGAAGTTGAAATCGGCAAATGTTTCAATCTGTGAAGTGCCATAGCATTAATAATGTGTTTTAAGCTGAAGTAAAACTGTTAGTACACTTCTTGGAAACAGTCTTAGGGCCTGTAAGTGGGTCACGATACATATGGCGAGACTCCGCGCGACTGGAGCTGATTGGGGACTGGACACAAGAATAATATTCTAACGATGGATGCCAATTGTAGCTTCCGGCTGATGAATACTAGGAAAATCAGGTCTTAAATATCTTGTGTTATACCTTTCTTATCTTAAATGTCCGATTTAATATTGAGTTTACCACACTATCATAGCATAGACATATGTAGCGATTTACGTAGTGCAGATAATAACACGATTTTAGCCCATAGTGTCTTTACGGGATTTGCATTTTACATTGGCATTGCTGTACGTTGTGGTTTCGATAAGCACTTATATCTGACAAGTTGTCTAAATGCACATAATCATAACATATGTATACGTTTGCCCCAAACAGGTTGTATTGCGCGAAAAATGGCACTCTTCATTATTAGTCAAGATCGCCGAACACAAGACAAGTACTTGCCACTATTCACTAATGCCATGATCATTGTCGCCGGCAAAGTGTTCCAATGCTTCTGCTTGTAATAATCATTCGGACAATATAACTGAAACACGCTATTTGGGAACAGTTCAATTATTATACAAACAAAAACAAAACAAAATCGTATATGTTAACATGGAGAATATGGATTTCCTACTCCCAACTGCCCCCAGCCTCATTTTCACGCGCGAGACTTACACGCCCTTATCTGCATCCATGCTCATGGTCAAAGATGATTAAAAAGGAGTCAAATAATATTTATTCTTAATCATCTTTTCCACCGGCGGCACTGTTAGCGATACTTCTTTTAGCATGGTAGCAGCACGAATGCAGCCTCTGGCCTCTCGGGGAAGAGTAACTTAATCCTTGTGTATGTATATTAAGCATAACTAGACAACTGATTGTTCTAGGGTGAGGTTGCTCTGGTGCTGAGGGTGTTTCTATGACAATACCTGGGAGAAAAACAACCTACTTCTGCACCATTTGGAGTTATAAAAAAGTTACCAAAATGTTAAACAAAACAGGTAACAACCAAAGATACTGGCTAATTAGTCAGTGACTGGCCTACCTACGGGTGGTATCACCATAATGTCATATTTCTCCAAAACAATGTTAATTACCTAAAAAGAATTAATGACTTTCTATTCGACAAAGGCGTCTGTTACAATGACGGCATTTGTTTATTATATGGAGAATATTACACAGAAAATGTAATGCAGCAAACGTACTGCTCCCTGAGAAAACACACTCAAATCACATTGCGAGTTGAAAACAAACTAACCAAACGTTATCAGTTACACAACTTCTACATATGTACATGTTGAACTATAGAATGCCACAATAAAAGTACTTGTATGAAACAACGCAGCTGATTCTCTCACAAGACAAACAACAAGAGCAAACCATGCACACACAAAAAACTATCAAAATATATATACTTTGAGCTTCAGTTGCTGAGATATTGCCACCAATCCAATCTAGATTCAATTGTGTCGATTGTTTGTATTGCTGAAATTACTATTTTTTTCAATGCCGCATGGCATTTTTTGGTTTGTTGGTATACTGTATTATTCTATTATGTAATCTTGCCTTATCTTTTTGACATATTTGAAACTCATACTAGGAATTACTTACATAATTTACTCTAATACACAGCAGTAAGATTATTTACATGACAGATCCAACCACTAAACCACGTCCGTCTTGCTGCTGCATCAGTCTTATAGGACAACTACGCCTATGGCTCTACACAGAAGGCACAGTGGCTCTTTACGCAAACACACGTTACTGCAACTTTGCACACGTCAGTCACACACAATCAAACCTTTAAACACAACCTGCTACACGTATTTATAACAGTTCTAATGACACATACGTTCGGCAAACACCTACAACATACAGCGCATCATAACAAAACTATAAGCTAAATGGCCAATAAAACAGAATGTATGTCCATCACAATGAATGACAATTACTATGCACACACGCAATATATCCTATAAAAACAGTTGCAAATATGAACATTTCTAAAAGAATGTGTACTGCTACCAGACCTGGGAGATTCTGAAATCGGAATCAAAGGCTAATTCTAATTGCAGTTGGAATGGGAATTGGGCATTGTGAAATTGTGAAATAGTGGAATCTGGGTTACTTTGAGTAGAATCAGAACTATGGCTGCTTACTAGAACTAAATTTGTGTGCGCTTCCATTGGCACTTTTGTATGTAGCTGCTACAAAAATACAGTGCAAATGCATGTAAATAAAGTTAAGCACAACATTTATGGAGACAAAATAGACACTTGTCACCACAACAGTAAGTACGCTGTAACTTCCTATTAATTTATGTACTTACCAAAATATCAAACATTTATATTTAGGCACATTAAAAATGCGACATTATAACCAGTCACCTAGCTGTATGGGTTGAATTTACGCAAAGTCATGATGATGTGCTTACATAAAATAAAACATGCATGTGTAATTTGAATATATAAATTATATAGCAATATTATTTATTGATAGCAATGGTGGGATCATAATCGCCATAAGGTGAATGAAGGGTGAAAAATATATTGTAATTGGAATCTCCATAGTGTGTGTGGAATCGGAAACAAAAAGGTTAGTCGGAATCAGAATTGTTGTTAGGGAATCAACCCCAGGTCTGATTTTAACAGTAGTAGCATAAAGCACACGTGGTAAATAGTGTATATAAATAAATTACATCTAAAGGAAGCCATTGGTCTTTAAAATAAAACAATAAATACAATGACGTCCAAACCGCGTCAAAACAAACATTCTGTGCAGACTAACAACGGACTGTTTGGAAATAACAACCAGAGTGCATATCATTCAGAGGCAACCCATACTTCGCATCGCATCTATATAGCGATATCAAACCACTAAAAACACTCAGTGGTCACCCGGATTAGTATGTTTAAACAAGGTCACAATCAGGTCTAAACAAGTTATATAATTTAGATATTATGACAATACGAGTTGCCATCTGCTAGAAAACACAGTTTGCCGGTTAAACACGAGTCGTTATTGTTTTGGAATAGATAAACTCATTTACGGCTATACACATAAGGAACATTGACAAATGTAATGATATTGTACATATGGTAGGTCGTGTGGCCACTTTTCTACCGTATTTGCTCAACTGTTTTGTGGGTTGAATTTAGACGGGAAACCAAACCTAGTTCGATAAATTTGCCTTAATGTGCACTTGATATAATTGTAAACGTTCATCCACACGTGTGTTGATATTCTCCTCATCTTGCACTTGATATCTTTTAAACGTTCATCCACACGTATGTTGATATTCTCCTCATCTTGCACTTGATATCTTTTAAACGTACATCCACATGTGTGTTGATATTCTCCTTATCTTGCACTTGATATCTTTTAAACGTACATCCACACGTGTGTTGATATTCTCATCATCTAGCACTTGATATCTTTTAAACGTACATCCACACGTGTGTTGATATTCTCCTCATCTTGCATTTGATATCTTTTAAACGTACATCCACACTGTGTTTTTTTTTGATATTTTTTCCCCCATATTCTTTTGCACTTGATATCTTTTAAACGTACATCCTCATGTGTGTTGATATTCTCCTCATCTTGCACTTGATATCTTTTAAATGTACATCCACACGTGTGTTGATATTCTCCTCATCTTGCACTTGATATCATTTAAACGTACATCCACACGTGTGTTGATATTCTCCTCATCTTGCACTTGATATCTTTTAAACGTACATCCACACGTGTGTTGATATTCTCATCATCTTGCACTTGATATCTTTTAAACCTACATCCTCACGTGTCAAGAGATTTGCCATATCTTGCACTTTGCTGTCATTCTGTAGAAGTTGCCATGCAAGACGTTCTCGATCTGCCGACTATGTTCCAACAGACTGAAAAGAAATCGGTAATATTAAAAAGCAAATTGCACATGAATTCCTGACTATGTAGTCATGCCTTGTAATACTGTTTGACAAACATGGGTCGTGTCCCAAAATAGAAAACAATATGTAAAAAATACACAAAGCCTTAAAGAAAGCCTATCATGCTCGTACGAACATCAACTTTAAGTAAATCCGTAACATATTGCTTTTGATTCCAATACTTGAGCATTAATTTATTAAAATGTTGTTGTTGCTGGAATGGCCATCCAGAATTATATTTATATACCTGGTACTTGATTTTATTGTCTACATACATTATTACATGATTTAAATATGTTTTCTGCACCCTACTAAGTGCAAAGTGTACATCCATTATATGGATGGACAATACAGTTATTATTATTATAAATGAGCCACCGTTAAAGTTATCATTTGTGTGCGATTGTATACCATGGCTAGCATACCCATGAAGCCGCTCGTTTGCGCTTCCAACAGTCTGGGTTCAGTTTCTTGTACTGTTCCGCCAACAGCCTCGCTTCCACGGCGTACATCTTCCGTTCTTCCATCTTCATCTTCTGCCACGTGTTACCCAGCAACACGCTGATCTCTCTGGAATATGAACAGTGACAGAGTAACAAATAATTCTTTAAATTATTATCATTATTATTATTATTACGAACGCTGCATAGTTTGTGTAACAAATAACAGAGTAACAAATAATTCCTTAAATTATTATTATTATGAACGCTGCACAATTTGTGTAACAAATAACAGAGTATATATATAATTATAATAATTATTATTATGAATACTGCTACATGAGATGTTTCATCCCTGAAGTCACTTCGCATCCGCCCCAGCTATAAAGTCTCTCAGCTTCAATTGCATTTCTACATGGATACTATTATGTTTGTTTTCTCCAACACATGCATACACAGTACACACACACACGCACGCACGCACGCACGCACGCACGCACGCACGCACGCACGCACGCACACACACACACACACACACGCACCTGTTGTCGCGCCCAGGATACATGCGAGTGAATTCCATGCGACACTTCTTCGCAAACAGCATAAATGCATTCATCGGTCGCTTGGCCCGATGTGCCAACGCATTGTCGGCTTTTTTCCCCTGGTCTACTGTGGTGACGGCGTCACTTTGTGATAGACTCCGCTTCTGCTCAGAAAGAATACCACAACGGTGACAGAATGCTTAGTGTGTAGATATTACCTTTGGTTGCACTAAATTATGTTCATGTTAATGTTAATTAGGGTTCGTTGATACATGTCAAATGCACATTTCTGTACTGTTCTCGTGTCAACATCTATGCAGAGAAATCTTTAAAGAGCTGAGAGTATGGAGTATAATGTTATGGTCAATCACTCGCACAAATATGATAAATAAACACCACAGCTTGAGTTATCATTACAAGGTAATTTGGAAATCCAAATGGGCATTGAAATAAGAGGCAATATTAAACACTTCACGTACAGTTACATTCCATGGTGATTACAAGTAGTATCGAATAATGGTGTTCCTTGCAAAGAGGTTGAACTGAATACATAATTGAAACGTTTCTTTCACAAATAGTACACACTTTGTTACAGTGTGTTTCGAGATTCCACAGTTAATAGCAGATGAGTTGAACAAATGTGGGGAGGGAGACAACGCACCCTCGCCATGTTGCATAAAGTGATGACTGCGGTGGAGTCCATGGGGGTGAGATCATAACTGGAAATTAAAGTAAGACATCATGTTAATTCATCTGTCACATCGTGAAATCCTCCCACAATTCCTAAAACATACAAGACAGATCTGGGTTTAGTCCTCATCTAAAGTACTTTCTGTCATATAAAATACAACAGTTCTAGCACTGTTCATCTACGGTACTTCTGTGCCTGCTGTGTGCAGATAAAATAGGATTATGCTTACCTACGGTTGGCATTATACTGTTGAAGGTCTGGTTACTAGATGAATTCTCTTGTAATCGATTACTATTTGTAAACATAAACGGAAATTTCTTGGCCACCACAGAATCAGATCCAGAGAACCAATCAATACACGACACTTCATCTTACATCAGACCTGTTCAATTGCATCACTGGAAACAATTCCTGCAGTTACTACATAGTGTGTCATCACACACACCCACACACATCCCACACCCCCACCCTCCCACACACACACCACACACACCCACACCACACACATGCACACACGTCTGGGTGAACACCTTCCGCCCAAGGTACCTTTTAAATGTGTCGAGGGCATGATGAGTGACGATGGCGTCGGGGTGGGATGGGGGCAGACACCAATCCTCTAGCTCCAGCTCGCTGCACCACATCCCATAATGCCTTGCTGTGACATCTGGCTGCAGCGAACACCACCCTGTCGAACACAACACAGGCCCAATGTCCCATTGTCTGAATATTTTCCATCTGTTTAGCACTGTAACTAGTTCTTAGAACAGCTAAAATTATTCTTTGCTTTACCCTCCGATGAACCCATACCTTTATGCAGAGACCCATCCACCCATCATTTGGACAGGTGTAAATATGAGTGGACGGGTAAAAAAGAAGGAACACAAAAGTCTTCAAAAATCATAGGTATTTTAAGTTATGCCTTAGAAATGAGTCTAATAGTGTCACGTGTGTTTGTAGTCCATTTCATGTAAAAAAACATTTAAACTTTGTAAACTGGCTTAACAGTTGGCATCTCTGTGTTCACCAAAATATCTGTGACTGGCAAAATGTTGAAGCTGCATAAAGCCCTGGATGGACCTGGTCTTTCGAACATGATCTTGCCTTCCATGGAAGGCATCCACCACAAATCACAAAGGCTACATGTTCATGTGGCCTACAGCCGACTACATCCAGGTATTCACTCCACAATTAACCAATGTGGCATCAAAAAAAATGCTCAAGCAGCAAAAAGGTGATATCATCTGAACTGCTAACGATTAAACTACGATACCACTGACTCCACAGCATTATAGTAAAACAGCACAGCTTGTGTAGTGCTCTTTAACTGAATGACACAATCATAGCAGAAAATGGGGCTCTGGTTTTCCTCTCACCTTTGTCCTTCACGAAAAACGGATGTCCCTTGATGCACCTGGCGCGCAACTGTGGTTGACCTCTGACCTCTGGACTGAAGGTCAACACAAACGTACCGATTGTGTCCTCTGCAAATGTTCCTCCACATTTTTGCTCACCAACGTGCGAAAGCTTCAGGCCATTTGGGGCATACCTGTCAGGCAAGAAATGTTGCATTATTTTAGTTGATCATTAATTTGCCAGGAAGAAAATAACAACAAAACTAGTTGAAACAGCTGAAAGTCCTCAGTGCTACATAATATTAGTGTACATGAAATTATAAATAATGTATACAATATTTAAAAAATAAATAATACATCTAAATACACTATGATAGATATTATTTTTGTACAATGATTTCTTGTATTATTACATACTGTACACCATCTATAACTATAATGTATAATACTGTTATATTGTGCTGATGGTGTCAAGTTGTTTTAACTAGTTTAGTTTTTATTACCGTTCTGGCTTTTGTTGTTACTACATGTACTTTATGTTTCTATTACTTAAGTCAGGTAAAAAACAACTTCTACAAGCAAGGACAAGTGGGACCATTTCCCTTCATTCAGTTTCATTTCCTATGTGGCATGCCGTAGCATCGTTGTTAGGACTCAATCAACTGAGAGAATCAGGGTTCAAATCCTGTTGCCGTCATGTTGAATTATCAACACATTTGTTCAACTGACACACTACCGTTCTCTCAACTGTGTTAGTGGGTGCCTCGCTCACAATGATGGCTACACAGGGTATATGTGACCAGTCTTCATGCAATAACTACTCCACTGATGAACGCTTCCAGAGAAGCTGAGACTTAGTTCAATTTTACTGACATGAAGTGAAGCATAACAAGGTTTTTTACAAATGTAATGACTAGAAACTAGATACGGTTTTGTCACATTTATGTTTGTCTTGGGATTTTGTGATTGTTAAATGAAAAGTCATCTACGAGTGCCACAAACCTCTGGTATGATGAGATCAGTGACGTCTTTGGGCCGAGTCTCTCTTGTTGGGCGAGATCATCCACCAAATGCCAGGCGACCTGACCGCGACCCCCAAAACTCACAGTCGTCCCTGCAACGGTCAAAGATATGGTGAGAGTGCGTGAAACAGTCTGGTAATTGTCTTCTACAACTGTTACTATCACAACAGAAAACAATTTCACGGTTATGGGTGGATGCACAATATTGATAAGTGTGCCAAGATCAACATTTTGTATCAAACAGTGGGGTTTTGTAAATGGAAACACATTTGATTGGCATTAGGGCAATTAGTTAATTAACAGGTGGCAGACCTAACTGCCAATTTCTGTGAAAGCAGCCCAAATGTAAATCGCAATAAATTTGCTGTAATTACGATAAAAGTAAAATGTTATTATAAAGCCAACATTTACCAAGTTGTTTTCACTTATATCAACGTGCCATGAGAGATAGTGGTCATATAAAATAAATAGGTATGTATATACAATTATTGTAACAAACAACTGTAAACGTTGACATTATATGTTATTGTTATTACGTTAATATTTATTATGTTAATATTTTTTTATGTTCTTTTTTAAAAGTTTAAACAGGTCATTTGATAATTGTGAGTTTAATGAAAGACAGAGGGACCTTTCATGAAGCACTGCCACACCACCGCAGGCCACTGATGTGTATCTGTGTTCTCTCGTATCTCTCCTGGTATGGGATAGGGCTGTTCCTCTTGCCGCTTGCACTCCCTGTCAACAAGACATGTATGGTTATACTGCACACACATGTAGGATGAAAGAGAAAGAAGAGGGGAGATGACATGCATATAGACATGCATATAGACATGCATGCTGGTCATACACACACATTCACACACATGCATACACATTACCCACACACACACACATATATATATACAAACACAGAAACAGACAAACACACATACATACATACATATATATATATATATACACTGTATATATATATATATATATATATAATACACACACACACAACAAACAAGACACACACACACACACACACACACACACACACACACACACACACACACACACACACACACACACACACACACACACACACACACACACACACACACACACACACACACACACACACACACACACACACACACACACACACACACACACACACACACACACACACACACACACACACACACACACACACACACACACACACACACACACACACACACACACACACACACACACACACACACACACACACACACACACTGTTTTGCCATCATCAAATTTGAAGGATATGTATATTTAACTGTACTTTTAATAAATATTTGTTACTTTAATGGAGACTGACCAACAAACTTACCATTTACACATATTGATCTAATGACATTTCAAATCAATGTACATCTATTTAGCATCAGCACTTTGAACATTGTGGGTGTCTGCATGTCTGCGTGCATGTGTGTCTGCATGGGTATGTTGTTGTGCTGGTCTGGACTCTTGCTCTGGATGGCAACCTTGCTAAACATCTGGTTGTTAAAAACAACCCTGTGACACGTCAACAACCAGCTGCTCTTCTCCTGAGCATCACAACCAACTGCATTTCAAAGTAACCATAAATGTGTCCAAGCTGTGAATAAAACAAAGAACAAAGATCAAGTCACTACAAATCTATCAACAGTCAACTCAAGTGACGTGACGTGACGTGACTGTACGTGACGTGACGTGACGTGACGTGACGTGACGTGACGTGACGTGACATGACATGACATGACATGACATGACATGACATGACATGACATGACATGACATGACATGACATTATTTGTGTACCTGTGACAAGTGACATCCACAGGTAACTTCATTAGAGCTGGCCTCTTAGGTTCTTTGTCAGGACGTCTGGAGTAGGTGTGCATATCCGGAAGTGGACTCGAAAAATTGCTGGAAATAAGCAATCAAATTTACATTATGTTATTCCTTCGCATGCATCTGCAAACATTTTTATCAGTGAATAAAACTAATTTGTAACAGCTTACACCTCTGTAATAAATAAATAAAATAATTAACGTTACGCCAACCACAATTAAAACAACTAGAATCGGCTGAGCAATAATTTGTAACAGGAAGTCTGCTGTCTAGAATGTGGGAAAGTTAAACATCAAAGGCTACTGCGGTTACCTCTGCTCGTCTCAGCATTATTACCAATCAATTTTTGTTTTGTTTACCATTTTAACATGTTGCAGGCTGAATCGTTCGAACTGGGAACATTGTTCCCAGCTTTATAAAGCAACTAAACACAAATTGGCAGGATGTAAACCTTCAACGTGATATTGTAGTCATAAGAACATAAAACTAAATGAACAAATTAAAACCCATGAGCTTGCACACTCGCCTTAAACATAAACAATTAGTCATGTTGATGAATGGACTTACGTGGAGACGGAGCTATACCGGAGTGGACTGTGAGGTCCAGTGGCAATGATGGCCAGCTGAGTCAGTCGGCAACAGTTGGAGTCTTCGCCCGCTACGTCTACCAGACACCCACCATCATACTCGGCTCTCTGCCTCGGCCACAGCCTCAGAGGAAACACATCTGCCTGCTCACACTGTAGTGGCTGTCTCGACAACTCTGAAAATGTCACAATGTCCAATGTTTGAGATGTGCTTGTGTCATGTAAGTGCGTTGCAAATGTTAGATCATATTATAACGTATTTGCAAACACAAAACTAATACTCGATGCATGTGTCAGTATTAATATTAATATGAATCGGCATCTATGATAATGTTAATAACTTGCTATATTATTATTACTATTAAAATATTTACAATAATAAGGCAAAATGGTATGGAATATATTCTACATGGCTCCAAGATTTTGTTATTTTTTTGAAACATCGTACATTTCAGAAAGGATGCTCAAAGGTGAATGTCTGGCAAAATAAGGCAAAGTGGGTTTTTTACCCTACTGTTTCAAAAATACACCATTACAAAGATGGAATCAATCTGCTAATCAATTCTATAACAAAAAAATATAATGATACGCCATTCATGAGCATATTAACACAAGTGTGTAAAGTCAAACTGCCTCCAAACCTGACATCAGAAAGGTTGTGTGTTCAAGGTCATAGAGACACGCAATACATCCAAACAACTGCTGCTCCCTCTCTGAGTTGTTTGTCCTCCCCAAACAACACTTCGTCCATCTCTTCATGTCCTGTAACCTGAAACATGCAGAGAATATCTCAAACTCTGGTTGTCTGTAAGAAAATGAACTCCAATAACACAATAATATGAATATGCATCAACTACTTGGAATATATAGATAGATATAGATATTTGAAGAATCATCTTGAAGCATATATTTAAGGTAGGTGTACCCAGATAATGAAAAGTATGTTGTGATATGTACAAGGATTATGTAAGACAAACGTATAGACTTTAAAGACATGACAACTGCATGTGTGACTGTTACGTCATGTCAACTTGATATCTGATGCTTGCATCTAAGGCAATCTTCTTAAATTAGATAAATCTCATTACATAAACAGTATTAGTTTATGTGGATTATCGTATAAATGTACTAATTAAGACTTATTAAAGTCTATTCAACAATCGATATACATGCATAATAAGCAACAGTGATGACTCTAGATTTTAGAAGTCATATCTTTCCATCTGTTTTTTGTTAATGTAGTTATAATACAAACTAATACAATATACTACAGTACTAACCTCTGGACAGCTTTCAGGCATCGTTTACACAGATGACTGATGACATCAACCCCACCGCTACGTTGATGGGCAAATAGAAGGCCAGATGTCTCCCTGTCAACTCCAATAGTCAACAACACTGGGCAAGACTGGTTTGGTTTCAGCATTGGTTTGGCACCTGGCAATATCTTCTCAACATTTCGGACAAACTGAAACAACATATGTGTCTAAAAGAAATATGACACCACATGCTTTACACTTTATATATAGTGATTTATACTATCTAGCAGATCAGTTCAACTTGACACCACCTTGACATAAATTACAAATTATAGCTTATGATAAACAGAACAATTATACAATGTCAGTACCATCCACCTATTTCATCAAGAACCAATTACAAAACCTCTAGGTGATTCATCAAAATATTCCAATGGTACCCCTTTCAAACTCATCAAAACCGGCCAACTAGGCTACTACACGGTCTACACCCACTGCAACCTTGACAGCAAATTGGAGGGCGTTTTACCCCATGGATTCACAAAGCTACTCTACATACCCTTGAGGCTTATTCAGGCAAATTAGGGGCATATATTACCTCCACATGTTTCTGACTATTGATGTATGTACAACATGTGTATTCCATTTTTTCTATTTTTATTATAATATATTTTAGTGTTACCATATATTCTGCCAATAATAGTTGTTTTAGTTCAAAACCAGTCTTTTGTTTTCAGATGGTGTGCGCGTCTACACCAAATCTGAATGAAACATGCATGGGAGTGTTCTGTGAAAGGAATCACAGATTAAATAAAAATGACAGTTTCATGAAAATCTGATTAGGTATTAGACGAAAGGTGGCGCCACGTATATAACACATACAACATGACTGTGGTGCTACCTGGTGGATAATATAAAACTATTTTCCTAATCTTTTCCCGTATTTTTCATTGAATATAAGTAGGGCTTGTATCAATAACTTTTTAACACAACATTTTGCCATTATATATTTTTGAAATATCAGTATTGTAATACGATTCAGAAATGCAGCTATATCCAGCACAATGCATTATTTCAATACAATCAAAGTAAAATATTGACATTTTACAGCAATTAATTAGAGAACCAAACAAACAAAAATAGCACAGAATATATGACGAATTGTCATGCAGCAGTTGCCATGTCCTATACTGTATTCACGCCTTCTTTATGATAAACACGAACGGGTTAATTGGTGTTATAAACAGCGCAGTTGTAAACGCCGTCACCTCGTGTTTACCAAAGCAACTCAGCCGTCAACGAATGAGTGCCAAGATATGGAATCAATGACACGGTGTTTCAGCAATTTCGGTTATGGTATAGCATTTAAAATTCTCATCATCATACTGCGTTATATATCTTCAACGAAGGAGAAAGTAAACATTTCAATGACACGGGGGCACCGCAAACTTTTGTTCTGATGATTGCGTTTGCTAAATCAGATTCACTTACCTAGGTCGCAGAAGCCATCGTGACCCACTGACCATCTGCGAGGCCACGGTTTGTTTACGATGTACTTGATTGGTCAATTTGCTATATTCAATCACGCCTTCTTGTAATATCATTGGTTGGACTTGCACCAATTTGCTGAATGGCGTGGCGGTTCCATTTCTTTAACACACTCCCGCATTGGAGTCTTGTTTTTTGCTTTGGTTGTAGATATTTCACGAAGATATATGTTTATGTTTTGCTGGCGATAAATGCCATGTAACACGTGTTTGTTGGCTGTTTAGCAATTAATCAATAATTTGATAAAGTTCATTCAGAAAGTGTTGTATATACTGTGATTGAAAGCTGACAGCAGTGATTATTGGGTCGGTTTTTTATGTTTTACCGTGATGGCGGGAAAACAAATGCGCTCTGAAACAGTAGTATTTGGTGCTTGAAGTGTACGTTGAACTTGTTATTGTTGTCAACATTATTTATTAGTTTGATTGTTGTAAAATTCGGTACCGATCAACAAAATCGGTACACGGCGAAGTTTCTGTTTGCCTCGATCAAAGCCAGGTGAACCGGAAGCGTGGAGAGTCGACCTAGTTTAATCGCGTCCAGTCACAACAAATTTTTGAGCGTGGAACTTTGTGCTTTTT
Source organism: Ridgeia piscesae (assembly GCA_025642075.2). Lineage (NCBI taxonomy): Eukaryota > Metazoa > Annelida > Polychaeta > Sabellida > Siboglinidae > Ridgeia > Ridgeia piscesae. The sequence continues at coordinate 1,272,228 of JAODUO010000001.1, forward strand.
CAGGTACTTTAACTTTGTTTTGAAGCGCTGGTATGCCGTTATCATAACTATAAACTGTTATACCAAGATATGGTTGGCCATGTGTATTGAATTAAATATGTTTAGAAAGTAGAGCTGTCACCTACATTGTGACTGTCACTGCCACAGGACTGGTGTCGCAACTGACAGACAACTCTTCACTCCAGTCTTCACAACACCAGGAGTTACACCTATACTAATATAGACGTTACCACCCCAAATATGCCAGAATTACCACCTCAGCTTTTTATTGCTATAAATATAATAAACATGTACATGCTGCTACTTTGTAAATGCATTTTTTCCCGATCTAAATAACAGGGAATAGGTTAAAAGACGCTTCAGAATGCACCACTTTGTCTTTGAAGGTAATTTAAAATATAATTTCAGGGCTCCGGGGGCCATGCATCCAGACCAACATAACGTTGTTTAGCCCATCCTACCAGGCTCACCCATCACTGTACTCGTGAAACTTGTGTGTGTGTGTGTGACTTGGGACACTTGACATGTCGTCTAAGACATACAAATTATATGACTTGAGACACAAAGTCCATAGGCCAACACAAGTAGCCTTGTTTTTTTTTTGGTTGTAGATATTTTACGAAGATATATGTTTATGTTTTGCTGGCGATAAATGCCCTGCAACACATGTTTGTTGGTTGTTTAGCAATTAATCAATTAATTTGGTAAAGTTCATTCAGAAAGTGTTGTATATACCTACTGTGATTGAAAGCTGACAGCATTGATTACTGGGTCAGTTTTTATGTTTTACCATGCACTCATGCACTCTGAAACAGTCGTATTTGGTGCCTAAAGTGTATGTTGTACTTGTTATTGTTGTCAAAACCATTTATTAGTTTGATTGCTCCAGGACTAACTCACCCGTATGTCTCATAGGACATGAGCAAGGATCCCTTGAGATAAAATAGAGCTAGCTTCCTTGAGTAGAATTTTTAAAAATTTATAATTTAATGTGGTTCCAAAAACAAAGTTCCAACCACCCTGATTACAACCACGTATGTTCGTCGCAAGGCAAAACCTTGTCTCTGTTCACATAACATTTAGTGGCTGATATTTAATAACAAAGAAATGTTGATTTTATAGTTGCCAATACAGTAATGCCAATTTTAACTAAACATGAGTTTTCCATGGATGATGCCTGTGTCAGACTGTGTGCATGCCTGCATGCGTGTGTATCCATAGATTTAGTAAACACAGACACCATATACAATTACATCAGATCCCATCTAAGTCCATTGGACAGGATTATATGTGTCAACAGACGTATCTGCCAAGATTTATTTGGACTGGTAAACAACATTTTGATCCTGCAGGCAGGTCAGTCAAGTTGATTCAACCAGACTATGTTCATGGCTATGTAACTCCAGATAACAGTTTGAATTTTGAATCAGTCAAGAAATGTTGGCTTGTATAGGTAACAAACCTGTAACCAACAGAGAAGAAATAAATATTAATTAATAAAAATTATATTTTTAAATGTTTTTTAAATTTCATTCCATAGTTGCATCGGGAGGGTACATTGACTATGATTGACCCCCGCAGACAGTTTATTGGTGCTGTTTGACGGGTACAAAGACTGCAAGAATGTCCAGCGATACAGATGATTCTCTTATGGTAAGTTGATATAGACTGTAAGATATCACACAATTTTGTTGATTTAAGTAGGAATTATGAATATGGATTAAGCTGTTACTGCATTATGCCATTTGACCGCTTCTAGTAATACCGTACCTCAAATACAACTCGGCCAAATCAAATACAAATACATTGCTTTTCTAGATTTCAAATACAAATTTTCAATTCAAATACAAATACCCTGCCATTTTTGCCATGTTTTTAATTTGATTCAAATATGTTTCAAATACGTGGACCCTCTTTCCATTATAATTCAAGTGTATCACAATGGGTGGAATTTTGTCTAATCCTAACCTGACATACAACTTCAAAATTGTGGCAAAATTGATTTCATAGAAGGTTGAAAAGAATTATTTGGTGAAAGGTGATTTGCAGTAGAGGTAATCAGGTTCGCAGGCATTACGTGTGATCATGAAACAGAAATGTTGATACTTTACAAATGTATTTGAAAAAGTACTTGAAAGTATCAAATACTTTACAAATGTATTTGTCCCCGTGCCTGGTAAAGACAAAAGTTCATTAGTCCATCAAAATGTCTAGAATTGATTAGGATTACTGTCCCTACAAAGGCTTGAATGACTGCTGTAGACTAGTTGGTAGGCAGGTTTTCTAGACTGTCATTATATTATGTACTACTGTACCAACTAGTGGGTAGCTCTTCCCCTGCACTGGAGGAAACCTAGGTTCCTTTGTCTTTGCCCAGGATGTTTACACAGCAGGATTCTTTGAAGCACACTCCCTGTGAATACCTGCCTTTATGGCTATAGATAAGCTTCACTGGCTTCCCATTCATTCATTGATGCTAATGTTTGACCAGATTCACTGTAGACCAACTTTCTCAGTGCTGCCTGCCCACTGTTGACCAGGTGTGAAATATATTCTGTCTTGACTCCTGAGCCAGTTTATGTCAGGCAATGCTTTACCTTTTGTTGGTAATTTTTATGTGTATTTGATTGTATTTGCAAATACTTTTCAAATACAGACCAAATATATAATATTACAAATACATGTATGCACCCTTTTGTGATTTCCAATACAAATACAAAAAAATGTTGTATACAAATACGTATTTGAACCCAACCCTGGTCATAGTAATACCAAACGTCCTGATAATACCATACCTCCTGATAATACCATACCTCCTAGTAATACCATACCTCCTAGTAATACCACTAGTAAATATAATACCAGGTACACTACATGACATTTTGGTAAAGGACACTTTGGTATTGGACATTTTGGTAACTAGACATTTCGGTAACTAGACATTTCGGCAAGACATTTTGGTAACAATTAAGACATTTTGGTAACAATTAAGACATTTTGGTAAAACTACTTAAAATAATCAGTCTAGTCTGCCATATTAGGAGGTAACCTGTTGAGATGTCAGTCAGTTAAACCATTTGTAAATTAGGATGGTCCAGACATGGAACTTAGCTTTCTACCAGCAGTCAGGCAAGGTGTAAAGTAGTGCTTGCCTCTGAAGGGAACATGGCTTCCAAATAGCAGTGGTGGTGGTGGCTAAAGTACGTGTTCAACCACTACAGCAAATCACTGTCTAGCAGGACACATTTAAATCCAGACACACATAAGGTGAAGCTATACATGTGAACATGGAGCTATCAACAACAACCAGGGGAAAAGCAAAGCTATTGTGGAATGGCTATACCAAGCATACAGAGAAAAATGACATGATAAGGTGGCGTTGTACATGTCGTGCAAGCAAGCACTGCCCTGGTAGTGCATACACCGACTTGCTACCAGCATATCCAGTGTTAAAAACTGACCACAACCCCTGTCCTGAACCTATGAAGCTAGAGGTTGACAGATGCCGTACGGAAATGCGTATACGTGCTGCTGCAAGTAACGACCCGCCAGCTTGTATTTATGCTGACGACATCACAGCATTGACAGGTGCAGCTAAGGCGATTCTACCGAGTGTCGATACGTGTAAGTTTTTTTTAAAGAAATATGCCTTTATAGAATATTTATTGGTTTTACCAAAATGCCATGCTACCAAAATGTATGTTACCAAGATGTCCTATTACCAAAATGTCTGTTACCAAAATGTCCTCTTACCAAAACGTCCTATTACCAAAATGTCCAGTTACCAAAATGTCCTGTTACCGAAATGTCAGTTACCAAAACGTCCATTACCAAAGTGGCCTTTACCGAAATGTCTGGATACCACTACAGGTAGCATGCACCCCAGAGCAGGGTCCAGTTACGCAACGTCAAATCAATTACTTTTCTTTGTCATACTTTGATTACAATTACGAAATTGTCATTCAGTTCCACCATTAAATTTTCAGTTATAATGCCTGACACATGTACTGGATTTGCTAACAAGTTTAGGGCTCGAATTTGGCACTGGTCCGATGGCCCGCCTGACACGTGTTTTAAAGCTGTCGGGCCACAGAAACATAGAACTACCTTAATAACATTAGGCTATTTATTAACATTTGTTTTGTTACATTTTATCTATAACTGATTACATAACTGTGTCTAAAATGTTGTTGTGCGTACACAACGACGTCCATGCACTGTGGAAGTCACATTTTGTAAACGCCCGCCCACATGATTGCCGAATGGCAGGAATCACTCATTATTCACCCAGTCAGCGATCGTGTTACCCCTTGCTGTTGGCTATGGGTGGTAGGCGATGTCGTTGTTGTCTACGTGAATGATAAAACGCTAGTGCACATTCCATAATGGAAAGACATCTATGCAATTTGTTATACTGTCAAACGTTTGACAGTGTTATAAAAGACCATTCATGCAGTGGTGGATTTTGTAATGCAATCTTGGAAGAAAGAGGGCAAGTGTTTTGGAAACCGTTCACACTGTCATCAGCACACATGGGCTCACACACTGCCGCGATGTTTACATAGTCTTAGGCTAGCCTGTCATTAAATGGGGCATAGGTTATTCTGTGTTCTAATGCTAATTTATCATGGTATCCCGTATGCCTAATTCTGCACTCTGCAGTAACAGTTTTCAGGCACAACCAAAACTAAGAAACGTTTTTCATAACAGACAGCTATAGCTTCAAACCCCAAGCCCCCCTGTATACCTGTCAAAACAGTCAAAGTCGTGAATTCGACTTCGCCGAATTTGCTTTAGTCTCAATGCAATTATGCCAAATGAACTATTAATAGAAAAAGTCAATGAGTAAATCAATTGTTAATATTAAATATGAAAACAGTTTGTTTTTGTAATTATAATGTCCCAGTTCATCAAGTGGCCTACAGTGCAGGCTGTAATAAATAATATTGTACTTTTTACGTGTTTGTGTTATATTATTTTTCGAATTTAAACTGACTTTATTATGTGATATGTAGAAGAAACACAACACTGTAGTCATTAAGGTTGATATTAAATTTCTCAAAATATGTAGTAATCCATGTAATAGTCTATAAATAAATGTGCTAAAATTGTATGATGTGAAAGTTGCATCGGATTTTATATTAGCAAACTGAGATTACAACTAAAAGATTTAATTTAACGTCGAGTTTTCTCTTTTTATTGTTGCAATCTGAAAAATTAACATTTAAAAAAACATACAACATAAGAGCTTCAGAAGGTCTTCATGATGTCACTCCTGTCGAAACTTGGTCTTCTAAAGCGATGGGCACCTTGGTAGCAGCATATTTTCTTTACAATATTCGGGCCAGTACTGGTAACTTTTTTGGGGGGCAGGAACTTTTCAAATCTACTGCCCCCCCGGGCCATTGGACACAAAAGCTTAATGTCAAGGCCTGAAGTTCACCAGTGATACGTCATGCACAGGTATTATATAGAGTCGAATGGGTCAGTTATGATGTCAGATTATTTTCTTAATTTGACTGACATTTGTAAAGCACAGTATGTATTTATTAAATTAGAACTGAAATCCATAAGTGAGGTACAGTTATATATTTGTTCACATTGATGTGTCATTGAAGTCATAAAGGCTTCTCCTGTTTGTGCAAATGTTCCGAGTCAGAATTAAAACACTTAGACAGTAAATTTCAGGATAGAATACATAAAAACAGTAAATTTTGAGATACATGTTGGTCACCTGCGAGAAAACTAATTGTGTTCTGATCTTTGACACGCCCCTGTCGAGTCCCCGTGTGTTCTGTGCTGTCACATTCATGTCTTTCTAGTGTTCTAGACAACCACAAGATGGCAGCACTATCTGGATGCCGGACACAGACTCGGCCGAATTCCAGGCGGCCCGACAGAAACTAAAGGAGGAATGTCAAGACCTCTGGCAGCAGCTGACAGAGGTGCCTGTTGCTGGTAGAGAGTTGTGCAGGTCTCAGAGCAAGACAGGGTCAAACCAATGCATGTGTAAAAGGAGACAGCCTCTTCCTGGTTTTTTTACTTATTATTTGATACAATGTAATACAAACATTGGTGGTAAAGATACCGCCAAATTATATTTACTTCATAAGGCTCATAACAACATTTGCCTTTTGAAAGTTTCCACCATGAAACACATTTGAATTGTAACCAACATACACAGTAAACTTATCTAGTTTCAAAATAAAGCTTTATTTACAATACTGCCGAGTCGAATCAAGTTGATGATCAATGGATGACAACAATTTCCCGTTTTCTGACACATATTCAGCTCGGCAGACTTTCTGTTGCAAAAGACTACACTGGCTGATTCCAGGTAGAAGAACTATACTGTAATTTATTTTTACAAATGTAAATTTAGCCAAATGTACATTAAAAATTTCTATAATTTGTTGTCTGCTATATGCAAATGTATTGTTAAATTGTAAAGTAGTGTTGAGTGGTGTAATTATAATCAAATTAACTAAAAACTTGTTGCTTAAAACTACCCATAGAAAGAACATTGTATAACCATTATATTGTTATGATGTGTTGTTTTGAGAAATATAATGTAAATTATAAATTTCTATCATTTGTCATAAATTATATGCAAGTACATTGTTAGATTATAAAGTAGTCTTGAGTGAAGTAATTACAATTAAATCAGATTAACTAAAACTATTTGATGTTTAAAACCACCCTTAGAAAGAACATTGTATGACCATTATATTATTTTGAAATCATGATCCACTTGTCACAGACTCAGGCAAAACTGCACAAAAAAGAGAGCCTGGCCACGGGACAGGTACATGCCGGCGGTGACACAGGTCGTGTCGACCGTCATGACGCGTCACCTCGTGACAGAGGGGATGGTGCAACGACACTGTCAACACAGGGTGATAACCCTCTCATGGCCATTGCGAAGGCAAAGGAGAACCTGCTGCGTGCTCAGATTGAGCAGTACAAGGAGAAGAAGCCAGAAGGTAGGGACGGAGGAGTCAAGATGGTGTTTGGCTGAACAGGTCTGGTCTGACAGGAATGAAGTACGTAGCCTGCCCCTGCCTCCTGCCCAGCATGATTGGGTCGTAGCCTATGAAACTAAGCTCAAATAAAACAGTATTATTATACAACTGAAACACCTTCCTGATTTACACATAGTTAAAACGGAATATTTTACTTTGCACATAAATCATGCATATGTGAAGAAGCATGAAGTGGTGTGAGCAGTCCTGAGGATTGATGCTGCACCGTATAAGAACTTACCTTTTCTTTTTTGAATGTTATGTGAACAGTTTAGACCAACAGAACACCTTCACCAAGAAGACAAGCTCGTACAACATCCACTTTGAAATAAAATATGTTATTAAATTTAAGTAACATAAATTTCACATTGCCCCATCATGGTTTTCAGTATAATATATATTTGTTAAATCCTAATAAAAACTTTGCTCTATCTTACATTGTAAATAAAAAATTATCACAAAAGCTCTCACCGTCTGACACTCTTAATCAAACACCCTTCTTTTGTAACAATGATTGGCAATTTTCAGTGTGACTTGATAACTAATTACAAATTTTCTTTTTGATCAGGTTTGATTGAGAGTGATGCGATGCATTATGAGCTGCTCACTGAGTCCCTCACAGACGGCATTGCAGAGCTGGAGCAGGTCTTGTCCCTCGTTGCCATGCAAGCCCAGGAGATGCAAGACGAGATCGACAGGTAAGAACACCACCCCCTCTGACTCACAGGCCAAAATTTCAACTTGCCCATGAAACCTGTGCTAAGAACAGGAAATTGGCAAGTACAATTGCATCATACAACAATGTTTGCTGAGTGAACGTTGTATGCATGCATTCTGGTGAGATATATGAGACTTCTGTGGGTTTTCCTTCAGATTGGCAGACTGGTCGCTGTGCTAAGAACAGGAAATTGGTCACGGACAACAGCAAATGGTTGTGTTCTGTAACACAACAATCTTTGCTGGATGAACCTTGGATTCTGGTGACATGTGGGACTTCTGTGGGTTATGTCCATGAGATTGGCAAACGGGTAGCTGAGGTAGCATGGGGGTGCTGAGTTCAGTTTTGTGTTTTGACACTAATTTTGGGACATTTAAATACACCATGTTGAGTGCGGTGCAAATGTTGACTGGCAGCATGTGTAAAACAGTGGAAGTTTTGACATCAAACTGTCACCATTCAAAACTCATGCTGTTCTATATCAAGTTCACCGTGTAATTTTGTGGCCAGGACAGTGCTAACTGATGATGCCAATTCAGTGCTTACTGGACATCCTATACACTGGTGCAGCATGGTGCTAATTTAGCAGTTAACACTACTTGAAAAATTGCTGAAATTATTGGAATGGCTATTTCAATCTTTAGTAATTAAACGCATTTACCCACAGAGAGATAACTGAAAAAAATTTGTCCCACATCTAAAAATATTAGTTAAATGTTGCTATAGAGCATAGACTCACACTGTGCAACTTTATTTGCTATATTTTCTCCAGTTAACTCAGCTATTTGAATGAGTACCTGGCATGTTAGTGACAACACAAATCTCTTTGATATCCAGCTCATTTGCCAGTCGTGCAAATTTTTTCATAGCTCCAACAGTGATGTCATAAGATTAGGAAGGCATCCGGATAATGACCATAATTATGGACCTAATCCTAACCCCAAATCTAGCTATAATCCTACGAAACAAAATCATGAAATATCCACCACGAGGCAGTGGTGGATATTTCTTTATGACCAGCTGTTGCACAGTAAATGCAGCACGACTCAGTGCATCCCAGAGACGTCAAGATGGTGTCCAGTCTGTCAGAGAGAATCAAATGTAAATGCTTTGAGAAGTCCCAGAGACTGGGTGTTGTGCTTGATGAAAACTTACCTTTGACATATTAATTTGGTGGGGGTCTGTTGCCCTACACATATTTGTAAATCTAATTTGTTTTCAAGAAATTTATCAATTCTGGTATTTCACCAACCGGAAGTGAGCATCCCTGTTAGGTCCATAATCCAATATGGCAGTGCCATCATCGAACATGACACAGTGCTGACGTGTTGTGAACTCAACTTGTGACTTCATCTTGCTCCATGTTTTTATAATGGGGTGCAGTGTAATATAAGTTTGACTGAAGCTTTAATTAACAGAAAGTAATACCCAAAAAAGTGTCATTGCCATGGCAACTGTTGGTACGGAGTTTAACTTGTGGATATTTATGTGCAGAGAAACGGAGATGGTGAAAGAACACGAGGAGGTCAGACGTGTCTTGCTTCAGAAGATTTCTCTACAATCGCAACAAGACCAGTGTAACGAGACAAGGTAACTCGTCCCTTTACTCCAGTGCCATAACTGTGAAAAGCCCACCTTTCAAATAACCTTCATCAGAAACAATTCAAATCAACCGTACCAAAAGACTGATTTTACTCTTGTCAAGTTTTTTAAATCAATCAAATGTATGCCATCAGTTCTACCATAATTTTAAAAATTACCTTTACAGTCTTCTGAATCCACTTGGCTCCAGTTATATATATTCCTCTGTCTGTTACTGCTTTTTGATGCACCTCTGAACATAGTTTCCAAAGTTTCAGGTTAAAATATAATTAGTTATCATAGTTATCATCATCTGTTGCAGTTTAGTGAACCAGATTCAAGACAAGACGAACACAGTGACAGCCTATCACAAGGTGTTGCTTAAAAATATGGTAAGAAACTTCAGTGGCTCCCTGTGTGTGGCAGCGTAAATCAAATTTAAAGGTGAACAAAGTGTTATGCAATTGGATGAGTTAAAACAAACTGACTGTTTGCATCTACAGTCAACGTTTTCAAATCTGTGGTTACTGCAGAAGATTCTAATAATATCCGATATCTCATGGCAGTTAACATGACCAATAAGTGCGGTACAATGATGCCGGTCGTCACAACCGTAATGGAATCTGGGTATTAAAAATGTATCGGCTTTAATTTGGGTTCATGCATGTGCATTTTTGGTTGTAGTTTAAATGGCATGCATTAACCATATGGCTTTGATGTAATGTGAAATCAATTTCTGCCTCATCTGTACTGATCCATATGCTAATCTCTCTTTACAGGCAGAGTTTGTGGAGAAACATTTCCCTCCACCCACATTGCAGCAGGTAAAGAGATCGCAGCGAAGGGTGAGTAGCAAAGGAGTCCATCGTCTTTACTTAACAGTGACCAGAAAACACTGTATATCACTCTACATGATAGCTTAAAGTGCCGCCAAATCCTCTGCATTTAGTCAGAAATTGGCCTAGCACATCAAATGTGTTCGCGCTTTCGCTGTTAATGTCATTATAAGTTTGTCTTTCAATGTAGAATTGACGAATACAAGTGTGTATATTCCTCATGATTTGCTTTCTCCTCTTGTCTAACTTTTAAACACAGTTATTTATGTATTTTATGTAGCTCTCTTGGCTTTATTTTTACATGTATATTGTACACACCTATGAACGGGCATTATCCTCAATTTGTCCTTAATTTGATGGTGTTTAAATAAAGTGAAGTAAAAGTGTGTAATTGTACAAGTGACTGATGCAAAGAAATTGGACAGTGCAAACTTGTAATTGTGTTCTCTCATGTATTCTCAGGTACGTGGACAGACACAAACTCCTGTATGGCCACTGCAACAGATGCTCGAGGTAAATAAAGTCACCACCATCAGCCTCCCGCGATACCTCTATGTCTTATCGTGTTTCAAAAACCATGTAGCTGTTTTTGCCACCTTTTTGGCAATTCAAGCCACCTAGATTTGTCAAAAAATAGGGAACTGACATCTTCATTGTTGTGTACTTTATCACTAGTTGACTACACACAGACGAACCAGCATAAACAAAAACTGTTAGTTGAAAAGAATAACCAGCAATCTAAGGCAGAGATTGCGCTGTTTTATTTGGACATGTTGATTGTTTTTGTGCTTTTTTTATGTACATACCTGATGATTTCTGTTTTGAAGTTATGAACTAAGTTGATGTGCAAAAAATTACTGATCACTTAGCATGTGCACGAAATACTATTACACACATTGACAGTTTCAACATACCGTTGCTGTGGTAGAATATTTACATCAGTCACAAATGTAATATCAATTACATGTGTGTTTTTATACAGAAAACATATGTAACTAATTACAATTTTACACACGTAAACATAATCATGATTGCAGGAACGGCTCAGTTGCTGCATTTACATTGTTTTTATTGTACATTTATCTGCAACTGTGCCTACACAGATTACAGGATAACATACTCCCAGAAGATGTACAAACAATATTCAGTTAAGAACTTGAAAAATATATATACTTTTTTAAATATACATGTATCCACACATATAAGCATGGTTAGTCTGGCAATGTAATCAATTACAATGGTTCTGACAGGTGCTGATGAACAAGAGTGTGGAGACTCCACACAATCCGTACATGTCACTGGAGCCTGCTCATTGGCCTCCGTACGTCGAGTTGCTGCTGCGGTTTGGTATTGCCGTGAAACACCCGGACGACGATCAGCAGATTAAACTGACTCCATTCCATCTGTGACCACAGCATAGCAGTCAATCTTGTGTGCAAATTCCCACTGCCTCATATACGCAAGCAACCCACTGCAAGCAAGAACACGTATACACACCATACACATAAATATGCACATACGTACAGAGCTATGGTAGTGGTCTGGTAAGATGTCAAGTTTGGCTTCCTCAATTGGTGATTTTCAGACTCCCGTGTATAGTTGATGTAAAATCCTGGCTCTCAACATTGGGTGATGTGACTCCTGGGTCACAAGCATGACTGGATCGTCTGAATCTGGGACGAAAGAGAACAGCCGAGGACAATAAGTACCCTGGCAGTGACCACCCTCAATTCCAGGAGAGACAAGTGGTTTGGTGATGAATGTTTTGAGAAGGCAGATCTAACAAATTCATTGCTGATGAACATTTTGATAGCTGTATGTTGATCATTATGTTTAGGTATGCTGTGCCAATAATTAATAGATCACCATTAAGTTGGTGCTAAGATTTTGTAATGTTATACTCAAGATTTAATGTTATGTTAGGCATGTAGAAATTCAGGTTTGTTTGGTTGCCTGTTGATGTGCAATGTTTGTACATTGATATTAGAGCGTGTCTAAAAGTATATTACCCGGTATTTGTCAATTGTGATATTGTGATGCAATCATCCCCGTGTGCCAGCCGCCCCTGCTGTGACTGCGTCAGTGGCAGCCAGGAGTACCCCTTTGCAAAACTCAGCCTGTAAAATCATCCACTGGATCAGCCGATGAGGTGATCATAGCACTCATTTTAGCCAAACATGACACGTGTTACATACAATGTTTAGGATGTGAATGAGTCATTATATTAGGATTTCCACCATGTCACAGTGTGTGGCCATATTTTATGGCTGACTCGGTCGCGGTTGACAAAGTCAATTACTAGTTTGACAAAGTCAATTACTAGTTTGACAAAGTCAATTACCGGTACTAGTTCGATTTGGTTAACTTTCACATAGAGAATCTGCAAATATATGTCTCTGGTAAATAACTACAAGATTCCTTGCTGTGCTGTTTCAATAACAAATTTCCCCAGATTAAAACAGTAGCAAATTGTATTAGACAAAGACATTTGTAACTATTCATTATGTTTCAGCACAGGAAAGATAACGAAAGGCTTTGTAATGTTAGCCTTTGGCTGATTCAGAATCAACCCATCACTGTTCCTTAACTACCCAGGTAACACTGCTTCTCTGGTTCAACTGTCGTCATTAATTTATAAAATTTTATTTTATTCAGTATTTAAATTTATTGGATTTTTTGCAAATGATTCATTAGATTTGTGTGAAGACGAAATATTCTTCCAAGTACATCAGTAATTATAGCACATAATTATTATGTCAATAATTAAGCACAAATCCATGCACACATCAGTACATATGCATACTCTTTCTATCCGAGGGTCATAAGAGCCTGGAACCTACCCCCCCAGAAGTCATAAGCGTAGTGACTGACACTATACCCATTCTAACAAACCCTCAGAACCACCCACCTTGCTCCAGCCCACCTTACCAGACTATGGCTTAAAATTAGATACAGAGACCGTTTTACTCTGCACAAATTACTACACTTGTTTTACATAGTTACGCTTGTTTTACACAGTTACTCGTTATTTTCCTTCTAAATTCACATTCATGTACCCTTAGCATTGCGCACTGCACAACTCCTTTGTTAGCCACTGACGGGGCTGTGTGGAGGCTTACACACCAAAGAACATCAACGTGAAAAAATTAAACACCGATCTGCCTCCTGAGGAATTCACCTGCTGCCACCTGTCGAATAACATTCGAATGAAGTGTCACAACAAAGATGGCGGGCGTTCCGCAGACTACGTTTCAGCCGGGGTGTGCGTCGACCCCGTCGACACGGGTGGAAGTTAGCGTGTCGTGCAGGTAACACCATTCACATTTGCACTCACTGATGTTAGTGACAACACACAGCTCTTTTTGGTAACTAGGTAATTTGCCGGTCGCGGGTAAGCGACATTTTTTCGTGGCCTCGACATCATAGGAATGGGAGGGTATCCGGGTAATACTAATAACAATAATAATGAACCTGGTCCTAAACTTAACCCAAACCTAGCCCTAATCTTACGGAAAAAATTGGTGCGCACATACTGTCCATAGTGATAGTAATTATACACACGGACGTCGGTGGGGTCGTCGCCTCAAAATTAGGCAAGGGCTAGGTTGCATTAGGCCTCCGCCACAGTGACGCATTCTCAGTCACTCGGTGATCTGAGTGGGTGGGGAGTGGACCCGCCCGCCCGCAATTCTCAGTTCCTAAACCAGGAAAGGAAGGTTGTCAACCTTACGCTCTCGTCTGACTCTGTCAGTTTGTGTTGTTGAGGTAATAAATTATCAGTCGTATTGACATGTAATACATCACTGATGTAAATAAACACAGTCACACGGACTAACGTACGGACGCCTCATCACACGTAGTTTCTTAGAAATTGCAATATATCCATAGTTATTAGAGCTGCCTACTTGCATAGTGATATAGCAGTTGTCATAGTGACTAGATGCGCCCCTTGGCCTTAATATTAACTAGAATAGTCGAGTGCGCCTGCACAGTGGATGCAGCAAGCTACAAGCAGCCAACGTGAATGAGCCGCTAAATATTAATAAAGCTTTTGTATTTATATACCGAGTTCAACATGTTGTAATACACAACATAAATGTAATTTAAATGGCATGTGTGTGCCATATATGCACCATTAGCAGCCATATCTAAGAAACTAGAGGATCTAGGTGTGTAGATGTTTTAAGGTACTAATGTCTAACTGTCACTATGCACAAGAACTCGAGATTTAATCACTCTAAGGGTCACCTAGGGCACCAAAATAGGTACATTAATTTTCACAGTTTCCCTTTTTTATCTTAGGGTATTGTCACTGTACACAATAAATTTATACATCATTGACTGGTCTATTGTAAGGGCATCTTAGGGAAAAAGCTATGTGTTTACATTTTGCCTCTATGTGTCTGTCTATGGATAGACTGGGAGACAATACATTTGTTTTCAAAAATGTTTCCCACTACCCCAACTCTGGAGGCTAGGTGGCTTCCCACAGTCTAATTGATAATTGACAATAGGTGTATATTGTAGACTACCTCATCACCATATTGTGAAGGCCACTACATACAAATCCACTTCCAGCCATGAGTAATTCATATTCCAGTGGCAGTTGGTTTTGTCATCCCTGTTAAACTGGACAGTTGCAGGCAGATTTTAATTAATTAAGCTGTATCTTAAAAAACGACTGACTTTCTATAAATACAAGTTGTGTTTATTTTTAATATATATATATATGTATATATATATATATATATATATATATGTATATGTATATATATATATAAATTTAAATATATAATTTATACATTATTGTGTTGTCTACATTCTAACCACTAATGACTAAGTAACGAGTAATGGTCAGTCCTGTTGCTGCGTTCACATAATTAATCAATTATACCAATGTAGCAAAAATAAAACAAAAATAAATAGTACTAGCTGATGTAATGAAATGTGTGTGTGTGTGCCTGTTGAATTATTGTAGTTAAGCCATGTGATATGCATTTTTATTTAAGAAAACATCTAAAAGTGACACCCATTTCATGGATGCATAATTACAACCTTCATCTGGCTGAATATGACACAGTAACGTATATGTACTGTCTGAAGATACAGGTCTTGTGAACATGACATGTACACTATGTACAGCATTTATAGGCATATTGAAGGCCACAGCATTTTTTATTGACTGGATAATTGACAAAACTCAGTTAACTGTGAAGGTACATAATCAATACAATTATATATGTGTGTGTATGTATGTAAATATTATATATGTGTATTTGTGAGTGTATAACATACATCATCTGCTTACATAATTAATTTTAAGTACAGTTCATCTCGCTGCATATGACGCATAAGGAACATAATCAATTATACTGTATCTATACAATTGAAACTATTACATTACTCTTAGATGTCATGTTGAAGAACACAAACATTATTTTACAAGTCACTGAAATAGGATGTTTTATCTTTGACAGACTGGATTATAAATATTGTTGCATACACCTTGCAGACTACTGATATTGATTTATGAGACAATCAACTGAATATTGCCAAAAGGCAGCATTAGGGACAGCTTCTTCATTGTGCACTTGACTTGTGTGAATGGTACCACAGAAAGCAGTCTTGCATTGACCACGGAAAGATAATTGGATTCAGCAATGGAATATTGTGAACAGTTTATAAACATTACTTCATCATGTTCATGTTGAAATGCAGAACATTACATTATGGCGGAAACATTACATTATGATGGAACTGTACTGACTCTTCTAAGTCTGCAGTCGACATCCAGTCTGTCACGACAGTCACACATACATCCAGTCTGTCATGACCGGCACACATACATCCAGTCTGTCACGACAGTCACACATACATCCAGTCTGTCACGACAGTCACACATACATCCAGTCTGTCATGACCGGCACACATACATCCAGTCTGTCACGACAGTCACACATACATCCAGTCTGTCATGACCGGCACACATACATCGACCGGCACCCATACATCCAGTCTGTCACGACAGTCACACATACATCCAGTCTGTCATGACCGGCACACATACATCGACCGGCACCCATACATCCAGTCTGTCACGACAGTCACACATACATCCAGTCTGTCATGACCGGCACACATACATCGACCGGCACCCATACATCCAGTCTGTCACGACAGTCACACATACATCCAGTCTGTCATGACCGGCACACACACATCCAGTCTGTCATGACAGTCACACATACATCCAGTCTGTCATGACAGTCACACATACATCCAGTCTGTCATGACCGGCACACATACATCCAGTCTGTCATGACAGTCACACACACATCCAGTCTGTCATGACAGTCACACATACATCCAGTCTGTCATGACAGTCACACATACATCCAGTCTGTCATGACCGGCACACATACATCCAGTCTGTCATGACAGTCACACATACATCCAGTCTGTCATGACCGGCACACACACATCCAGTCTGTCATGACAGTCACACATACATCCAGTCTGTCATGACCGGCACACATACATCCACTCTGTCATGACAGTCACACATACATCCAGTCTGTCATGACCGGCACACACACATCCAGTCTGTCATGACCGGCACACATACACATGGTGAACCATAACTACACTATTTAATTGTCATGTATTGTTCTGTTGAGTTTGTGTGATATTTAGCCAATATTAATTTTAGTCCTTTATAAAGTTACTGTTAATTATATATACCAGGTATATATATATATATATATATATATATATATATATATATATATATATATATATATATGTTAATGCAAATTTAAAAAAATGTGTACTATGGCTGTAAGCACTGCATAAATTGTGCAATTAACTTCATTGCCCTTTGTTGTAGAAAACTGCAAGATCGAGATGTGTTATCAAAGTCAGACCCAATCTGTGTACTGTTCACAAGGCCATTCGGAAAAGAAGGCTATGTTGAGGTTAGTGTCATGTTGAATGCTTTTTCACTGAATGTTATGATTCATTTCTTAACGCTATTATTTACCTGAGCTGGATAGCCAAAATGGATGGATTCGTGGCACACTGAAATACTGTACTGTTGTTTACATTTTTTAATGACTATCATTTTGGATGATAACGTGTGTATATCATTCAGTATTTTTCTTGCTTTCATGTTGCTGTTCATTTGATAGTTTGGGCGTACTGAGATGATCAAAGACACACTAAATCCTGATTTTGTGAAGAAATTCCTCATGGACTATTACTTTGAGGAGGCACAGAGACTTAAGTTTGAAATGTGAGTACCCTGGGTATGTCTTAATGTTGGAGACATTCATTACGTATGACAGCCATTTCATTTCATACATTATCACATCCATTACGTCTCATTCAATGTGTTTCATATTCAACAAATTTGATTCAGTGTTTGATACACCTATCAAAGTCTCATTCAATGCAGTGTACAACCACTGAATGTGACTCGATGTTTGATACACCCATCATCAATTGTGCTGCATCTTCATCACATTTGAGTCAATGTTTGATATTTCAATGTGTTTTGCATTCATTGACTTTGATACATCTATCAGTGTCTCAGTCATTCTATTATACACTCACCAAGTTTGAGGCAATGTTAGTGTCTCATTCATGTGTTGTTCATTCATCAAGTTTGATTCAGTGTTTGATACACCTATCAATGTCTCATTCAATGTAGTGCTCATTCGTCGAGCTTTGGTCTGTGTTTGATGTGTAAACCAAATTTGAATCCAATGTTGTCCAGAATCTAGGATCAGTATATTGTTTTATTATTCCAGCATAAATAACCTATATTTGTGTACATTTTTCGTTTCAGTTATGATGTTGATTCACCAAGTTCAAAATTAACCAAACAAGTAAGTGTCTATATTTGTACATCAAAGGTTTATTATTTCATAAATTATTTTGCCAGAAATGTTAACAAAATAAATAATATGTACAATGCCTGGTGAATGACTGACACGTGAATTTGTTATTTGAAAGAGGGTATACTCTACCGTTATGTCTTCTCAAGTAAATCACCAGATCAGATGCCATTGGCCCAAAGGATTGAACAAATGGGCTTATATATTATACTTAAAATTTACGTATACATAATATATAAATAGTTTAAGTTGATAGTGATGTGTCCTGTATGCATTGTAGTATGATGAAAGTTACGTTATTGGTGTAATTAATACAGGTGTGTACGTTGACAGGACTTTCTAGGGAGCATGGAGTGTACGATGGGTGAAGTTGTAGGAGCGACAAACAGCAAACTAGAAAGAAAGCTCTGGTGAGACAAACACAGAATTTCTAGCTTGGTGGAACAATTCACAGTACGACAGTTTGTGATGTTGTTATGTATGTGTACAAGTGTACATAATTGTGTCTTGTACATACAGTTTACTATTGCTATAGGGGCATTTAATGTAATCTTTTACATCCATCTTCTTGCTGGCTCTGTGGATTAACCCGCAAAGCAAAGTGTTCTACATAGCATGGAACAAGTAAAATGAGAAATATTGTCATCAGGTATTGTGTCTAACTTTATTGGGCGATTGCCTTTTTATGCTGCATCAACCTGATTGTGGATTTCAATGGTGATCTCATGAGAGGATGTTAATTAAATTTGGAGTTTTCACATCGAATATGTGCTGTATAAGAAAATTTGTTGGTACAATTAGAAATATTGACATGATAGATCTGTCCTTGTGAAAATTCAGCTGGAAAATGGAAATATACCAGGTATGTATACTGTATAGATGTGGTATATAAATTTGACTATATACCTGTAGTAAGATGGCTGCAAATTTTTATTTATGCATTTTAAACTATTGTATAAGTTGCCTCAAAAAGATTCTTTAAATGTTTTTCCAGTGACGGAAACAAGAATTGCGGTGTCATAGTGGGTATGTAGCACTGTTACATCTCATAATAATATATAATTTTAAAATTATGCACCGTCTCACTTCATTTGACAAGGCTGGTGTGTCAGGGAGCAACACTCGCACAGTGTGGAGAAGTATCTAATGAGGCTTCTACCATTTCTTATTACCTGTATTTGTTTTTGTAAACTACATTTATTACACACTCACACACACACACACACACTCACACACACACACCACACACACACACACACACACACCACACACACACACACACACACACACACACACATCACTCATCCTCACACACTCACTCACTCACTCACTCCACACACTCACTCACTCACTGACTCACTCACTCACTCACACACACACACACTCTCTCACACACACACACTCACACACACACACACACACACACACACCACACACACTCACACACACACACACACTCACTCACCACTCACCACCACTCACTCACTCACTCACTCACACACACACACCTCACACACACACACACACACACACACACACACACACACACACACACACACACTCACACTCACACACACACACACACACACACACAACACACAACACACACACACACACACACACATACACACTCAGTCACTCACCCACCCACCCACCCATACTTACTCAGTCACTCACACACACACAGGTGATTCACCGGTGTAGGTGTCCACATGACACTGCGAGACAACACTTCTGGTAATCCACATCCACAGGACACACACCTCACTGATGCTAATAACAGTACCTCACAGAGCCACCGAGTACTGTGTGTTGCCAGTACGTTAGAAAACACATGGACATAGTCTATTGTAATAATGTTTACATAGCTACTATGCATGAGACTTACAGAAAGGTGAATGTGGGAGTTTCACACCAAATACTTAGTAAATTTGCATTGGTGATGCCAGCCCTAATTCTGGTCTGTGTTTACATTCATTTTGTGGAACAGGAGCGCTTCCCTGATTCACTATTATCTTCACAGATGGCAGCACCTGTACATACTTTACTCCCAGTCTGCCTCCTAAGTGACGTAACTTTATGTAGAGGCTCATCCATCCATCATTCGGCTGGGTAAAACAACAATTTGGATGGCTAGAAATATCACTGTACCAGATGGTGGACAGGTAAAAAAATTAAAAACGGTCTTCAAAAATCATATGCTGTCAGATATGCACTGAAAATGGGTGTCACACATATGTTTATAGTTTATTTCAGGTCATAGTAAACATCTTGCCTGGCTTGGGTTAACATGAATGTATCCATCATAACATTTTGGACTGGCAACAAATTTGTCCTGCATATAGGTGTGCCTAAAGGTAGGCAGCCTGCTAAAGCTGGCAAAATGTGGTGATGCTAAAGAGGAAAGAAATGTTAATATGTTGCCATCAGCAGTCAGAAGAATATCACCAGACAGGACAGAAGTGTAGGGGATGCTTGTGTCATGCAAGATATTTGACACGCAGGTGTCAGTGGAGTAGGAACGTGACAGTCTCTTTGACACGCAGGTGTCAGTGGAGTAGGAATGTGACAGTCTCTTTGACACGCAGGTGTCAGTGGAGTAAGGATGTGACAGTCTCTTTGACACGCAGGTGTCAGTGAAGTAGGAATGTGACAGTCTCTTTGACACGCAGGTGTCAGTGGAGTAGGAATGTGACAGTCTCTTTGACACGCAGGTGTCAGTGGAGTAGGAATGTGACAGTCTCTTTGACACGCAGGTGTCAGTGGAGTAGGAATGTGACAGTCTCTTTGACACGCAGGTGTCAGTGGAGTAAGGATGTGACAGTCTCTTTGACACGCAGGTGTCAGTGGAGTAGGAACGTGACAGTCTCTTTGACACGCAGGTGTCCGTGGAATAGGAATGTGACAGTCTCTTTGACACGTAGGTGTCAGTGGAGTGGGAATGTGACAGTCTCTTTGACACGTAGGTGTCAGTGGAATAGGAATGTGACAGTCTCTTTGACATGCAGGTGTCAGTGGAATAGGAATGTGACAGTCTCTTTGACACGCAGGTGTCAGTGGAATAGGAATGTGACAGTCTCTTTGACATGCAGGTGTTAGTGGAATAGGAATGTGACAGTCTCTTTGACACGCAGGTGTCAGTGGAATAGGAATGTGACAGTCACTTTGACACGCAGGTGTCAGTGGAGTAGGAATGTGACAGTCTCTTTGACACGCAGGTGTCAGTGGAGTAGGAACGTGACAGTCTCTTTGACACGCAGGTGTCAGTGGAGTAGGAATGTGACAAGTCTCTTTGACACGTAGGTGTCAGTGGAATAGGAATGTGACAGTCTCTTTGACACGTAGGTGTCAGTGGAGTGGGAATGTGACAGTCTCTTTGACACGCAGGTGTCAGTGGAGTGGGAATGTGACAGTCTCTTTGACACGCAGGTGTCCGTGGAATAGGAATGTGACAGTCTCTTTGACACGTAGGTGTCAGTGGAGTGGGAATGTGACAGTCTCTTTGACATGCAGGTGTCAGTGGAGTGGGAATGTGACAGTCTCTTTGACACGCAGGTGTCAGTGGAGTAGGAATGTGACAGTCTCTTTGACACGTAGGTGTCAGTGGAGTGGGAACGTGACAGTCTCTTTGACACGCAGGTGTCAGTGGAGTAGGGATGTGACAGACTCTTTGATACGCAGGTGTCAGTGGAGTAGGAATGTGACAGTCTCTTTGACACGCAGGTGTCCGTGGAATAGGAATGTGACAGTCTCTTTGACACGCAGGTGTCAGTGAAGTAGGAACGTGACAGTCTCTTTGACACGCAGGTGTCAGTGAAGTAGGAATGTGACAGTCTCTTTGACATGCAGGTGTCAGTGGAGTAGGAACGTGACAGTCTCTTTGACACGCAGGTGTCAGTGGAGTAGGAATGTGACAGTCTCTTTGACACGCAGGTGTCAGTGGAGTAGGAATGTGACAGTCTCTTTGACATGCAGGTGTCAGTGGAGTAGGAATGTGACAGTCTCTTTGACACGCAGGTGTCAGTGAAGTAGGAATGTGACAGTCTCTTTGACCCGCAGGTGTCAGTGGAGTAGGAATGTGACAGTCGTTTATGTTTGGTTTCAGTACGTGCTGAGGAGCTGGCAACTTGTAAGGTAAGTAGAACTACCTGCATTTACAGGGTCTGACATTTTATTAATTAAAGACAAAGATATTGAAAACCTGGACTTTTGTAAATGGAAAAGCGGGGAACTCTTAAGTAATTCTTAAGTTTTAGTAATGTGTCCAAATAAAATTAAGTCACCAAAACTTGAGATGTCAAGAATCTAGATTTAGCAATGTAGTAGTTGTGGCCTTTGTTCATATCAGTCACTATTCATCATTAATGCCTGCTTTCAGTAGATTGTGACCACTATCCACAACCTCTGCCACTGTCCACAACCTCTGCCATCATTGGTGTGCTTTTGTTTCGTTTCCGCTGGCAGCTTTCACTTTTACATCAGCTGAAATGAAACTAGGTTAAATAAAGATGTTGTTCTGGTTATTAGGAACAGATAACTCTACAATTTGATGGGCAGAAGCTAGACAAGAAAGACTTCCTTGGGAAGTCCGACCCTTACCTTGTGATCAGTCGGAGTAACGAAGATGGCAGGTAGAGAGTAACACTGGTTACGTTTGACACTGTAATAATTATGTTTCTTCATATAGTACTATAATATTTAAAGTATCTTTGTATTTTATGTTATAATCACCTCATCCAAGTGTGAAAAACAGATAAAAACGGTATACACATAAAATAAATACAATAATTAAATAATGTAAAATATATACAAAGCCAGGAAAAAAAACATAAGTACCATTGAATCCATTACATAGAATTTGCTATGTCTTTCTCAATGTGTCTTATTTGTTTGTTGTAGTTTCACAGTTGTGCACCAAACTGAGGTGATTAAGAAGACGTTAAATCCAACATGGCGACCATTCCTTCTCCTGGTTCAGTCTCTATGCAATGGAGACTATGACAGGTGAGACCACTCAGTCTGTAAGATCTCCCTTTTGTTGGCTACATAACAGGAAGGAGACCGTGCCACCCAGTCTGTGGTACCTTCCCTAGTTCCAAAGTTGTGTACCATGGACTTGTACACATTTGTACCAGTATGTTGAGACCATTTTGAAACCTGTTTTTAATCATCTGAACTGCTTTTTAGACTGAAGCGAATGGCAGGACACGTTGAATTCATCTTTCAGTTGTTATTAGATTTACATGGTTTTGAAACATTCAAAAGTATTGTAGTGTTGTAGAATACCAGCTTTTCAATCATCAAAACTGATATGCTGCAACACCAACTGACAACAATTTTGACTGTTCCAAAACCATTTAAATCTCAAAATAATTCAAAGATTACTTCAATATATCATGTCGTTCCCTTCCATCACATCCACAACATGCCAATCAATGTTGTTGCCAGGTACTTGTATATGCAGCTGAGTGAATTAGAGCAGTGTAGAGTTAAAAACATTCCCAAGGCTTGACACGACAGCACAGAATTCGAATATGGATTCTCGTAGTCAGGAGTCAGAAACTCTAGCCATCATGCTAGTACTAAGATTTTTGTTTAACAAGATTTAACAAGATTGCCACCTAGAATTCAACTCTAGATGGCAGGTGGACTAGGAAGCCATTTGGCTTATCGAGAGTCCAACCTATCTATCTAAGTATACCCCGCCCTTCTTAAGTATATGTCAATTTTATTTTTAAATATATTAACACTGCTAGCACCTACCAATCAGTGATAATCTGTTCCATTGTTTATTTCTTTGTGAAAATGAAAATTTTCTAATATCTAGTCTCCCTGCTTCTTTGCTAATGTAACTCCATGTCCTCTAGTCCTTCTCTCTTCCTTGACTGTAAAAAAATTTTTCCTTTCCCAAATATTTTAAACACTTCAATCTGATCTCCTCTCAACTTCTGGTTTCGTTTGTTCCAATTTTTAACCAAAACTAATATTCCTGAGTTTTGGTATCATTTTGGTTTTTTTTGTACTTTTTTAGCATATAAATTTCCCTTCTTCAATGGCCTCATGCTTAACAATATTCTAAGTGGGGCCCAACTTTTTTTTCGGGTATTATTGTTTTTTTTCGCACTATATTTGCCTAATTAACCCAAAAATTTGGGCCCTTTTCCTTAATTACACTGTTTACCTTAGTCAGCCTAATAGTTAACCCCAAGTCCTTTTCCTTTAAGGTAGTATTTAGTACAGTATCCCCATTGTATATTGTGCATCTTCATTCCCATGTCCTGTGTGAAGGCATTACATTTTCCCAAAATTAAACAGCTTTGCCACTTCTCGACCATTCTATCAACTTATTAAGATCATCTTTAAATGCTGTCTATCTGCATCACTTTTAATTTTCCTAAACACTTTTGTGTCGCCCCAAACTTCAACACCTTGCTTGTTATGTCATCACCCAAATCATTGTTTAAAATTTTTTCCCTTGCCCGGGTACTCCACTCAAAACCGTTTCCAGTTTGAAACCTCCCCATCAACTACTACTCTTTTTCTTCTACCAATAAGCCATTTTCTATCCAGTTGATCATTCCATTTCCTATGCCATGAGCCTTTAGTTTAAGTAGTAGTTTTTGGTGTGCCTTTTAAAAAAATCTAATTTTTTCACTGGTGATCCTCATCTAGCCACTTTGTGACATCTTCAAAAAACATAACATATTTTTTAACATGACCTCCTTTTTAAAAAACCCATTTTGAGATGGTTTATCAATTTTTTTTTAAAAGAAAATCAACCGGGTGATTTTTAATTATCTTTCTAATAGTTTGCAAATCCCGATGTTAAACTCACTGGTCAAAATTTCTCTACTTTTTCTAAACCTTTTTTAAATAATGGTATAATGTTTGCTTCTTTCCATTCAAGGAACTTTTCCCCTCCTCTAATGACAAATTGAACACTGTTGCAAGCGGTATGCTGATTTGTTCTCTTTTCCAATGTTTTGGGGGGAATCCCACCCATCGGTGTTTTTACCCTTCTATCTCTTTTTTTATACTCCCATTGTTGGGTTCAAATTAGTTTCCTAAATATCAAATCTCTCCCCGAACTTAGTCTCAATACTGGTAATATACTTTTCTTTTAAAACCGAACTAAATCTCTTTAGGGTTTTTTGTTAAAATCCCCCTTTATTATGTTTCCATACTACCTTCTAGAGGACCGACCTTTTCCCGAACTTTCTGTTTACTTGAACATACGCATAAAAACTCTTGCTGTCTGTTTTATATTAAAAGCAATTTTTTTTTCGTAGCTTTTCTTTGAATTTCTAATTTCACTGTAGCTTGATTAAGTGCTTCTTTTTAAATGCTATAGTCTTCTTCCCTTCGGTATGTCTATATGTCTTCCACATCCTTGTCTTTTTTTCTAATGGCTTCCTTCGATAAGTGTTTCTTCTTTGACCGTTTCCCCTGTTTTTTCAAGGGGGCAAATTTTCCGGCAGTCAATTTACTCTTTAAAATATTCCAGCATTCTTTTGCTTATTCTTATTTTTTATTAGTTTTCTTTTAAATATTCCCTCATTCCCTTTTATCTTCCTTTGTGAAAATTTTTCCTGTACCTTATTTTTCTTTCCGTTCTCCCCTTTTCTTTGATGATAAAATGTATCTGGGTTTTGATCACTACACCCCAGTGGCTCACATATCTTGACATTTCAACAAATTCCTTCTGTGAGCTCAATACTATGTCAACACGTTCTCGCCCTGGTTGCTTCTAACACATGTTGAGAAAGGAAACTATCTTGTACTAAATTCAAAAAATCTTGTCCTCTCTCCCGGTACTCTGTGAGATGTCCACTGTTAGCCCCCCGGGTTAAAAACCCCCCCTTTAATCCCGTTTACTCCTTCTTTGTAGCGTTTGTATTTTTTTATTCTCTTCCAGTTTTTTTGGACTCATCATAACCCCAAAAGTTTGTTATTCCCCGAACTATCCCAGACCCTTCTTCCCCAAATTTTATTTTTAACTTGGATTGATTCTTTAAAATTTTAAAATAACCCGCCTCCCCTTCTTCCTAATCTATCTTTCCTAAACATTACATACCCTGTCTTCCCAATTCGGCATCTGATATATCGGGTGTGGCCCAAGATTCAGTTAACCTATTATGTGAGGGTCAATATCTTCTACCATAATGTTTAGTTCATTTCTTTTGTTTATATGCTCCTTGCATTTAAACAAACACATTTATAACCAAATTCCGTAGGGTTTCCAGGCTGTTCTTTGCTGATGTCTTTTTTCTATCTTTATCTATGCCTCTAGTATTTGGCTTCTCTGTGTATCCCCCTGCAAACTAGTTTAAAAAGTTGCAACCTGTTCCATTATTCATCGATCGAAGAAGATTCTCGGAGAACACTGCTGCGCCCTTTCCGCTTAGATGGAGGCCATCTCTCATAAACATGTCTTCTTTACCAACCAAATATCCCCACAAATCTACAAATTCAACTCCTTCTTCTTCACACATCTGCTCTAATAGTCCGTTAATTGCCATCCTCTTGCAATTTCTAAATGTTGTTCCCCTTCCCTTCATCACTGGAAGATGTCATAGATGTACTCCTGAAACTTGTTGCCACAGATGCAAACTATGTGGGGGTTAAGCCGTAGAGTGCAGTGGTTCAGGGGTAGAGCTTCAGATTCACAACTAAGAGAACCCGGGTTCGAATCCTGTGCTGCGGTGTTAAAACCTCGGGCAAGTTTTTTCACTCTACATTGCTCCAGTTCACTCAAACATAAGTACCTGGCTATAGACAGTGGCGGATATATGTACGAGCAGCCTTCGCACATTAATTTTAGCGTATGGCTGGATGCTTCCCAGAGATGTCACGGAAGTAAAGCGTAAAGCGCTTTGAGCAATGCTGAGGATTGGATATTGCGTTATATAAGAACTTACCTTTTTACCTGTTAAAGTATCTATGCTCATATGCTACCTGCTGTCGTACTGAGATGGATGGTGTGTTTTAGGTCACTAAAGTTTGACTGTTACGACTGGGACAGTGACGGAGGGTAAGTTCACAAGTTGATTTCACATAATGTTCATAGATACGACTGGGACAGTGACGGAGGGTAAGTTCACAAGTTGATTTCACATAATGTTCATAGATACGACTGGGACAGTGACGGAGGGTAAGTTCACAAGTTGATTTCACATAATGTTCATAGATACGACTGGGACAGTGACGGAGGGTAAGTTCACAAGTTGATTTCACATAATGTTCATAGACCTTTTTGCAACTAACATGTTTTAACCAATGTTATGATTGAAGCAGTCAGAAAACTGATGTTTCAAAAAATTTCTTATGAATGCCAAACGTCATTGCAATCATCTTGATGTTACTGTCATGCACAAACTCCAAAATTCTTGTCTTAGCTGTTTTCATGTTTTAACATTTTGAATTTGGCTCTCACGTAAGGCCAGCCTGGTCCAAGGTCATGCCAAAATGACTTGAATAGCAAGGTGGGGTGACTGTATTCGAAGCAGTCTTTTTGTACATTTCGCTAGAAATATATTGGGAAATATATTGGGACTCTCCTAAGGTGACTGCAAATGTGAAGTTTGATTACCGCAAAGATGACAATAACATTCAAGTGTACATGCAATATGGACATGCTGTTGGTTAATGTTGCCATGCTGTTGGTTAATGTCGCCATGCTGTTGTTTAATGTTGCCATGCTGTTGTTTAGTATTGCCATGTTGATATCACTCCTGTATGTCCACCAGCAGTCATGACTTCATCGGCACCTTTCTCACCACAACGAGGCAACTCACCAAAGGTCGTGACCCCAGCAATGAGTATGAGGTCAGTAGGTCACATGAGGCGCTCAACTATCTCCACTGCCCACTCCTCCTGTCCACTAGTGCGTGTTCTGCTGTCTTGTGTCACAGTTGCAGTTGCAGCTGTGATTTCTGACAGAATCTACTCTAAACAAAGGCTGTGTGGTCTTTGTGGATCACAGTTTGGCTCTTAATAATTTGTCCATGAAATTCACCTGCCACTGCCGTTTATTGGGACCAAGATGTCTGCCTTCAAGTCTTTTTGTTTCAACAGTATAGCTATATTCTTCAGTTCTATAGGAGTCAAGAAATTTTCTCCATCCATTTGTTGTCAATCGTTTCTTTGGAAATATGATAATGAGAACGTGTTTGGTTTTGTTGCGCCACTCAACTATGATTTTCTGAGGTTACTTGTGCTAAAGAAGTGATTGTGTTGCTATTAGTTGATTCTTAGCACTTTGGAAGAATAGCATAACAAGCATTATGATGTTGTACGTGTGCTGTTGTTTATAAGTATTGCTGTTGAATGATGTTTCTTTCAGTTGATTAACCCAAAGAAGAAGGCGAAGAAGCACAAATATACAAACTCTGGGACGGTGAGTGGACAGTGTGTGTCAATAAGTACTAAGTTCACTCCTATCTTTAGGTTCATATTAGAGGCCACGTTTTGCCAAAAAATATAATAACTCTTAAAATATGCATGTATCATGTATTATGCAATATATAACAACAACCCCGAAATCACGAGTTTTATGAAACAAAATTTAAATTGACATTAAATGAAGCTGCTACAGTGCCGCCTTGGAAAAGTCTGTTTTCCGAAAAATGCACGAATGGCAGAATCATGACATCAGTCGTGGAAAACACTGCAGAGATCGCCAGTGTTTTCAGCATTATTTACACAACAACGTGCGACTTCACTGCACTGAATTACACCAAAACCACAACTGATGTCAAGCTAGAGCAACAAATCCAAATCGGGCATCTTCAGAAGTTTCTGTAAAATGGTAAATTTAGTTTGTTTATGTTGTGTACTCTTATACAATATTTAACTATTTTGGCAGAGAGCATCAACCATTTATTGTTAAGGGGCAGAGTAAATGTTTTCCCAGGATATGGCCTTTAATAATATATATTAATGTAAGTTAAGTTACACCCATGCACCAGACTTGTCACAACATGGTGACAGATTTGTAGATAGGATTATTATCTTTATAACGATATAACATTTCTGCTGTTATAATTTAATGCCTGCAACAACAGGTCATACTGCTGCAGACCCATGTCAAAGGATAGGACGTACACGGGGGTATCTCTTCGCCAGCAAACACTGGATCTTATACGCTCATAGAATATTAGTGAAATTGTTTTCGTTTCACAATTTTAAGCTAAAATGTACTTTTAAATAAATGTTAAATGTGTTTTTAGATCCGACTTTTGAGTAGCAAGGTGGAGACGCAGCACACGTTCCTTGACTACATCCAGGGCGGGTGAGTGTTTGTTGATGTCATTCTCATGTGTCCCCAACCATTGAACATGTCATGTTACACAGGTTTATTTAGGAAATTGGCCAGAAATAACTGTTAACGTCATGTTGCATAATTTCTTATTATTTTTGGTAGAAATGCGAACATTAAAATTGTCATGTTTCCGTGTCTAATTTATTTTCTAATTTAATAACTTGACATTTTCCGCAATAGAACTTAAGTGTCAGTCCTGAAATTGATCTTATATCCAGTGTGACAACACACACTGAGGGTTCATCCAGAAATGGAATTTATATTGTACCCAATGTGACAATGTAAACTTGGTGTTAACTCTTAAATTGGATTTTTTTACCCAATGTGATAACACAGATTGAGAGTTAATCCAGAAATGAGATTGAACCCAATGTGACAATGCAGACTTGGCATTAAATGTTAACTGTGAAATGGGATTAATCTTGTATCCAATAAGACAATGCAGACTGAAGGTTACACAAGTAATCATGAAATGACTGATTATTGTACCCAGTGGGCTGACACAGTAAGCATGGACGTTTTGGTTACAGCATGGATCTGAGCTTCACTGTGGCAATAGACTTCACGGCGTCGAATGGCAACCCTGCCACCTCCACGTCACTCCACTACTACACACCCCAACAGCCCAGTCTGTACGGCCACTGCCTCATGGCCGTGGGGGGCATCATACAGGACTACGACAGGTGGGTTCTAGGCATACTTGAGGCTTAATTGGTGGGTCGATCATGTGACCTGGTGTTGCCGAGCAACTAGATCTACTATTGAGCTTTCAAAATGGCTGCCACTGATGTGAAGCAGCTAGAAAGTTGTGTTGTGGATTATGTAAAATTCTGACCCCAGATGTTTTTCATGGGATACAGATAAGGAGGAGTTATATTAATGAGAAAAGTTGATCTGGTAAATATTGTGCTACTCTAACGATTTAATAAACATGTGTAGACCTCTCTGCTACAGTCAAGCTTGACCAACGTCACATCATTTTGATTGCAATGGTGAATATGGATCTGTCAAATACAGTGTGGGAATGCCAATACAAATTCTGGAATAGACGTAATATTTTAATATGTAATTTGAATTGGTGATAGAAACAAGAACAACATCCATTAGTTTTGTATGCAAACATTAGAATGAAGGATTATGCTAAATGAAGCCACTTAATTTTGTTGCAATGAATACCGTAAATAAATTAACATACTTTAATGACCTGATTATTTAAAAGTTTACTCGTACGGCTTTTAAATCGTGTAATTTCCGAAATTACAGTTGACATTTGGGTGTAAAATTGGTCTTGTAAAAAAACAATTTAAAAAAAATTACCCCGAAAAATTTTACAAAACAAGAATATTAAATAACACATTGTTAGTGACAAAATTTTTCCCACTTGGGGTTTTGGGAAAAACCCCCAAATGGATATTTTTAATTACCCGTTAAAAAATCCCATGTTCCCTCTAAAATGTTAGAAAAACCCAACGATCATAAAAATGAAAAAATTTTAAGTTTTTTTCCCAAAATCCCCTTTTTACGCCAGCAAATCCCACAGAATGTGTCACAAGGGAAGGATTCTCAGCGGGCGTCGATTTTATGTATCCCCATTTTAAAACAATTGGCAAAATAGTTGACCATTGCCTTATCCATCAGAAAAAATTCATCATCAAATTTTTGCAAATTAAATATTTTCCTAATTCTGTGCTTATAAAAGCATACAGAACTGTGCTGTTTGGTAACAACGCTAAGCTGGAGAAATGGCATAAATGGTGTGTTCACTCGTACAAATGTGGTGTTGGCTTCAGAAAGGGAGCCGCACCCTCTGCCAGGCAAATAAATGTTATTCATCGTCCTTTGACTTGTTAGCATCAATCCCACGCCGTCTGTTTTCACATTAGTTTTAATCTCAGTTCCAAGAACAATGTTCACACGTCTATAAAAGCCAGGCTTCATGCTGATTGTCAAAATAACACCACACTCTACCAGGGCTTCCCAGCCACTGACGACCGAGTTAATTGCATTTGCTTTCTGGGTCAAGATACAATGTTGTAACCCCGACTTCCATGTGCCTGGGCGCTGCCTGGACAAACACGGGTGGCTGGTGGCCTAATTAAGGGACGACTGTCTGAGAAAAATCCGTTCCCACGCTGGCGGAGACACCAAGTTATTACATTGTTGCTAGCCGGCAAGGAAGCGTCTTTGAAGTATAGCCGACACAGGCCTGGGAGAGGATGTGTAGCTTACATTTTATAGGTGCCAGCATTATGCATGGTTCTACATACAATCCTATAGAACCAAAACTTCTTAACATATTTTAACAATTTTAACACCATTGAATAGCTTAAATATGTGGCTACATTTTATTCGTTGGATGTATGGACATTCTGCCACCCAATTATTTTCTGATAGCATGGTGAAATTGTGGTTATTTTTGTTCCCGTTTTTGTCCTAATTCACGTAGTAATATTCCGATTAAAATACATACTGTGTTGTAATTATAAATGCATTACAATAATGAGTCTTTCAGTTATTCATTTATGATCATTATTAGCAAAGTTATGACTTTTATGAAACATTAAAATGTTTCCAAATTGCGTGCGCTACGGCAGTATGTCGCACGCAGTTAATGGGTATTGGCTCAAAGTCGGGGTGCGGCTTTAAATAAGGGTTTTGCCGATATCAAACAGTGCGGAAGAAATTTGGGATTTAGGTCAAAAGTCGGGGTGCGGCTTTAATTAGGGGTGCGGCTAGTAATACAGGATTTACAGTAAGTCTATAAATTAACATACTTTAATGACCTGATTATTTAAAATTTCACTCGTACATCTTGATTATAATCTGTGTATATATTAGAATTATTACAGTTGTTACTGTATTTTGTAATGTTTTGTGTAAAATGTGGCCTGCTTTGTAAACAGACAACAAATTATTATTATTTTTTATTCTCCCTCTGCACAAAGTTACCTTTCTCCCAAAACAAGAATATTAAATAACTAGTTCTTATGTTTCAGTGACAAAATGTTTCCTGCTCTTGGGTTTGGGGCCAAAATACCCCCAAAAGGAGTGGTTTCTCATGAGTTCTTCCTGGTAAGTTGTGCCATGTTCACAAAATACTCCAGTTTACCGCTTCTCCAATGTAGAAAGTCCAGTGCGATGATAAACATGAAAGGAAATTGATAAGTAGTTTTTCCATGTTTTGCACGCCAGCAAATCCCACAGAATTGTTGCCACACAGCAAGGATTTCTCAGCGTGTGGTCAGTCGATTGAGTAGTATAAAAACCCTGATTTTAGAAAACAAATATTTCAGAAAATAGTATAACATCTCGACCTTATCCATCGTTTATGAACAAATTGCTATGTGAAACCTTTATGAACAATTAAACTATTTTCCTGACATTCTGTGTGCTTATAAAACCATACAGAAACTGTGCTGTTTGGTAACATCTGCTAAGCCTGGAGAAAGGTGGTCAGTCAAACTCACAGTTGCCTGTGTGGTGCACTCGTACAAGCTGATGGTGTTGGCTTCAGAATGGCAGCTCAGACAACCCGTACTGCCAGGGCATACCCGGTGTGTTGAATGCCTACTACACATCTCTCCAACACGTCCAGCTGTATGGACCCACCAATTTCGCACCCGTCATCAATCACGTCGCAAAGTAAGTCATTTGCATCTTGACTGTGTCATCTCTCTGGATTGTCTTTGTAACGCCAACTGGCATGGAAAGACTATGTAGAGAACTTAGAACACTAACAAGTTGGAAAAATGGAGCGGGCATGATTGATATTAATTATGAACATGTCATATGGGGCGCTGTGGTGATGTGTTCTGAGAACTGTGGTTTGAATTCTCTTGCCGCCATTTTGAAGCATGAATAATTTCGTATATATACATGTTGTGTGGGTGGTGTATATATATATATATATATATATATATATATATATATATATATATATATATATTATGTATGTGTGTGTGTGTATGTATTATATATGTGTGTGTGTTATGTTATATAATATATATATATATATATATATATATATATAAATATATATATATATATATATAAAAAACATGTGTGTGTATTCTCTTGCTGCCATTTTGAAGCATGGCAAATTTCATATATACATAATTATAGTTGTGTGTATGTATATATATATATATTTGTGTGTATTGTGTTATATATATATATATATATATATGCATGTGTGTATTGTGTTATATATATATGTATACATTGTGATGTACATATATATATATATATATATATATATATATATATATATATATATATATATATATTATGTTTAATATACAGAGTAATTACAACATGGCTGAATGCTTCCTAGAGCAGTCAAGTAGATGATGTAATGAATAGGTCTGTCAGGTAGGGTGTACACTGCCTTGAGCAGTCGGGACTAAGGAACTTACCTCCCACCGTTTGACTGCCCAGGTTTGCCCAGGCCTACACAGATGGTTCTCACTACTTCGTCCTGCTCATTCTCACCGACGGAATCATCACAGACATGCCTATGACGAAGCAGGCCATTATTGATGTAAGTTTAGCGGTTTTCAGCTGTTTTAGCTCAACTGCATCAAGCATAAATAAATATTTGAAACAAGCAATGTGTAACTTCATGAATATTAATTTTTATAATTAACCATTCAGTAAGTATTTACTTTAGATCAGCAGATATATTGTTTGACATACATTTGTAAAGTGTAATATTCATGTATTTCATTGACTTAATTGACTCAAATGTGTGAAATGTAAGGTTTCTTTTACATCATTTCATACTAATTTGAAGAAAGTCAGGATTGGTTTTTCATTTGACCTGTTCTTTGCAGACGAATGGGACGGTTGCCATGGCAATGTAACAAAAGCCTTTGATATTAATTTACAATAGATTAAGGAATGTAGACCATGTTGCAGGACCTTGGTTTGCTAGGCTTTTGAGTTGTTAGTGCTAAGAATTCAAGAAATATATTTGGCAGCA
The DNA here is from genome assembly GCA_025642075.2 of Ridgeia piscesae. NCBI lineage: Eukaryota > Metazoa > Annelida > Polychaeta > Sabellida > Siboglinidae > Ridgeia > Ridgeia piscesae. The sequence continues at coordinate 1,306,581 of JAODUO010000001.1, forward strand.
AAGACTCTTTTCACTTTGTAGGCTTCAAGGTTTCCGATGTCCATCATTATTGTGGGCATTGGCAATGAGGACTTTTCAGGTAAGATTCTACCCTTTGCTCAGACCAGTTAAATGTCATGTCTCAGTGGATGGTGCATATGCCACAGTCACATGGGCACCAGATGCTTTACACAGACTCACTTTTTAAAGAATTATTTCTCTGTGAATTTGCAGTGCTGAATCACAACTCCTGTTCTGATTGGTCAATGATGCTGCCATTCACACGACTTCCAACATCTTTGCCTTTTCCAATCCCTCCACCTGACATAAACCACATAATAGAGTAACATTTGACCATAAACAACACCTTTATTCCCATTAGACACTAGCTGAAATTTCCACATTCTGTTTGCTCTTGTTCATCTGGTTCACAAACCCAAAAGCAGGCCAAGGTACAACAGACTCAATGTACATGGTTATATTGTTATCACCACTGGCTGGTGTGGGTGATTCTGGGCCTTGCATCAGACTTGCTTGCTGCGGCTGATTACACCAGTACCAGCTTTCTCTACCCAGGGCACATCCTTTTCAAAAAATCCTCACCCAATAAAATTGTCCATAAGGAGTGTGGTCGGCCTCCAGTCATGTGATAATATTTTGAGTGATTTCAGCCACACACTGCTTATGATGTGAATGGGTCATTATATTGGGATTCCCACCAGTCGTGTCTTCAGATGGGGCGGGTATTTGTGCTGTTCTCATGGCTGGCACAGTAGTGACTGGTGAAGTCAATTGCTATAATTGTACGGAGGCCATCGGCCAGGGGTATGTAGTGTAGCGCTGACCCCTGGGTGCAACACAGAATAGTTCCATTCCATAATGGCACCCCGTTTTTGGAAAGCCCTTAGTTCGTGTTATGGTGGCATGATACAAAAATAGTCTTGTTGCTGTGTCTCAAAGCACATAATGTGGCTGTGTTGTAGCAATGAGGGAGCTCGACTCAGATGACAGGATCTTGACAGTTGGCAGACATTCTGCTGAACGTGACATAGTTCAGGTATGCAATTTTTTTAGCTGCATACTTCAAACCTTGACAGATTTGTAACGTACATCTGGCTATAGACAATGGTGTGCATATAAATGAATAATATTTGCAGTCGTTCCAACATGGTTTAATGCGTCCAGAAGCTGAAGCAGCAATGTACCACAAGTCCTTGTTTTGTTTAACAAGCTATCATATTTACAGTGAAACTTATTTCAGTTAAGTATGATTTCTTTCACAAATCGAAAAGTGGATTGTGAAGTATAAAGTGCAGTAGTATAGTGCTGAGTATCCTGAGGACTGGATACTGCGGAATGTAAAACTTACCTTTATGTAAAGTGTACAGGGCACAAAACGTCCAGTTTGGACTTTTAGCCACTACCATTTTTGCCAGCTTTTGTGATGACATTATGGCCATTGGGCAGAGCTAGCACTAGCCTACAATATGCTGCATGTGTTCTGCAAATATACAGAGTTACATAAATCAACATTAAATGTCCACATATATACGTTGGCTGCTACTCAAAGTGTGTTTTATGTATTAAATATGATTTATTAACTAAAACTGTTTACTATATGTTGAATGGTGCTTTTTTATCAAACATTGCCATAAGAACAAAGAATTTTGCAATAACAGATCCATCGATATAATTCATCCTTGTGGAATAAGTGATACAAGATAATTTTACTGTTTGTTTCAAGTGTCTTATATTTAGCATCACAATTAAGGAGTGTAATGTGTTTAGTAGGCCAAGGTTCAACAGCTAAAAAGTAGTGCAGCCAGTTACATAGGAGAAAATTTAGAAATCAGTCACCCTCTTCACTAAATACCCCACTGTCTGTTTTAGTTTGTCCCATTCCGGGAATTCATTGGTGGTCGCTATGGCAACGACCTGACAGCGAGCCAGGCGTACCTAGCGAAAGAGGTCCTAGCAGAAATTCCCGGGCAGATCACTGGTTACATGAAGAAGCACGGCATAAGTCCACGACAACCTACAACCCCACCTGGTGGAGGGGACCAGAGTGACAGGGGAAGGGTGCCGTGAGATATCATGTGTTTTGTAAGTTTAATGTTTGTACTGCCAGGTTCATTGTGCAATTCCATTGTTGTGTGGGAAACACAATGAAGACAGACTGTGACATTTTTGTATGGATGTTATTTTTAAACAACTGATATTATTCTATATATTCGAGTAGATCCAGTGTTGTAAAGTTCCATAAAATAGTAATTCAGTTAGCCGATTACCATTGTCATACATTTCATTAAACAGATCTGGTTATAGCTAATTAACTTCTGTGAATAAACTGCTCAAAATACTATACTCATTAACTTAGCCTGTTTCCACAATTCTAAATTTTTGTGTCTCATTTAGTATAATTTCGTTAAAAAAATGCAACCATCTATTACTTGCATGACCTGAATTACCTGGGCCATTTATTCACATTTATACCACCTTATTATTACTTTGAATCATGGCATCCAATCATGTCACTTTACAGTAAGCATTTAAACCAATTTGTAACTCTAAATATATTAATAATAATATAAAAAATTATTGCAAATGATAACATCTATGTTTCGGTTTTGTATCACATAATAGTGAAACTTTGTAAAGATCTAAATGTACATAAAACAATTCTGTAATATTGCACTAAATGTGTTTTCTTGCTCATTAAACTGTTCATGTACTGCTGCATGAACATCACTGAACATGAATCATGTTGGACTCAATTAGTGGTGAACTGTGACACTGTAGGAGGAGTGCTATAAGCTTGTCAACTTGTGAACTTATCCAGCAAAAACCTTGTTCGGCTGCAGGAAATTGGTATAAGAAAACTTGTAATTATGCAACATATTATGATTAAAAAATAATGTGTTTGCAACAATTTCTGTTTATTACATTGTTATAATGTTGACAATGTTGACTGGTGTTTTTATAAATGTACACTAACAGTATTCCAGGATATGTTTATTTTTCATAGGATTATTTGTGAAATTTTGCTACATGCAAAATTTGTGCTGTATAAATAGTTTTATAAGCAAGTACCAGTATCACTTGGTGGGAAAACGTTACTGTAGTTTTTAATCTGGAATAACTTTGTTAGACTAATTCTACAATGGATCTTCACAGGTTATATTTTATTCATTATTATTAATTAGTACATCTGATTCTATATGAATTAATTGCATTTTTCTTTTTAAAACAGTCACAATATTGCAATATTGATTACCAGTATATTAACAAATGTGTCAAGTGAAGTTAACTTTGTATATCATGTCAAGATAGGCACAGCGAATGTTTTAGTTGAAAGACTTGATTTATGCACCTGTCAAATCCTTCCCTAGCATCTTAAATGTGCTTCTTACATGGTACATTTGTGGTGTGTTGAATAATTTGTATTTACATCTGTGTAGCAAATAATAATGTTTGTATCTGGGTAGTCAAGGTAGATTATATATTTATAGATTGTTTAACAAATAGCAGTCTATTTGTGTAGACATTGTATATTTTGTTATCTTGCAAACACAGGATGTATACCATAGCTAGCAGATTTATGTATATTGGTGTTGAAAGTATCATGCCAGTTATTTTTGTAAAATGAATAAATGTGTATGACTTGACAACTGGCTTACATGTTGTGTTCTCCTGTTTGTTTTAATGTGTGTTATGAAGGGTGGATGTGTGGGGAGGGGTGGATGGTGGACTGAGGTGGATGGGTGAATGGAGGGATTGGGGTGGACTGGGGTGGATGTGTGAATGGAGTGATTGGGGTGGATGGGGGACTGGGGTTGTTATGTGGGAAGGGGTACATGTGTGAATGGGGCACTGGGGAGGGGGTCCTCATCGTCACAAAACCTATATCATAACATGGAACGTGTCCGTGTGTCCGTGTGTGTGATTATATGTCAACTACTCCCCACTAAGTGTCGTGTACAGCGACATTTTCACCTACTTGTATAACAAAAACAAATTCCAAACACGAGTCTAGTAAAATATTGTGAACAGTTTATTCTGACCATCTCCATGACAGTATTCAAGGAAACAGGTGCAACAGTCGAAGGAGTCAACAATGAACGTGTGTCTATGTAAACATGTATATAATATATGCATAAAAATATCCAAATGACAGCTATTTACTATTCTCACAAGACATTCTCCTAATAATTTTTTTACTCGTCCAATTATGACAGATCTTAAGGTCATCCATTAAACATTCCCTTGGTCCCATACAAAAATGCCCCCCTTCTCTCAAAGTTGACTGAACAAATTTGTGAATTAATTCTAGTTGTGTGGGCTTGATTAAGTCAATTTGTGTGTGAATGCACAATTTCACCAATTAGGTTGCTGACACAAAAATGTACAAACACAAAGAACTAGAAAATTGTGTCATTTGGAAGCATTCATGTTTTTGAAGGTATGTAAAACTTACCAAAGCTTGTAACTAAAGTATAACACATTCAGTAGATGATACCACTAACAGAAATATATTATATCTGGTAAACCTCTGCAAAAAATCCGCCATTTTCACGTGTCACCTTTTTGAAGGTCTGACTCTGAATAGTTATGCAACAGGTGGGTTCAACTACATTAAAACTAATATAATTCGACATAAATCAAACTTTAATAACCGTACCATGGCGAAGCTAGTTTTCGCTGACAGTGATAGAGATTGTTTGATCAAGTGGTGTGGAAACAATCACCAATCTCTAGATTAGTTCCTAAAAATATATATCATCAGCATTTCTGTCGTGTGATATTATTCATATTAATTGTGTAATAAGCAACTAATTATATAAATCACAAGTAATGCAACATCATAATATCCGTTTGTGTACATTATTAATCAGCAAATAGATATACTGTAATTAGCAGCAACTGATACACCAAACAGCATAAATACATATTAACAAAACCCTATTATATAAGGCAGTTGCTATGTATCAACAAAATTAATAATAACTATTAAATTTATAGGCAAAACTTAAGACAAAAGCAACTTAACAACAAGTATACTAAAATGTGTAAACAACAAAACATAACATTGACTATTTGAACTGCTAAGAACGTTGTACCAAACATCCTGCAAACATCTCAATAAATGCTATCATATGGGAAATTCTTCCCCCATATTTATTATTTATCATGTGCTATGTTAAGCATGGGTCTGTTTGCCTCAGGTTGCTGATTTAGCCCACATAATGTATTAATTATATAAAATTGTACTCACATTATTACTTATACCCCACACTTGTAAAGTGTCCCACAGTTTGGTAGATATGCAAATATATGTCCTCAAAAATAAAACGGAATCGCTGGTTATTCTTCTGAATACATTTTGGACTTGACTGTGTAAGTCTATGTTGCTATGTCCTTGCATATATGTATCCATGTACATTATAGCTATAACTGTTGGCACTGTGCACACACAGGCACACACGCATATGTACTCATACACACATACACACACACCTGAATGAGGCAGATAAGTGACAACGTGCATGTTTCAACGTTTTGCCGCAAACTTTCTTGGGCCCCTTGGTTTCTTCACCCGGTTTGGGAAACCTGAAATAAAGAATCACCCATTGTGACTGCACATAGCCAGGTTCAATGTGATAAAACATCTTGCGTCAACATTCAGTGGAAACGATTCAAAACGAACACTACAGTTTGCTTGTCACCAGAGGTGTCATTAGTAATCGTGTTACCAACAATGTTTTTGTTTGGTAGTACTGTTTGAATATACTTCCAAACTGCCAATACACGAGGCTGGATGGGAATAGATCTATGATATGAATATTTTAATTTTCTCTCCACTGTCTATATGACATATATATGACAGAAGTTAGAACGTTCCACCCAGACTTTCACAGAAGACAACACAGTCACACACAAACTTATATGTACCATTTGTACACACTACAGCAATTCATCTTCCATCTTAGCAGAAGATACAGTTCTTTGAAATATCACGGCTCAAAAGTCTCAACGATAGCCCCAGTATTTTTTTTTTTTAAATAGCACAACCCTATGATTATTTGGGTGAAATATGACATGTTCTTGTTCTTGAGTAAAATACAACTTTTTATTTTAAGTGGGTCATTATTCTTAATTACTACAGTTAAACATTTTCAGTGATTGCCTCTTATTTCTATATGATTTATCACAGCTTATGATATTCTTATGAAACATGGTGACATTCTGATTACTAAAGTTACAATTTGTTCTCATAAAAATTAGAAATGTCCATCAAATTGTTTAGTTTACCACAGTTATACTCACTAATGTCAACTCCCTGGTAGATGATTTTCTTGTCAAACACCCAAGTCAAAACTGAAAGAAGAAGACGGATTATTGCATATTTGCTTGATAAAGTCACATTCATACATTTGCTTAGATGTACTGCCATCGATGATGTCATCGCAGGCTTCTTAACGAATGCATATCATTGCATTTGAATGCGAATATGTAACTTCTTTCGAATGCGAATGTCTATTTCGATTAACACTTTTGAATATAAATGTTTGGTGGTCACATTCGAATGCAAATGTCTGATCACTGCGTCAAAATACAAATGTTTGTATTATGTGTATTAGTGAGCTGTTGGCCTATGTAATAATTTTTTTTACATTTTAGCATTAAATGAAAAACCTTATTGTAAATAATAATAACATACAAATTACTAACACAATATTTATTATCAAACCTGTGTACAACATGCATAATTAATCAGACTAAAAACACTTAAGTAAATGAGAACAGACCTAATACCTGCCCCAATTGTTAGATGGATAACAAATTGTTGGAGCCGCTGAACAGTTGTGTGTATTCAAATATATGGGTTTACATTCCAAACATTGTGGCTGAAATTACCCAAAATTATATTAAGAGACCACAACAAGTGTTACCAACTGCATGTATGATGCTATGTTGTTACCAAAATATCCAAATTTTTGAAAAACCATTTTGCGGTGGATTTTCCTGTAAAGCAACACACATCTTCATTATTTAATATATGCTCAGATAACCCTCCCTTGTGTGGCTCAAATAATAACTTCTCGACTTTAAGTTAAGGCTGTTAGGCCTACGTTATAATGAATTTCTTGTTAATGTTCAAATCAATGAAAAACTTCTTGCAAATTTGTAGTTAAACAATAAACTGTTTAAAAGCGGCTGCTGGAGGGGTTAGTAGGTTATATGAATTACTTTCATGATCTACTGGGCTGGGTGGACACTGGGCAGACAAGAACAAGGACAAGATGTTTCTTTTTTGACCCCAAAATAAGTACATGAATTCAATAATCATAATGTGAAACATAAACAAAACGTCATACATCAGTAATTAAAAACAGTGAAATGGGGGTCAGTGACTCCTGTTAAGACTGAAAAGTCGCTATCACAGGAGCCAGTAGTAGTAATTATACATTTAGTTAACCTCTCAATATACGTATGTATAGTAATTTTTACTTCAATAGTAATTTTTTTTCAATACGGTTTGTTTTCTCTTAATAGTTTATTCTATCTCTGATGCATGTGTAGATGCTTCTCTGTAGTATAAGTAAGTAGAAATAATAAAAAAAATACATATAACATTTCATTGCATCTATCCATATACAGTGTATGTGCATATTAAAATTCTAATGACTTTGTGTATTAAGACTATCTGGTGTCCAGTGGACAGTTGCTAGTGAGGCCTGTCTTACTGTCACGTGTGAACAGGTATGCTGGTGCATAAAGACTGAAAGGACCATGAATCCCTTTGGTCAGACAGCAATCATTCATTCCTGCCTGTGCCTTGTGGGTTGGTCCAATAATCAAGACTATCTAATTACATAAAAGCAGCTGGTTACATATTATACCCAGCAATTAATCAGTGCATGACTAGTGGTGCCCCAGGAGGGGTTTTGCACTACAAAAGATCAGAATCAGATGAATTGGAAGTCTGAAAGGACTTTCCTATTGCCTCGTGTGAAAAGGAATGCCTCATTACATAAAAGCGGCTGGTTAAATATTATACCCAGCAATTAATCAGTAGATGAATGGGACTGTAAGGACTTTCCTGTTGTCAAAAGGAATGCTGGCTGGTGGGTTAACCAGTGAATTGTTCAAACAACCACTTTGGCCTGGGAGCAAGTTGGGTAATAATTTGTTTGTAATATGCCAACATTTGATACACATTCAATGAAACATTTCAACAGTCAAATATTTGAATGCGAATGTTTATAGTTTGCATAATCTGTAATTTGAGAGATTATAATTAATGATGTAGTATACAAGATGGTCATATCACCTAGTCATAAATAATTTATTCAAAGAAATATTCCGTGTACTGCATTTTTGTCAGCTTGTACCGTATTCAACACATTTCATAAATCAATCTCTACACATAACATGATGATAATAATTGTAACAAAGACTAAGCTCACTCTGACATGATAGCATCATAGGGAGCACAAGTTAGGATTGTGATAGCTATCTGTTGTCATTATTGTGATAGCTACCTGTTGTTATTACATCGTGTATTATGATAGCTAACTGTTGTTATTATTGTGATAGCTAACTGTTGTTATTATTGTGATAACTAACTGTTGTTATTATTGTGATAACTATCTGTTGTTATTATTGTGACAGCTATCTGTTGTTATTATTGTGATAGCTATCTGTTGTTATTATTGTGATAGCTATCTGTTGTTAGTATTGTGATAGCTATCTGTTGTTAGTATTGTGATAGCTATCTGTTGTTATTATTGTGATAGCTATCTGTTGTTATTATTGTGATAGCTACCTGTTGTTATTATCTCCGCAGTATTAGAATAGCTGAGTACAGACCAGTCTACCATGTCGTACTCACCTGGCTGATGAATAGCTGGGCTTGAAGAGGGTGACATTGGACTTGGCAAACGTTCGTTCGAATGGGGAGACTTTGTTCTCTGGTGCTGCAGTTGAAATGACGTTAAATATAGTTACTGAGAAACCACCGCTGTCATAGAGCCACTGCAGTAGTTGTGGCAACAAAGTCCAGCAAACGAATATAAAACCTGATGATAACTGTAAGAAATCACAGGCGACTACATACACGTAAATAAGAAACATGTTTCTTCCCCTCATCCGCCTTCTCCTACTTTTTGGCAGCTGCATAATTTTGTCATTATCTGATAAAATGAAAAGAAACTACCAGGGTAGTAATTAATGGTTCTGTGAAAATATCTCGATCGAACAAAGAGCATAAAAAAATCATACATTAGTACTCCGTACCCTGTGCGTGCGGTGACGCCGTCTTCTGTCTCCATGCTTCGCGTCCCTATCAGAGGTTCCCCTTGATTCAGCTCGTACTTTCTGACCCCCAGATCCTGCTGAACACCAGGAAACACAAAACACAAAGTTAAAAAACACTTTGTTTAAAACAGTTTATTTGCGCACGTACAGAGCACAATATTGCAGAATGCGGGGGGGGGTGGCCTGTTACAAAGTATAAATACTTTGTTAAAGTTCAAGTAATAAGCATGTAACAAAGTATAATTTCTATAAAGCGCTTTATTTGTACAGAGTAGTTTTATCTAAAGTAACAATACTTTTACTACTTTTGTGTAGTAAAAGTAGTACTTCAATATTTTCTTTACAATATTTCTGTGTCTAGTCGCTAGGGGGACAAATGCTGCCAGTAAATCTGACTTTCCACTTATAACTATTTACCATACACACGGTCTAAGACTGTTTCCCACATTTTATTCTGCATGTAATGTTGGATACCCACTGGAAGAATTTGTCGACCTTCCAAGCATTTGTGACACCTTGGCCATACCACTCTCTGCCTTTGGAGGAACGGCTTGGCTATCCGAGTCATACTACAACAAGTCAGACCACAAAACCTTACATTTGGCAGTTTAATAAGTTCACTCAGTCTTGATTTGCATATTTCAGTCATAATAATGTCATCTGGCAGCTAAATGTAGAGACCATGGTGTTGGTGTGAAACATGGCTGTCAGTCTCTGATACGTTGTTGTCTTAACATTACACTCTCACAGATGAAAAACTCGGTGACGGAGTGACCCCAGACATATGGTGAATTGTACGTAGTAGCCAGTAGTGATTCTGTGATTAAATGTGCACATCATTAACGTGTTCTAATTCAATAAATACCCGACTTGTGTTGTTCCTTCTGCATAAACCAGAAATATAAAATATACGTCCTGACAAACTTGTATTGTCTCGCTGGGTTGTGTGCACTGCACTGGTCAGGACAAAACTGGAAAAGCGAAACGTGTGTGTGTGTGTGTGTGTGTGTGTGTGTGTGTGTGTGTGTGTGTGTGTGTGTGTGTGTGTGTGTGTGTGTGTGTGTGTGTGTGTGTGTGTGTGTGTGTGTGTGTGTGTGTGTGTGTGTGTGTGTGTGTGTGTGTGTGTGTGTGTGTGGGGTGTGTGTGTGTGGTGTGTGTGTGTGTGTTGTGTGTGTGTGTGTGTGTGTGTGTGTGTGTGTGTGGTGTGTGTGTGTGTGTGTGTGTGTGTGTGTGTGTGTGTGTGTGTGTGTGTGTGTGTGTGTGTGTGTGTGTGTGTGTGTGTGTGTGTGTGTGTGTGTGTGTGTGTGTGTGTGTCTGGTTGTGTGATTATGTATGTATGTGTGTCTGTGTGTCTCTGTGTGTGGGCGTGTGCGTGCGTGTGTGCATGCGTGTGTGATTCAAATCTGCATCTGTGTAATTTAACAACATGGGTTTTACTAATTAGCGATCCAAAAGCAGTAACTAAGCAATACCAGCTGAGCCTCTGCACAGCCGCCCAAACTTACACTTTCATCAGTGGAGTAGTCCACACTTGGTTCAAAGGATGAACCTGAGCAAACAAGAAAAGAAACTCTATTAAAGGAAATAACAATCAGACAAACGTATTCTATATTCAACACGTACACAAACTGTGCAGAGGATAACACTCTATGTAACATTTGGCAATATGGAAAATTGCAGACATGTTATTCTCCTCTTGGCAACCCTGTCGTCAGGGGTGGGGTTGGCCATGACTACTGTCGTCTTTTTCTTCTACACTTTTCTCTCACTATGTTTTCATTCAACAGTCTCCAACTCCTTCTACCTTGTGTTATTGTTCTCCAGATTCTCCAACTGTATCCAGGAGGCATATTTACAGTTAAGATGAGCTTCAAGCCAGAGGTACAGTGGCTCAGGGTTTGGACCCTCGACTAAGAGAACCCTGTTTCAAATCCTGTGCTGCAGTGTCAAACCATGAGCAATGTTTTCACTCTACATTGCCCCAGACCACTCAGCTGCATGCATACATGACTATAGATAGTGGTGGATATTTGTGTACGAATAGAGAAGGTTCCAAGAGAAGTAGAGTTAGTGTTCGATTGAACAGGTCGGCCAGGGAGTAAAGTATAAAGCACGATGAATAATCCTGAGGACCAATTACTGCGCTATATAAGAACTTTTAAACCATGTTGGGAAGCTGCGAAAAGTTCAGATTTATGGTAGGGAACAGAAGAGGACAGAACTTTGATTCATGCACAGTACATTTACAACAACAACTGGTAACCATGGTATTAAGTGTAAAAAGTCTCAATATAGAAACATCCAGATATTTAAATGGTTAAAAAGGCACAGCTTGAGAGAGACGCTTTATGTTCCAGCATAAGTAAAGAGGAAAGATCAGATAATAATTATGAATAAAAAGAAACAAATTCACACCTGCATTGGGATATTTGAATACTACAGTCTAATAATAACTACAGGACCAGAACAAATGAACCCATAGAGTGATTTTTGTGGTGGCATTTGGTGGATTTCACAGCTCTGAACTATTATTTATGCAATAATCACTCACTATATATCAGCCATGTTGTTCATGTCTGTTGTTCAATAACTGACCTATAAGTGACCTATATGTGACCAATGTAGGAATAATGGTTCAGAGCTGATGAGACAAATAAGTAAAACAATTGGGTTATGTACAAAAACAATGCTCGATGCAACTATATTTACTATTTTAATTGTTTTTTTATTATTTATAGAGAAAACTAAACTGGACTTTGAAAAAGACGAAGTCATGCAGTATGCGTTTCTGCCAAAATCACGAAATCTATGGATGTTTTGATTTAGACAGCTATTTTGGCACAAGTACAGAATAAACATGTGCTACTTAAAACCTAGATCAGTGTGGCAGGGTAGATATAACACAGTGTGGCAGGGTAGATATAACACAGTGTGGCAGGGTAGATATAACACAGTGTGGCAGGGTAGATATAACACAGTGTGGCAGGGTAGATATAACACAGTGTGGCAGGGTAGATATAAAACAGTGTGGCAGGGTAGATATAACACAGTGTGGCAGGGTAGATATAAAACAGTGTGGCAGGGTAGATATAAAACAGTGTGGCAGGGTAGATATAACACAGTGTGGCAGGGTAGATATAAAACAGTGTGGCAGGGTAGATATAACACAGTGTGGCAGGGTAGATATAAAACAGTGTGGCAGGGTAGATATAACACAGTGTGGCAGGGTAGATATAACACAGTGTGGCAGGGTAGATATAAAACAGTGTGGCAGGGTAGATATAAAACAGTGTGGCAGGGTAGATATAAAACAGTGTGGCAGGGTAGATATAAAACAGTGTGGCAGGGTAGATATAACACAGTGTGGCAGGGTAGATATAAAACAGTGTGGCAGGGTAGATATAAAACAGTGTGGCAGGGTAGATATAACACAGTGTGGCAGGGTAGATATAACACAGTGTGGCAGGGTAGATATAACACAGTGTGGCAGGGTAGATATAACACAGTGTGGCAGGGTAGATATAAAACAGTGTGGCAGGGTAGATATAAAACAGTGTGGCAGGGTAGATATAACACAGTGTGGCAGGGTAGATATAACACAGTGTGGCAGGGTAGATATAACACAGTGTGGCAGGGTAGATATAAAACAGTGTGGCAGGGTAGATATAACACAGTGTGGCAGGGTAGATATAACACAGTGTGGCAGGGTAGATATAACACAGTGTGGCAGGGTAGATATAAAACAGTGTGGCAGGGTAGATATAAAACAGTGTGGCAGGGTAGATATAAAACAGTGTGGCAGGGTAGATATAAAACAGTGTGGCAGGGTAGATATAACACAGTGTGCCAGGGTAGATATAACACAGTGTGGCAGGGTAGATATAAAACAGTGTGGCAGGGTAGATATAAAACAGTGTGGCAGGGTAGATATAAAACAGTGTGGCAGGGTAGATATAAAACAGTGTGGCAGGGTAGATATAAAACAGTGTGGCAGGGTAGATATAAAACAGTGTGGCAGGGTAGATATAAAACAGTGTGGCAGGGTAGATATAAAACAGTGTGGCAGGGTAGATATAAAACAGTGTGGCAGGGTAGATATAAAACAGTGTGGCAGGGTAGATATAAAACAGTGTGGCAGGGTAGATATAACACAGTGTGGCAGGGTAGATATAACACAGTGTGGCAGGGTAGATATAACACAGTGTCGGAGGTGAACGGAGAACAACAGCAAAACATAGAAGGAGTTGGAGACTGTTGATAGAGAACATAGTGAGAAAAAAGTGAGAAAAAAAGAAGAAAAAAGACAATGGTAACCATGGCAACGTCACCCCTGGTGACAGGGATGGCAAGAGGAGAACTTACTGTTGTTGACGACGTCTTCCGGAGTTTCAGATGAGGTCACGCCCTCCAATGCAATGTGCTGCAGCGACCATTTACCCCGGCGGTTTGGGTCGGCGTAGGTGTACTCATCAGTTGGCTCTTCCTCGTTTGTGTCTGCCTCGGCCTCTGCCTCTGCCTCTGCCACGATCTCGCCCACGTCCGCATATATATTAGTATCTTCGCTTGAGGCTTGCGTGCTTGGCACAGCCACTGCTGGCCGACTGATCAGTCGCTGTTTCTGTTTATCAGAGTCCAACACCTGCACTGTCGGCTTTACACCCGCGGCGGTGGGCTTCAGGATGACTTCCTTGTATGGTTCGATTAGTTTCTCTGGTTTCTGATTCTGAAGCGTGGGCTTTGAACCCATGGCTGTGGGCTTCAGGATTACTTCCTCGTATGGTGCGATTAGTTTCTCTGGCTTGGCACTGGTCTTCTTAGTGCTGGTGTCAGGCTTTTTTGAGATATTCGGTTTTCCTGGGATCACTGGTTTTTCCGCCGAATCTAACACAAACGTACGTTCACCCGATGAGAAGAAATGGATGATTAGGAAAGTTTACCATTGTTTAAAAATAAATTTTTCTGTTCCGTGTTTATGTAACTATAATCAAGTCTGTGTGGCTACGTATGTGTGCAAATGTGTCTGTGTCGTTTGTGTGTGTTTTATGTGTCTGTGTATGTGTGTGTATGTATGTGTGTGTGGGTGTGTGTGTGTGTGTGTGTGTGTGTGTGTGTGTGTATATATATATATACATATATGTACGTACATATGTATGTTTGTGTGTGAGACATATACATATGTGTGCATGCATGTCTATATTTGTGTATATTATGTGTGTATGTGTGTATGTGTGTTTGATATGTGTTTGATATGTGTTTGATGTATGTTTGATGTGTGTGTGTATGTGTGTGTGTGTGTGCGTGCGTGCGTGCGTGCATGTGTGTGAGTCTGTGTATTTATGTCTGTGTGTATTTGTATGTGTGTTTTATGTGTTTTTGTCTGTGTGGATGTTTGTATATGTGTCTGTATGTGTGTTTTATGTGTTTTATATGTATGTGTCTGTGTGAGTGTCTGTGTCTGTGTCTGTGTCTGTGTCTGTGTCTGTGTCTGTGTCTGTGTGTGTGTGTGTGTGTGTGTGTGTGTGTGTGTGTTGTGTGTGTGTGTGTGTGTGTGTGTGTATGTCTGTGTGAGTGTTTGTGCGTGTGTGTGTGTGTGTGTGTGTATATGTGTGTGTGTGTGTGTGTATGTGAGTATCTGTGTGTTTGTGTGTTTTGCTGTGTTTTTTCAATTAGCATAGTTTTAAAAGTCAACTGAACCAGCGTAAACACGGAGGTGTATCAGAATTCATATTATTAAAATGTCATACGACGAAAAAGCTTTAGGAGGGAAAGGTCTATACTACAAAGTACATGTTTATTGACTATGACTATTTTAAGAAATATCATCATAGAAGTGAGGTTTTATACCTGAGGCGAGTTTTCGAGGTGCAGGTTTAGGTTCCTTCTTCTGTGATGAAATCAACTCCCGCACTGTGTTCTGGATGATACTCAGGCTCAAGTCTGACATGCCTGCATAAGCTATTGCACCATCTGAAACAAGCACCAACTTGCAAATACAATTCAAAATCCCTTTCCAAACCCACTGGGTCCTCATATGGACCTTTCGCTGTCTTTTCAATACCTTCGTCAGCATTGGACTGCTGGTTACTCGGAAATTAGAGAGAGGCGGCCAGCGATCAATCAAGATCCTGGTTTCTACCTTCGTGAAATCTTAATGGAATTGCTGTCATGTGACGACCAACAACAGAGTCACATGACGACTGAGTAACGAGCAGCCCAATGCTGATGAAGGCGTCGAGAAAACAAAGGAAAGGTAACTTGAAATGTATTTACAATTATGAATGTAACTGAATCAGGTAGCAACAGTCATGCTGATGTGGAAAAACTTATCAAATGAACACATGTGCACTGATTCACAAAGACGACAATCAATATTTTAATCATGTTGTCAAACAATTGTCCATCTTATGCCACTTTGACAAATGATTCTTCACCGATAATTAGTTGTGCGAGAATAATCACTATTTATTAGCGATCTTAGTTGTATTGTGAAAGTCATCTTACTGAATGTGGTCAAAGTGACAACACTGAAGCTACAAGGAAAACAAACTAATCTTTTTTATTACTCACCAGTTGACTATGGTTAGATTAGCGTTTCTGTGACGTGATCATGTGGACTTTAATTA